>QNGE01000875.1:43444-70377 GCA_008508345.1 Paragonimus westermani
AGTCTATCTGAATGCGAACGCTGCGATCAAATGTGAGTGATGGTCAACTTGAAAATTTATTGAATGTTTATGGAGAGTGACCGCACATGAATTAATCCTTTCTGTTGACTGTTCATTGTCTCAAGCAAACCGGCATGTTCGAAGAGAACTGGATGATTTGGTCCAGAATAGTTTTAAACAGCTTTGGTTGCCACTTAACCACTTCGTGTTAAGGTGACTTAGACATGAACAAAATGAGTCCAATAGGATTTCCGGTCCCATGAAGTATCGAGATTGCATGTGCATCTACGGCTTCCTTCGCTGTTTCGCTCGCTAATCCAGTTTGGGCATATAATGTTATGTATATTTTTACAGGAGATGGAATTTATCCGGACACAAATCAAGTAACGTCAGCCACCCGTCTTCTCCATTTAAATTGTGAATACCATTTATTACGAGAACAGTGAGAAAACAAGGATGAACTGATACCCTGTGTGCAGACACTCGTGTAAACCGAGAGTGAGACGTCTCACGTGTTTGGGAAAAAGAAGCACAGCGTAGACTGAGCATGTGCGGAGCCAGTACATTCGGAGGTTGTTATGTGAAGAAGTTTGGTACAAATTAGGAACAGATTAACGAAGGATGGTAACAGCGCAAGCTAAATTGGATGGGTTCTATACATCCGTCTAAGAATTCCACTTTTGAACGTGAGGTATTTAGTATACAGACTGGCTGGAATAAACAACAGAAACTGTAGCCAACATTGTGAAATTTAACACTGGGAGAAATGTGGAATCAGGTGTGTGGGTGTACAGACAATCTTTAAACGTCAGACAAAGAAAACGAGACGTCTTATTTTAGGAAATGAACTGCTACGGAGACCCTGAGACGTGTTGGTTTTCATATCTACGGTGTTGACAGTATTGTTCAACTGACTGGTAGCTGTGAATAGCTACTATTCACTTGGTTTAGCTGACAGCATGCTTGAAGCAACTAGTTTCCTTTGCCTATTTTCGTTTACTCAAACCAGTCGCAAGCGTAAAATACACCAATTATATACACCAGACAAGTAAAACAAAACAGAGGCTTGATCAACCGTGACCAGAGGTCACATCATCGATCTGTATGTTCATCAAAACTCCAACCGATTGCTCTGCGACGTAATGGTGAAAGGAACTTCAAGCCATTCATTATTAACACTGGAGATTTGCTCCGTTTGGGACTAACCTACGGGTGCTTGAAAATTTTGTAACTCTGTACACGATCCTATGACACTGCTGAACCAGTTTGCGTTATTCACGTGATGTTTTGATTTCAATGAACCTATACAATTGTATCAGCCTACTGAAAAAATGCCGAAAAAATTCGTTTGCCACGTTTTCCTTCCATAAACTTAATCGGTGGCAAGATAGCCTGGTAGGTTACTCCATCCGCTGTGGTAAACGCAACACTGGCTGATTAGTTGAGATAAACGTTATCTCTTCAGTAGCGAAAGAAAGCATCGCGTATATGGCACGGTGGCCACACGCGACTAGGAGTGTTGCTCAGCTTGTTCACAATGGTGACTTTCCGAATTGTTCTGTTCCTCACCCAATCTGTCCGTTCAATTGCAGTCACAGTGAAATCTTTATCGACGGAAGAGATCGATGTCTAAGAAGAAGAATGTCTAAAGATGTGTGTAAGTGGTTGGTGTGCACAAGGACTCAGCGGAAACTGGTAACTGAACGGATGAACTGAAACTCCAACTCGTCTATTGCAAGATACATCATGGAAACAGATAACACTATTGACTTCGTCAACACAATTGACGTGTTATTGTGCTCGTCTTCTCGAAGGCAATGCTGATCAGTACTAGCCGTCCGGCCCTACGCGTGTATAACCTATTAGCTCAGGCCGTTTGTCTGCCTTGGGAGCGATGTCTGCACATCTTTCACTTAAAACTCAGTGGTCAACCGTTTCTAGTGTTGTTCCTGTTCGTCCACCCTATATACTTCAGTTTGTTCGCGTTTGTGAGTGAAGAGTGTGAACGAATTGTTATTCCCATCACGAGGTACATCTTAATTCGTCATCAGTGTACTAGATCATGGAGATGCGATACCACAGTGAACATGATTACCATGGGCAAGTTATGAATTAACCAGCGTGGTTCCCTCCGTAACATGAAGCCAAACGTATCCGACTGACTGTGTTGCAGTGAGTTCACTATGAAACGAATCGAACAACCAAATAGTGCAGGAAACCAGCTGAGAGTGTGGGAGGTTCAGTTGTGTCATACAAAGTCGTTTATATAAAAACCTTCAAAATTACCTGTGAGGCAAATGCAAACGTACCATATATGTGTGCGATGAAACCTATTCACGCGACATTTGTAAGAGAAGTTGCTCCGCAAGAAACATTCATTTAAGTGTCAAGCATCCTTTGAGGAGCACCACCAACTTCTGCAACTAGATGGGAGCTGTCCGTTTTCTTGAAGCTGTCTTTCCTTACTGGAACACAGAACAGAACTTGTCAAGTTTAGGCATCTCAGTCAGATCGTTCACCAGACACACTATTCCGTGTCCGAATAATAAAGCTTCCCAATCAACCGCTAGTACCGCGATGCTCCGGGCAGCTCACAAGCCATTTGGACGAACAAAATCTACGGCAACCCTCACCATCAAAGCTACCTGCAGACAACACACTTTACTCGGGACATACAAACCTCTATTTTGGTATACACTATCGGTCATTAGTCACGGAGTCGTACCAATTAGTTCACAGGTTGTCTATACAAATTGAACCAAATAGAGGAAGGTAGAATTCCCCTTACATTTACGGGACGGAAGTTCAGTAGGAAGTAGAGCAAAATGACTCGCATGCAAAGACAGCCATCAGCAAATATTCTGTGAAAACTTTTCGAGATAAAACTTGGATTCTTTCTTCTGCTAGACAACCACCAGCGAAGTGGCGGACAGCTGTCTTGACCTAGTGTGAAGTGTGATGCATGCCTGCACTTATATACCGGAGTGAGTTGACCTCGTGACCCGAATTCTGATCGGTCACTTTCCGCCGTTTTGAACCCCGACGTGAACTTCCATTGGCCGTTTTCGTTGCGTTGGCAATTTGACCCGAGGCACGAATGGTTATTTTCTACACTGTGCGAACTTTCGATCTGCAATCTGATTGACTGCTTCCTGTTGTTGAATTCGCATCCCGAATCTGACTGGTTGGTGCTTGTCCTTTAACTGGGTGGGCTACTTCGTCACTTTGGAATTCCATACGATAGATCATCCGTTGTCCCGTTTCGATCAATGGTCCGATGTGTCCAAGTTGCTCCGTCCGGGTTCGCTGGCATCCGAGCTTGACGGTGATCATAGTTCATCGAGCCCTCGGTTCGCATCGGTCAACGGATATTGTCCAGCTGGATGTGTTTGTTTAATCACCCAGCCGATAAGTACCAAGCCTCGACAAATTCTCCTGCATGTCTTGTGTTTGCTTCAGTAAGAATTTTTATGGTACTCAGATTGAACATGTGCCTGGTGTGATCATCGTAGACGGAGATCAGGGAAAATGATCGTGTCTCTGATAAACAGATTGAGAATAACACAACGTTACGAGCAAGTTGTAATACTCTACGTTTCATCCACCCCCGGTGGCTTTCCTCAAGAGTGTTGTCACATAAAAAACAGGTAAAGTACTTGTATGTACAGTTAAAAAAATTTGATAAAGGGATGCGGATGTCATAAGGTTTTAAGTAAATTTCACTAATATCCTCCATTCTGATATCCATATCATTTATCTCCGTACTCACGAAATGAGTGGAAAGTGAAGTCATAAATAATACGTGATACAATTTACGGGATATGAGAGAACCCATTTTTCGTAACAAATTTGGACGGAATGAGGTGTCAGCTGTGCATATTCATGTACGATTTTAAGATTTGATAGGCTAGTAGAGTTCCATTCAGTGTCAGATTTTGTGACATTCCATTACCTCACTGCCGTGTATATGTCAGTTATCAGAGTATAGATAAACGTCTGTGCGATATAACACATCACCGAAAGTGCAAGGCTGCAGTGTGGTTTAGCATCAACAGCAGATCTACTAATAAGGCCAGCCTGTCATTTAGCTATCTCATTCATAGACACAGGATTCATGAGAGGGTTACAGATAAAAGTGAAGGAACGTTGAAAAACCCATACACAACTAACGTTTTGTAAAGTGACGTAGTTGGACAGCATCATGAATTCGGTCAAACTGATTTTCTGAGGAAACGCAGCTGGAGACACCTGAAGGAGTGGCAGACAAAAAGATACCTATAACTTATCGAATACATGAAAGGTAGGCTGATAAGCAAAACTGTGTGGAGAAAAACTGGAATTAGTTTGTATCTAACAAATTTCATTCGGTGGTCGAAACATTTAATGGTGAACTGAGCCATCAAGTGGCTGCAATGCTCATTTCCGTCGTGTTGACCAAACTTAGTGTAAGTTTGCAATCTGGAGCTGACTGTAAGCATGCCGACTAATGAAAGGGGGGATTAAGCATCAAAACGCTTGCTGGTACATTTCATTAAGTCCGGCGTTGTAGTTAACTTGTTTGGTTCCAGAAAACCTTCACTATCAGAGGAGTAAAATGAATGCAGTAGACGCATTTATCAGTTATTCCTAAATTAATTTATCGACTACACGTCAACTCTCAGTCAGTGCCAATTATGTTCAGCGTTGTTATCCATTGAACAATTCTAACTCAAAACGACACTTCGGTCACAACAAACCTAAATTGCTTACCGGTGGTAAACTTGTAATCCGGTTTACGTTGTGTGTTGGCAGAACCGTCACGTTAACCGTTTAAATCTGTACTCTGCACTGAAGTACATTGTTCATCAAAATAGGCACTATCCAACATCAACTATGGTTCGCAGCTATCTGAACGTGTTCCGTTCGCAGATATCCTTATGTTTGACAAGAAATGATACTGTGGTTTGCAGCAGATCATCTATGAAAGTCTACTGGAGTCTCATTGGTAGCAACAGAGGTTCGAGTACAAGCGATATTGAGTAGGAGAAGTGAATTAGTGAAGATTCTACAGACAATATTACAGGTGTGAAATAGTGGATATCAACTGTGTCAAACTTTACATTCATATCATCTCCCCGTTCTTATTTTCACCGCGTATTGTATCCCTACCGGTAGACAACCACACAATTGTAATTAAATATGTAGATAACATGGTGTCAGAGAGCGAAAACCTCATCGGATTTTCTTCCACCACCCTGCTGCACAGTTTGTCCGAACTGTCAAGTTGGTCAGAGCCTCACATTTTGTCTCCTAACACATCCAGATGTATTGTCCTTTCTTTTTCACCCATGTAGAGCAATCAATAAAAGGAAGTTTCTGAAACATGCTCTTTGTGTTCATATAAATGCTAAACCACTACCTTTATCATTTTCTGTTAAATATCTTGGTGTTATTTTGAGTAACAATGTGACATGGTCACTTCGTGTTATTGCTGTTTTTAGCAAAGTCCAGTAGCTTTCGTTTAGGTCCGGTGTTTAACTTCTCTCGCCGTTCCCCACCATTCAGCTTGTGTGCAACCTCGTTGGATGTACGGCCAAACCTGTTGCCATCCATGGTTTGCTATCGGAGAAATTTGAACTGATTGACAGATCTCTAAAACATCTGTCTCATTGCCTTGGCATTCCCAGACAAAAAAGTAGTCAATTTAACTGTTCTTCGCCGATTCAAAATGTGCGAACAATTTTCTGCAAAAATCGTATGTGTCACAAGCCACTCTAAATGTTTCCACATCTCCCACTACATCCTTGTATAAATATTTAATTGCATCCACACGATCTTGATATTCTACCGCTGTTCTATTATGATACAACTTAGTTAGATTTCTGTTCGAACTCACAAGTTTCATTCTTGAATTAATCTCAAAAATGAATCAATGGAGAATTTTCACAACTGACAATGATCGCGACAGATGTCCTCAACTACTATACTAATAATCTTGTGACTTATTTAACTTTTCGCTATTTGCCGAAGATGTGCGCATTAAAAAAAACCGTAAAATCACCTCTGGGGTTTGTATAAAACATACTGTTGACTAGAAATAACCTGAATACAAATACTCACGTGGTTATACTCTGCTCGCACACTGAAGCAAATGTATTGCGATACGTCATTTCGATGTGACAGAAAACATAACACCGAGGAAATTTCTTAAATACTTGAAACATTTTGTTCGCTTCTTATTCCGGTTTCACCTAATACACTGTAACGTGGGCGCCATTTCGTACGAACAAATGCTCTGCGTAAAGTCCCAATCGAAAAATCAGGGTTTGTGAAGTCTGGGGCTACAAACTGGAAGCCACATACTTTGAGATTGGTTTAGATTAATTAAAGGGCTAATAATCCAACAGCGCTGGTGATCCGGAGCCGATTTCTGGATTTATTACCACTCTACCCGGTTTCAATGCACCGGTTATGAGCGAAAGTAACACGCTGCCAACACTTGCCTCTGGCATCCACCGATACACAGGACAGGTCAGCGGAGCAAACCTGTGCAGACTGTGACCAGAGTTGTGAATCTAATGCCGGTTTTTTAACGCATGCTTATATGAATCGACGTAAAAATGAGGTAGAGCAAGACGTGGGCGCCCAGCCTCGTGCGACCTTCGATTGCAACGTAATTGAACGGAAATTTCCGAGGAAGGTTCTTCTCAATCAACAGGGAAGACACGTACACTCCATGGAACGCACCTGGTTGAGACTCATGTGCACGAAAACCGCGAAATCCCGTTCGTTTCTAAAAGAATTAGCTTCTGTCCCCAGACATATCGACGAATTAGCTTCCTCGTGCCCCACTCGACATAAACTTCAGAAGTGGCTTCTGTTGCATTTTCCTGGCCGTTCCCTCCGAAGTATCCCGACACACTTCATATCACTGAATTAGTCAAGAAACCATGCCCGTCCTGCCAACATAATCATCAGTTCATATTTAAATGTAATGTTGAATGGCCGGTCCCAATAAGCAGTAAATTCTGAGTGGTTCGCCCGTTTGGTTGAAACTGCGATGACCCAACTCGAGACTAACAGTAAAGTCTCTACCTATGGCTGCCAACCGTCGGCGATCGCTGTCGTCTCCACGCGGGCATTTTTGCTATGATGCAAGTAAAACCACTGATGGATATGCAAGCTCCCGAAACCTTTCCGCACACCTGGCCAGTGGTCACAGCAACGTATACGTGCTGTAGCGAGAAGCTACAGTAACATGCAGACCAGCCACTTCCGCTCTGACTGTCCCTGGCACATGTGGATCGAAATTGGAACAATGTGGAGACACCGGGGAACAGCGTTCTTCCGAAGTACAAGTTGCAACAAAAGCCCCGTAAAACGAAACAATATGAACAAGCATGAGCCAAAGGCCCAGTAAGCCATGCACACGACTCACACAGACGCAAAATAAATCGGCACCGACAACACAACAGCACGCCCCTCTACACAGCTTAAATTCAATTTCTGCGGACCTGCTGGTTTCTGTTGCGCGTTACATTACACAACTGTGAAAGAGGTATGGAGGGCCAGCTAAGCAACTATCCAGAGGTTGTACCACCAACGGTTTGTTTCTTTGTCAGAACTTGGACAGTCGCCTATAAGTTAGACCGCGGCCTCCTGAATAACTCCGGCGAGTTCTGGTCTGAGGTATTATCATCTCTTCCACACATTGATGAGCGACAATCACGCCCGATTCTGTCTTCGGACTGGTTTCTGGTCGACCCAATTATTAGTGACATATCTTGTATCCTTGGGAGATGGTCGGGCTTGTGTACTGTTTTGGTCCGGCGGGCTATGCTGACTAGGGCTCCGGTCCTTCCAGGTGCAACTTTATCAGACAAGCCAAAGGGAAGCAGTCAGACGAAAAGCAGTTACACTCATAGGATTGTATGTTGCACTACTGACCGCGTAGGAGTGCTTAGGTAGTAAGGTACGATCCCATGGGGATACAGCAGAATCATTTTTATAGTTGCGGCACTGCTGTCTTCCGTATCAAGAAGAAGTGGGTTAGAAAAGGTGCCCGTAAACAAAGAGCACTCCGATCGCCCAACGTTTGACCATGACAATCGACGTATTATCCAGCACAGTCGAAAAACATCAGATATCTCTCAAAAGCCCGATGTAGCTTCGAGTAGAGTACCTTGTGGTGATAAGAGAACGATAAACCCGACCACGGCCAAGTACCTAGGCTCTTCTGTAGGTCAAATTTCGCGATTTCTATCAGTTCCCGAAGTCTCCTTCAAGTGAGATATGTGCACAATCGTCGTTGTTTGAAGGAAGACTGCAATTATCCAACCCGCACTTGACACGATCAAGGCCACTCTGCAAGGCACTAAGATCACATGCATTCCAGATTTTCGAAACATCAGCAAAAAGGAAGGCGTCGTTGAAAATAAGGTCGGAAAGGCCGTTAATATATCAGAAACAACAGTGGACCAAGTACGGATCATTGAGGAACTGCCGCGGAGACGGGGGAGGGAGAAGAAAGGCAAGAACCGGTTTTTAATCTGAAAGTCCTGTTACCAAGATAAGAAGTGATCCAGTGGAGAATCTCTATCTGTGTCCTATGAGCTGCTAGTTTATGTGCGAGGGGACCGTGTGGGGCACGGTCAAAGACTTCAGCAAAGTCGAAGAGGACAGCGTCCGAGATAAGACCGTTGTCTTCGACATCTGTCAGGTTACTCATGAAGATTGACATATTGGTTATGCATGACCGATCGGGAAGAAAGCCATGCTGAGTGGAAGAGAAAAGGCTAATTCAGAAGAAATGCTTAAGGATGGCACGTTTTAAGAGACGTTCCATTATATTGCATGGGATGCTGGTAAGGCTGATCGGTCGATAATTAGCAAGACAGTGACGATAATCTGCCTCGAATAGAGATGTGGCGGTGGTCTTTTTCAATGCCTCAGGAAGAGTGTTGGTTCGAAGCGTGTGTTTAAACGGATTGTGGAGGGGCACCGCCAACCTAACGGCCGCTTCTTTGAAGATCCGGGGTGGATCGCGTCTGGTTTCATGGCGCTATAAGTAATGATCTTGAACAAGAGACCTCAAACGTCGAGCATAGAGAAGTCAGCTGTCCTGAGTGGGTATTGGAAGTTTCTCCTGGGGAGAAGTGGATACCAGTTTGACGGACTCACAATGTAGACTGCCAAATGGTATTCCCTGAACACCTCGGTGACCACTTGGGTGTTGGATGAGGTTTCTGCATCCGCAAGCCGCAGAGAAAGCGCTGAGGACGTAGTTTTTCTCTGTCGGCGCATGTACTTGAAGAGAATTCTCATTCTCGCCATCTACCAGTAAGATTTTTGATTGCACTTGTTGGGTGTGCTGACGGATTTCCTATGCACACCTGTTTCGTACAGAGCGAAAAGCTTCTAGATCCCCGGCTTACCCGTTAGCTTCTGCTTAAAGAACAGACGAGAACGTATAGCAAGAAGATGATGTGTGTCCTGTGGGAGTGGTGCACGACAAGAGGACTTCCACAGTTTTCGGGGAAAAGTGCCTCGTCGGATTCGTGGACAGCAGCTTTGAAAGAAGGGCAGTTTCTGTTCACTGAGTCAGATGTTAGGCTGAGTGTACTTAAGAATGTCCTTAGTGTGTCAGAGCCAGCATTTTGGAAATTTCGGAATGAAGTCTTCGTTGCAGCATTTTGGAGCCCGTAACAGATGAAATCAAAGGTTAGTAACAAATGGTCATTGAGCCTCAGCGGTGGTATGATGACCACTCTATCTACCAGGTGAGTTTCATTTGTGATAACCAGATCATTCAAGGAGGTCGTCTGTCCCGGAGGGTGCCTTATAGGTAGTTCGACATGCTGTGTCCAAGCCTTCTCATGGTCCAACATTGCCAAGGATTTCGAGAATCCGCAATCACAGTCCTAATGAGAAGCACCTACCCAGTTTAGTTGGGTGCGTTGAAGTCACCCATGATAAGAAGATGGTATAAACTTTGAAGGGCGATATCTTCTATGAATATTTCAGTCTCCTCCTTTTAACTGACTGTTATTAATTCCACGCGTACCAGTCTCGTATCACTCTTGTTCCAAAGTGGATAACCCATCCTCTCACAACTACCTGAGGCCCACTGCTCTAACTTCGACGTCGGCACGTTGCTTCCATAAAATATTGGCCAGTCGTCGAAATACGCACTTACATTTACGCGTTGCCCAATTTGTACTTCTACATCATGCTAATTGTTTCAAGGCAACCTCATTACTTCAGATGTTGCTTCGGAATTCTTACCCAACATTTTCCAACCTATGTGCGATTTTTATTGCTGTGATCGAGGCATCTGCCATTACATCGTACGATTCGTACTTTTGGCGCTCTTCAACTTCTAACGAACCGAGCTGCCGAGTTGCATCGCACCACGTTCCTGATGTTCAAAGAGTGTATCCTCAGGCCCCAGTGTGGTGTTCACTAGGATGACCCACTTTCACCCGTGCTGTTCATCATGACAGTGCATTCAGCACTAACATTATTGTCTTTGGAGCTTGGTTACTATTTCCACAACACTGTGATCAACGGTTTCGACTAAGCTGGATGATCTGATGCTCCTGACGGGAGAAACCGTACGCCTTTTTGAGAAGCTTGCAGCCACAACCGGTACTCTAGAGCTAACCGGACTGGGGATCAGCACTCGAAATTCTAAACCGTTAGTTATTTGTGATCACCGTGAGCACAATACGACTGCTGTTGTTTAAGAGACTACTCACTTTCCCCTGGACACTATCTACTCAATATGCATCTCCGACACAATGAACTCTCTAGATATCCTGACCACTTGGAAATGTGAAACTCTTATCAACCACCAGCTGCAACCTCGTGCGATAATCAGTGAGGTTATCGAAACTCCTCTGAGGCCGTCACATCCAGTCGTAACATTCCAACTATGTAATGCATCTTCCTCTTTCAAAACACCTATCATCCAGTGATGTCCACAAGCCTGAGTTGTCTAGGTTTTCAGAATTCATATACAATAATTCCCATTTTGCCCAATTCACCAGTGAGGAGACTGTTATCCAGTGAATGTCCACTCCTGAGGAAAGTGGTCAAAGATGATTCGTTTGCCCTTATCATGAGGGACAATAACGTCTTGGTACGCCTTCAGGGTTTGGCGGTGACGAACAGAGAGAAACTTTTTGAGGAAGGGATGAACAATCTTTATCACACATTAGGCGGTAGTGACCTTTATGGAGTTTCTAGTTATCCAATTGTTGACTGTTTTGTCCAGATCAATTTTTCCATAGAATCTTCTTTCGGGCCATTTAGCTTTGTTGAAGCTCCCCACGGATTATGGTCCAGAATTAACGAGGTGGCCGAAATGATGACTCAGTTCTAGGTCGTGGTGACTACAATCAACCAAAAAGCCGTGCTCATATTCATCCGTCGTGTCCTGTAGTCAATAACCGCGTGGCTAAAGAATTTGCGAGAAGACTACGCGCTATCAGCTGTACGGTTTTCGAGGAGACAGGAGTATCGATGGCAACCTTATTAATCAAGGCCGACGTGATCGCGGTTCGTGAAGAGAAAGCTGCGGTGTTTAACATCACTATAGTGAATGACAAATGGAAACAGGCTATCTGGACCGACAAGATTAAAATGTATAGGACCGACATCCATAATGGTGCCATTCAATTGATACTCCATACTAAGAGCTGTCGCGTGGATTAATTTTCCCACACTTCTGTGATTACTACATTTCACTGAAACGAATATCCCTTCACATTTAGTGTTACTCTTCGACTGGGATTGTTCACCTATCAAGTCAGTGATTTTGCCTACTGGCCATTTCGGGTTACTTTTGAGCTTCTTGTACATGGAGCTGGCTGTTGCCATTTTTCTGATGGCTGTCTCACTAAAAGAAGACCATTTTTCGTCCCGATGTGTGAGCCTTGACTGCGTCAGCATTCTAGTGCTCTGGAGAGTCCTTGTTTTTGCGAAAGCACTATTTTTTCTACTGCTGACATATGCTTCGAAATATTGTGACTTAATGACTAGAAATTTATACAACACTACTACTGCCCTCATGAAAAGACTAGTTAGCTGTTTAACATCGTTGTTCATACAGCCCTCTAATTTTAACAACCACATTCTTTGAAACTTTACATTTCCATTCTGCGCTGTTTATTTTTTGTAATTGCTTGCTCTTTCTGTGGATGAAGCTATATAAATTGCTCTCCAAAATAAATGACACGATCATGCAAATGATCTGACATTACTGCAGCATAGTGCATGTAATTCCTCCACGATATGGTTTCACGTGTTCCAACCGAAGTACGTGGATTGAGGACAAGGTGCATATGAGTAAGTTACAATCCTCTGTCAATTTTTAGGAATAAAAGACGATGGGTAATGTACTGCCAACCTGACTGTTAAATTCACATGTTCAAATTGCTAGCAACACCATTTCTTACGCGGTAGTGTGTTGGCTGGAGCACAAATGCTTCTTCTGATTATACTTCACGCTGGTTCAGGTTAATCGTCTCATAACTGAAGGAAACTAGATAACGGTGACATGCCTCAGAAAGATGATATTAAGATATGGTGTACAATACTGTCTGATGCAGACAGTGTAAAATGCTTACACACATTTTCACACATTAATGTGGAGTACCAAACTGAACTTTGAAGCTACGTGCAATACGCGACCTTCGTAAATCTGTCCGTCGTTCTCTTTATTGCGTCTGCATAATATCCTTTGTTCTTAAACGGTAACAATCGACGAGACCTCAGTGCTTGCTTTGTATCCCTTTTCTGAATTATACAGTTCACCTTCTGATGACATAACATCGACAGAGCAAACACGAAACGAATTGCTGTTCAAACGAAGCATGAGTATCTTAACACAAATTCATCCCCATACAATCAGCAAACGATCAGACAACTACAGTGATGACTGATAATTGCCGCTGGTTCGTCAGTCAATGATGTCAAACTTATCAATGAATGGTTAGTGATGGGTCAGCGTTTTAAACTGAGGACAATATGAGAAAGCTATGGTGATAGAACAATTCTATCACGACCGCCTTTGTCGTTGCTTCTCACAATCGGTCTCAAGCTCCGTTTAAAACACTGTTTGTTGTTCTCACGTTTTGTACTGGCCTTAATGGTACACTACACAAAACCGAGCATCACAGAAATGAATCAGGCAATTAATTTGGCTAGGCTGAACAGCTGTGTAGTACTCAGAATAAGACAGAATTTCAAACGGCGGATTCTGACAATCCATCGATTAACATTACACCTAAAAACTAATCACGGAACTCCATAAGGAACATGCAAACAATTTTTATAGAAGTAACAAGAGGTAACAAATGTGATTTGTGTCTAACGTCACACTGCAACAAAAATGAGAATCAAACACTTATGCTGAAATACCGTTATGTGATTGTAGTTGTATAACCGTATGGTGAACACGTCTGTGAATACATCGACGTGAGTGTGCTCTTTTCTGAATCAATTCATCATTATGCGTGGTTGACCCTTTGCACACAGGTACGTTGGTTGCTATTGTCTGGATGGGGCAACATATGATTTACTAAACAAGTCTTGGTTTCGACCATAGAATTGTGCTACACTTGACACCTAAATCACCAATCTTTTAAAAAATGAGAGTAGAATGTTCACAGGTTTATTCTAATCTGACCGTTTACCGCCTACGACTGGCGCGTCGGAATGTGTATTCGGTCACTAGCTGACGTCAACAAACCTGCTGGTAGAGTCAACGTAGACAGCGTTGTTAAAACGAACCGACACAAGTCGTTGGTTTATTGTGAACACTGTGGAAGATCGGCCAGCTCCTCTAGTCAAACGACGTCCGCAAATAAATAACTATCCGGCGGTTGTGATCCAAAGTTGCATCATGTTTTGGGTATTTAGGTTGCAAAATTTTCATCACCAAACAAGTTGATATCATCAGCGTGCACGTCTGGCGTTTGCTTCAGTAAGAATTTCTGCGGTACTCAGGTTGAATGTATGTCCAGTGAGATCCTTGTGAATGGAGATTAGGGAAAAATGACAGTCTCTTGTTGGCCAAGTGGTGTTCATTAATTCGTGTTGATAGTTTTCGTCCGGTTTGGCCGGTGTAATGTTGTCCGCATTCATTGTATTGGATTTCTTATGTAACGTTTCTCCTATTGTTGGATTTGAGTTGATCCTTTGGTTTTGATGGCACTTTTCACATACGTCGCCGTTGGCTTGTGCGTTAATGTGATACCGTGTGATTTCAGGAGTTTTGTGTTCATTTCTGATACCGTTTTGATGTATGGTAGTACAGTTCGTTTTGTTGACGGTTTCGTAGAGCTGGAACACCTTTCTTTTTTCAACAAGCTTCGTTTGACGAAGTTTCCTGTATATCTGTTGCGCAAAAATACTTGGTACAAGTACTTGTCATTTTTTTTCTTGGGAGCTTTGCAGAGCTACATTTTGCTTCAGCTCTTTTAAACAGAGTTCTATTGCAGCTTATTTATATATCAGACAGGTTGGTTGTGAAAACTGCGGGGTTGTTTCGTGTGCATTTCTCTTCGGTAAACTGAAATCTCCGGTGGTCCACCATCTCTGCGGCTGATTATTACACCCAGAATGTCACCTTGTTGGTGGTTTCAATCTCCAAGTTAAATTTAATATAGTTTTAAACGTTACTGGGCAGTCTGTTTGTACCTCTCGTCACTGAGCGCTTAAGGATAATGAGTAAATTGTGGAAATATTGTATCCACAGCTTTGTACTAAACTTTGGCAACGCGGTATTCTCGAACCTGTGTATGACCACCTCCACGATGAATCCGGATCTGGGCGAGCCCATCGAGGTCCCTTTAAGTTGTTCATAGATTTGACCGTTGAGTTCGAAGCATGTTAACAGACACAGCTCCATAAGGATGTGTTTTTCGGTTTCATGGATTCATTCTGCTAGGGGGTTTCCCTTTAGCAGTCTGCAGTGTTTAATTGGCCAAAGTGAGATCGTTGGAGGTTGCCTCTGCAAATTTGTTCAAACACCTTAAACGACTCAAGTTTGCAAAAGCCTTATCTTTATCATTTCAATTTGACAATTCGACTCATCGGTTGGCTACAATTCCGACAGAAATCAGTAGTATGTGGGCAGACAAGCACACGCAGAGCGACCTCAATGATACCGCCTTATCAACCGCTGTACTGGTGAGTAGATGTGTAACGAGTACTTATCTCAAACAACTTGGCGACATGCGAGCATGTCATTATCATTAATATTGCTGCTATTAGTAATATTGTTAACCCTAATGCCACAGTCACATCTGACACTGTCACCAAACGGTTTGCCACGAGATACCAATTTGCATAACTGGCGACCGCTAAGTTAATAAACGGGGATTGCACTGTTTTACTGAAAGGCAAATTGGGCTATACACATTCGGTCACTTGGAGCGAATAAATGACGTCCTCGTTAATAAAGTTGGGAGAAAATCCCTGGAAAAACAAGTGAAACTGAGGAGATGATAGAAAATGAAGTGAAAAGGTAATTGGATGGTTCATTCGAAGATCCGTCGATGATTAGTCCCAATGACTACCTGAAGAGTGATGGACAGCTGTTTCGACACAGTTGAGCATTATCAACTACGGTGTTATTTGGTTGGTACTGTTACGCGCAACAGAAACCAGCAGGTCCGCAGAAATTGAATTTAAGCTGTGTAGAGGGGCGTGCTGTTGTGTTGTCGGTGCCGATTTATTTTGCGTCTGTGTGAGTCGTGTGTATGGCTTACTGGGCCGTTGGCTCATGCTTGTTCATATTGTTTCGTTTTACGGGGCTTTTGTTGCAACTTGTACTTCGGAAGAACGCTGTTCCCCGGTGCCTCCACATTGTTTCAAGTTTGATCCACATGTTCCACGGACAGTCAGAGCGGAAGTGGCTGTTCTGCATGTTCGGTTTGTTGAAGAATTGCTGGAGGACGTGGAATTTTTTGTGCAGAGGGTACATTTGATTTTTGTCTGCATATTTGTGTTTTTGATAATATAAACATTCCGGAATGTTTGTATCGAAACTGTCAACGTATGTTCTCGTACTTCACCCTGTATACAACCATAGTTAGAGAGTGTAATCTGTCTGATCATCATCTGCATTCGGTATTTTTAGCGTGTTTTAACTTTAGTCCTTGCAGTCACTGGTCGACGTTCTCCACCCGTTTATTTGAAAACCCAGTCTATTCGTATCTGACGAGGAGGAATCGTTATACTGTACACTTTCTTCGGTATTGTATAAAACATTGCTCGTTCAGTCGCTTTCTTAACGTTTGAAGACCTCGCAAGACCATTCAATTCATTGGACCGTCCTATCTCACGTTACTGGGTTCACCAACTACATCTGACTCACGGATGAATCCGAATTTGTTTGGAAAGACTCGGTGGGTAGATCAACAATCCCCAAGAATAAACAAAATACTTTGGAGTACTCGAAAACATCGGATGGAATACGTGATTTCCACCAGCAATGTGGATTATTGAAATTACTATTTAAGACAAATTTCAGTGAACGTTTACTTTGATCACTCATCAAACTTAGTGATACCGACCGGCGTCATACGGCTTGCTCTTAGTATTTATAGGGAATGGACAATCACTGAACCATGTGGAGAAAGGAAGCTCTTTTTCAATTGAATGGACTGAAGTGAGAACGGTCATCCAATGTTTTGGGGGTCCCAGAGTGATTCAACGCACGAATGCTTACGTGACAGCACTGGTTGTAGGTCTGAGTCGATAGACTCTACACCGGACAAACGAGTGAGCTGTGTTCTTGATTTATTCAAAATGTAGATAGTAGAGGTACCTCAGCAAATGTGTGCAACATGGATGCACGAGAAACACTCCTATTTCAGTCGGTGCTTATACAAAGATGATTCAGATTTGCGGTAGCAACGAACTTTGTTGACACACTGCCACGTAATCTGAAGATCATTCAGGTGAAATGCAGAAATAAACAGCCTGTTCATCATTGATAGTTGAGCTGTCCTTGAACAGTTAACTAAGTGAACATCCTTTTTCATTGTAGCAGTTTATTATCCAATTTTAACTAAGACATTTTTCCAACACACAGGTTGTCACTCATTAATACTTGTATTATATAAGGTGCAGCTCCGTATGTGAATAATATAGTGCGTATATCTGCTAAGTAAAAAGCAGGTCTCAACGCCCGAAGGACGAGGAACCAGAAACGATTATTGGAACAATGTGTACGCAAGTTGAAGTATATATCACCGAGGCGAATGACAATGTACTGTTGCCCATTGTGCGTGGGTACAAGTCAGCTGTGTAAATGAGTACATGCGTTCATTGTCCTGTGTTGTCACACAGCCTGTAAGGGATTTCATGTAGTAAACAATTTCTAAGGCCAAGCGTCTTTTGCGGTCACAGCGTCTGAAACACCGGGTCCCTTTTATCCAACTCATTAAACCGGAGAAAAGACGTGTCTCAGGATGTGGGCGTTTCGTTAAATTTCTCCACGCGCTTACTTAAACCAACCAGTTCGAATATGTGAACATAGTAGTAATGGTGTACTACTGAACTGATAATATATTACGGGCCAGAGGTTCACTAAGAAACAGAAGATGTAATCTGATTCGGTACGTTTTGTGTGTACAGGTCATGTCATCTGGGCTTCTAATCAACAGGGCTACACTGAGAGGTTTGAGTTACTCAATGGTGTAGTAGAGGAATTGGCCGGGTACACTCTATGACCAGTCATCTAGATGGTTTGGCGATCGAAGACAACAGGTTTCGTTGTTTTCGTCAACCATACCGAAGCTTTGTTTCAAAGAAGTGTTATCGCAGCTTTAAATGAACTGATAGATCAGAGCTTCAGGCTCTTCTCAGCCGATAGTGGATAGCTTGGGAGCAATTTCCTTGAACGCTCATCCAGATTACCTAAGCAAACACCTTAAATTCAAATTTTTTGGTAACCTGGAAAATATGTTGTATGTTAGCAACCGGAGTTCTCGAAAGAATTGAAAGCTTACAGACTCTTAAAATGTTACAAAAAGTACGGCGTTAAAATTGTCAAAATTCCGTTCTTCAGTTTCTTTTTGTTGATAAAATGTACTAAACATTTTGAGTATTCACTCCGCTATATATTCTTGTTAATATAGTGCTCTTCCTCAACAAGAAACGCCCTAGTGGAAACGCAAAAGTACTTTCCCAGCAAATGGAGGGAATAGAATTCACAATCAAACTGACCTAGGTGCTTTAGAGGAGTCTCCAACTCAAACACAGTTAATACGGAAGCCTCACCAGCTGTGCAGCAGTGAGACACACAGCTTGGTGGCCATCTTCACGCTACGATTCTTCCAAACACGCCTTTCAAGACATCCAAAAGCAGCACTAGCCTTCACCACACGCGCTCTCAGCTCGCGGTCCACGGACAAATCTGTCGACAAGTTGCTATCCAAGTAGCAAAAATCCCCGCACCTATTCACAGTGTCTCCAGCGATGCGAATTTCGGGTGGAGGTACACAGGCAGCACCTCCACCTGGAGAAGGCTGAAAGAAAGATAACGTCTTACCTGTGTTGATGTCCAATCCAAACTTCGATGCTGTCGAAGCAAACGCTGTAGCCAGACGTTGCAGCTCCTCTTCACTGTGCGCTAGCAAGGCGCTGTCATCTGCGAACAGAAGCATGCGCATCCTTGAGGTCTGTAGCCGGGTTAGGGCGCCGAAACGTAGGATATTCAACAGACGCCCGTTCGTCCGATACTCAACTTCAACGCCATCCTCTCCACCATCCTGAAAAGCAACTGTTACCATGACAGTCAAATGTAATCTAAATAGGGCTGGGGCTAGAACACAACCCTGCTTCACGCCAGTGACGATGTCGAAATCATCAGAGGTCGATCCACACGATTGCACCTTCGCCTTCATGCCCGCATGCAACAATCTAACCATATTGACGAACTTACCTGGACATCCAAACTTACCAAGCACCGTCCACAGCGCCTCGCGGTTCACGGAATCGAACGCTTTGGTGAAGTCCACGAACAGGGCATACAAGGGCTGATTCCGTTCTCGGCACTTCTCCTGAAGCTGTCGAGCAGCAAACACCAGGTCGATTGTACTCCGACTCGACCGAAATCCACACTGCTCCTCGGGAACATTCATCTCCAGAACGGACGCATTCAGTCGGTTCAAGAGGATTCTGGCAAGCACCTTGCCTGCACAGCTCAAGAGGCTGATACCTCGGTAGCTGTCGGTGCATTGCTTGCTACCCTTCCCTTTGAACAAGGGTACGATGAGGGCATCCTTGAAGTCTTGCGGCATCACCTCGTGCTCCCAGATGGAGTGAACCAGCTGGAGCAGAGCGCGTTCCAACGCCGGACCGCCATTCTTCAGGATCTCACCTGGCAGCCCATCCTCGCCTGCAGCCTTCCCGTTGCGCAGTTGACCAATCGCCCTCTGCAACTCCAGCAAGTCGGGGGCGAGAGCAAGCGAAGATTTGACGTCCTGTTGCGGCAGACTGTTCACAGCCGCCCAATCAATTGTAGTAGGGCGGTTTAACAGGCTGCCGAAGTGTTTGCGCCATATTCCCATGATGTCCTCCGGCTGGCTGCAAGAATAGCCGGTGTCCACGTCTGCCAGTGATTTAGTAGACTGGATAGACGGACCGAAGATCGCTTTAAGCAAATCGTAGAACTCCTTGTGTTGCCGACGATCTGCGAAGCCCTGCATGCGCTCGCCCTGTTTCCTCCACCAGTTGTCCTTAATTCCTCGAACACGCTCAGCCAGTTGACGGCGGATACTCCAGAACCTAGCCCTCTTCGATCCATTGGCCGGGTCCAGGGTGGATGTGGCGAACGCGGCATTCTTCTCTCGTACCAGCTTGCAGATAGCCACGTTGTTGTCATCGAACCAGTCCGGGCGTTTCTTGCGCTCCACACCGATCGTTCCGGTGGCTGCTGCCGTAATCTGTTCCTCCAGATGTTGCCACATACCCTCGGAGGTAGTGGATACAGGAGCATTGTGCAGGCGAGCGACGACTGCACGTTAGAATGCAGTCTTCGTCTCGGAGTTCTCCAATCTTCTGATATTCAGCTTCTGTCGTTGTCCAAAAGATCTGCAATAAACGGACTTGTGTACATGGATAGACAATTTGGTCCTGACCAGCCTACGATCTGTCCTACACTCAGTGCCGCGCATCACGTCAGTGATGCACACTTCACGAATGTCGCGCTGCCGCACAATCACGTAGTCAAGCCGATGATGGCGACCGCTTCGTGGATGAGTCCACGTCGTGATGTCGCTAGCATCCCGCTGAAATCGGTTGGTCGTGATAGCCAGCTCGTGAGTAGCACACAGGTGCAGCAGACGATCACCGTTCGCGTTTACTGAACCAATGCCGTAGGGTCCGAGGACTCCCGGCCAAGCTACCGAGTTGCGCCCAACTCTAGCGTTCAGGTCGCCCAGAACAAACAGTCAATCATTCATCGGCGCCGACCGGATTGTGGCGGACAGCTGATCATAGATCTGGTCCTTTGCATCATCAGTGTGACACATAGTTGGACTATGAACACTAACAAATGTAGCACACTTACCTCGACCGAGTCGCAGGCGCATCGACAACATTCGAGGGCTGATGCCGTGCGGTTCGCCTATCATCAACGCATTGATGCGATCAGCGAGTGTAAAACAGACACCATGCTCCCGAATACTGCCTACCGGGTAACCTGTCCAGTTGAACATGTACCCGGGGTCTACTTCTCGCAACTTACCTTGGTCTGCAAGCCTTGTCTCACTCAAGGCTTCTACGTCGATTCCATATCGACGCAGTTCCATTGCAATCAGGGCGGTGCGTCGTTCCGGTCGTTCTGTGGCATTGCATCGATCCAGCAGCGCGCGCACGTTCTACGTCCCAATCGTAAGCGTCTTGCGTCCCCGAGCCAGTCTCCAGTTGGTCTTCTGGGCACTGAAACATAATTGAGCATTATCTGCTCGGGGGCTCGTGGATGGGTGGAAGTATGAGGGTGAGTATTTGGCAGCAGCATATTTTCGCCTATCCACCCTTTTATGTGCAGCAGATAGGGCGACCCGGTTTACCCTGCGCGACGGCCGATGCAGTATGGTATTCGGTTTAGTTTGTATCATCATGGTATGTATGGGCTTTGGATACTGCCAGGACGCCCAGACCTGTGCAGGAGAGCGATTAGGGCCCTCAACCAAAGTCTTTGGCTAGAAAGCCTGAACCGCAAGGCAGCAGGTGATCCACACACACACGCAGACCCGGTAGCATCAACCATTAAAGAGAGGAACGAGAGCCATATATGAAAACAAATTCAGCACGCACTCACAGGAACAGTAACATTGTACACACGATCCAAGCAGACAGACAGTCAGTCAAGGCAAAAACAAGTAAGCTGCCCAATGAAGCTTCAAGGGAGCCACAACGCACAGCCACCACGCACAACAAACGCACGCATCTGCATTTTGTCTGGCTGCTCCCCTTTGGCCAGTCTGACAAGGTTGAACCTGCAGGGACCGAAGTCCCAGTCAGCACAGCCCTCCGGACCAAAACAACACGCAGGCCTGACCACCACGCCAAGGTAACAGAAAAGGTCAGGCCTACTCCTCTCTCTCTCTCTCTCACACACACAAACAGAGAGGCAAGTGGCCCCATTCAAGTGATGGAAACATATACTGTGTCCAGAACAGTCAATGAGAATATCTTTGTTTTTACCAGTGGACTTGGGATTGTTGACTTCGACTTTGATTGATAAAAGTTAGTTCCTTTTTAATATCTTTCATAATTTTATTGACTCGATGGCAAGTTATTGAAAACATATCCGTCACGTTCCTCATACTTAATCTCTCTGATTGTTGCTACGTGGTTGCGGAATTCGTCTAAATGCATTAGAAACCGCTCATACCTGATCGCAGGCTTTCGTACTCCGGTGGGTTTCTCTATCTGCCCCTTGTGGAATAATGCAATAGGACCCGGTTTCGTTCGTGGTAAGGATACAAACTAGTACCAGGCGATGATGTGTGTTAAATTCAAAGGGGGTTATTTAAATGTCTGTCCAAGTACGAAGACTCAGATTATATATGGTTGGTGTTCAATTAATTCTTTCTTTCATCGTACAACAGATTAACAGATGACTGCGCGTCCAGGTTGTTTGGTATAAATACATATTGTCAAAACTGACAAACAATCGTTTTTCATAACGCTTTTTTTTCTCGTAAGCATACATCCATCAAACAGTTTCCAGTTGGAAGCACAAATTAGGGAACGAAAAGTTTAGGGTGATATCGTTTCTTACACTCTCATCAGTCATTAACATGGTTTTTGTAATGTACAACAAACGGAATGAATCATATCAAATTAGAACAAGAAACAGAACGAAGACACGGAGTCCTATAAAAAAGTCAGTCAACCTTAGTACAACGGTAATCTGCTTTTGAAAACATAAACTAGACTTTAGATGCTTGATGAAAAAAGCTTCAGCTAGGTTTAGCATGGATTACGCAACAACTCTGTGAAGCGACTAGAGGTATCTATACTGTGCCAACTGTCGATTAAATGGCGATCGATCTGTGAGACAGGCAATCAGATACAGGCCGAAACTTTTGTTTCCCATCGTGAAGTTTTTTCAACCAACCATTCAGATGGATATAATTTATCCAGTTCTTTCTAAGCAGCAGACACTACAGTCATACCCGAAATGATCAGTAAGATGAGAACTGTCGAGAATTAGTCCGACTATCTTTATAGGCGACAGTGGTATCGATCGTGTGGTGGCTAGTAATGACAGGGAGGCAACGTAATACGTTCGTTTGATTGTTGCATCCGATGTTCGGCAGTTTTCTTAGTGGATATAGTCTATTTCTCTAAATAAACTGAGGGAACCAATTATTTCAATTTTCCAGTTGGTACCCAAACTAGCAGGTAACTATCAGTGCACCAAGAAAGGTTGAGGTGTTCCAAACTGGTTGTCCTCGTCTACACGCTAACCATAAAACGGCAAGTCGATTACACGCCCTGAGAAAGGAGATAGCAGGATCTCCGGGAAACAATTTGTGTATCTTCGTTCATCAATGTGCTCTGCTAACAGTCATGGCGTTTTTAAGGAACTGTTCCTACCTACGCCCTTGCTGTATGTATGATCAAGATTTAACATAGAATGCGAAACTTTCTCCAAGTATACGTATGCAGTCAATTTAGGTTATGTACACTCAATTACAATGTGACATGATACAATCCCACTAATCGGATTTTGAATGTTGTCCTAATTAATGCCACGAAAGTTGTTCAGGTTTGATTGCGCAAAGTAATTCTTCCAGTGCCAGGATACACACTTCATACACTTACGTGAAAACACTATCCAGTTGTGTTAATATTCAAAAGGAGCCATTATGTTCTCCTTTCGAAGGTGCATATCCAGCATTCTGCAAGTAGGAAGCACCTTCTTGGGGGGAACGAAACGTTTATTTTTGGATAGCGAGCGTTTCACACTCTTGAAGTCCGATTAACGTAAGAGAGGTTTAAGAAAGAAAACCCCAATTTGTCAAGACCGTCCAAGTATACGAATGTTCATGAGTAGTACTGAAGTTCTGTCAAGGTTAATCGTAAGATTGTAAGACATTCTAGACCCTCTAGAAGTCAGTATACAATCGACAGAGTCTAGCTTGTAGCTTATTATGCTATGTGAGTGGTCTACACACTGTAACGAAAGACCACACATACAGGGCAACGATAACAAAACCTCCATGGCACACAGAACAAAATGTAAGAAAACCCTGAACGGGTGTTACGATAACCCGTCTTTCGTTAACATGTAACAGTCTGACTAAATGTGTACTGGGACACCGACAGGCTCCTTCACTCAAAACAAGGGCCAAATAACGACTGCTCCAGATAAAGTATGTCCAAGTTCGTAGAACCACATTACAGCCACTGTTTGGTCCGGGTTTCCAACCACGTTAGGAAAAGCGATAGTTTCAAGTAGCTTATGGTTACGTTATTCAGCAAATGTAGTTCCAAGATGCTTAAAAAAGTGGTTGCAAGCGGTTCGTTTACTTCCAATGGAACAGCTTCAATTCAAATTGAAGTTGCATCAATACAACGAATAAGTCTGCCTGCATGAATTAAAAACGTCTGATATTCTCTTTACACTCACATTTGCAAGAGGTCATGCTAGAACAACACCGCTCACATGACAACGATCACTTGACGGACATTAGTTTGGCGCGGTTCAGCAAAGCTACGGTGGAATTATCTTTGTCGGTCATATATCAACATATATCGCAACAGTGTTAAAATACCATCCAACGAAGCTATACACACAAACAGACTAGCCTGTTAGAAACACGTAAATGAGTAGGGCGTGGTCCGATAACTTTGTTGTAATGTTTCCATCTTAGGAGATGAACCCATTCAACTCTCATATGAATGTCCCCGCTGCGACCATGTGGAGTTCGTTTCTTAAGAAAAGAGACAAATCAAGAAACACTTCATATATTCTAAAAATGCCTTATGAACGAGAGTATTTATTCATATTATTCCCTTGTAGATAGTATTGCGTTAGGTTTTCCAAAATTCGAAAACATTTCAGAGTTAGTGGTCTGGCGTCGAAATCTGTTATACACACTAGTTACCCAGACCAAGCAGTTTTTCCGACTGATGTGTTCATTAGTTGCATTAATTTCCGCTTATATTCGTTCACTTTGTTTTACTACATCACAGTCTTACATGGGAATAATTGACGGGATAAAGATAGAGTAGGTGGGTTAATGAAGCCAGTCAAATCAATATCGAACCACAACCAACACGCCACCAAAACAACGGGTCTCGACGGGCTTGCGCAGTTTAGGGCCAGCAAAAGTAGCTTAAAAGGTTGGACAAAACGTCTGTAGACACACACGGAGGGCTATAGGGATGAATTGCAATGTCTTCAGCTGTAACCAGAATCCCCCGATTGAATATACTTAACTTGTTAGATTAAGCAAAATTTTCTCATCACTATGGTACACTCAATGGAATTCACAACCTGTGGTAGTGAGGCAGTGCTAAATGACTCCGTTGTTCTACCACTGGAGCAGATGAGGTAAATTTCACAAGAGAACCGGTTCCACAGAAATAAATGCATGAACATGTATAGAACAAGGCTGCATAAGTATACACTTTATACTTTACGCGTGGACACAAAAACGTATTACAGGCAAAATAGTTTGGCGTCAAAAAATATCTTGTTAGCTGCAGTTGTCAACCTGCGCACGACTGTTTAAGCATTTCGCTTTTCAAAGAGATCAATGCACACCCCATTCTTTTTTGCCAGGTGCGACTAGACTGTTTCATTCCAATGCTACACCACGCTTTTTATGACATTTCGAGTAGCCATTTTGTATTAATACTGTTGATTATCTAGCTTGGCCCAGTAGTCGACTAAGAAAGCTGACCAACAGCGTCATACTATCACACCTGGGGGATTCTAATCACTACTGCATCAAGATTCAACACATTCGACCCAGTTTTAAACTTCGTTAACAATATTGAGTATGTCAGTTAACAATAAATGTGGGACGGAATCTAAACTGGGTTTTATTAAGTGCTCGATTCTAACGAAGTAGACTGTCTGTTCGACTTAGCTGCTGGATAAAATCATCCTGTGTACTGACTATTAAGCAAAATATTCTCTGCAACACCTCAAAGGTTTTTTCTCTCACCACTAGCTAAACACAAGAGAAACGGCGGGAAATACTGAATTTCTGAGCAACGGCTGTTGCATTGTTTTGTGAGTCATACGCTGGCTGTTTGCACACTAGATGGATAGGAGTGCGCACGCGCCATTAGTGCTGATGTCATGAATCACAAAAAAGGACTATTGTTTTACATATGATATACGGATGACTGGTATCTGATCAGTACGAGCTTGAGTGACCATTCCCAGTGTTGTTACACAATCGCAGTTCATAGGGGTACAGACCTTGACAGCTTGATTCAGAACACCTGAAATGTGATGGGGGTATAGTGAGGAAAAAACTTGTAGTGAAGCCCTCCTAGGATATCAACTTACATAGCTGGGCATTATGCACACACTATCCTTAGTATGGGTGAGCAAAAATAACGAGGACGGCTTGATTATACATGTTCACGCCAAAGCAAACGTGTTCATAACCATGCGTTTCGTAATACACGTTGGGATCAATAAGCAGTTACAGTCTGAAGTCGTAAGAGGTTATGGGTACATGTCTGCATTGTCAGTTCACACGGATAATTATCACTAACGGAATAGAAACTGTGAGATCAAGTGGATTAGGTGCTCCAATCAAAAACTAGAACTCCACCGTGTGACAATCAACCGTAGTCATTCGAAATCTCTAGATCGTTGTTCACACTGTGACGTCATTACGGGAAATAATGGAATTATTGTGTAATCAAAACTAATCTCGCCTTCTTTTTTTCGGAATCGATTGGATTGCCATAGCAACTGAGGACATGACCTGTGCTCGTTAGCTAGTCTGGACATTGCAACGCGGTCACACCCTTCAAATGAGCTGCGAGAAACAGTTTTCTGTTTCCATATATATATTCAATTTAACAGTTTATGGGCGGTGTCCAATAATCACCCGTTCGATGACCACCTAACAGAGCTATCGACGAGCAAAATTACATGCATTTGAAGTTTCGAGCAGGCGTGTACGAAAGACAGTTAAGTGCAGTTCAAATAAGTACAGGAATGGCTGCATTTTTATACAACTAGCCCGAAAGATTGATACTGCCCAAATTGGGGTGTGCACGCATTTGAAGTAACTTGACTCACAAAAGCGAAATCTTGCAACGCAATCAAATAAACAATACGTGTTGTTTAATACTAACCGAAGCATCCACTATTCAGGTTGTTTGCTGAATACAGTATGTTGATATCATTATCATCATCATCATCATCATCATCATCATCATCATCATCA
>QNGE01000875.1:72574-153999 GCA_008508345.1 Paragonimus westermani
CAGTCCTGAATGGAACCCCGCCACCTATAACTAACAGCTATGTGGTCTATCTGAGACCAGGTCTGACTCAGAGAGGGAGGGCGCCAAGTATAGCAATGACGTGCACGATGCCTGAAACTAGTGCTGGATAAAAACAGCTTATGCTCAGCGCACAGCTGGAATAGTCGCTCGCCATTGTCCGACCGATGTGATGCTATCCCAAACCTGCCACCTAAACGAGATTCGGCCTCACCAAGGCGGCCGAACTGGGCGTTCATATCTCCGGCCCGAACGACTACATCAGAATCACGTGTCGACCAGAGGAGAGCGGCTAGATCTGAATAAAAACCGACGAAAAGATTTCTGACGTTTTTGCTTCTAGAACTGACCCTAACAGAGCCTGCCGAGCGGATGGTACAAAATCTACTGTTAACAGTAATCCAATCTACCGATGCGGCTGCGGCCGTTGTGCTGAGGACTATACCTACTCCAGCCTGACCGGTGATGGCGGCCGGAGAGTCACCTGAAGTGTATAACCAGTATCGGGTAGAAAGTGTAGGTGCTGTTTATTCCATACGTTGATTACTGTCGTGGATTCTAGTCTCTGAGATATAGCAAACATCAATATGTAGCGAGTCTGACGTTCGTGCGAGAGCAGCCTGTTGACCTATTTGTTTTAGGGTACGAACGTTGAAGGCAGCTATATTAATTTGCGTTCTAGGTCGAAGCACAAGACGAGGGAGGTCTGGGACCGAGTAGCAAGAGCTGGGACTTATCGGCACAGTGTTACTATGATTAATTATACCTGCTGTGGGACCTGCAGAGAAGTTATCAGAATTGGGAATCGGGAGGGGCTTGAGATCTAAATTTGATAAGACAGTGGGGGAGGGGTGAGCATTATCATGTTTTCGCCTATCCACCCTGCTGTATGCAGCAGATAGGGCGACCCCGTTTATACTGCGAGACGGCCGATGCAGTATGGAATTGTTTATGTTGTGAGGATTCATGGTTGTGTGTGGGCTGAGATACTGCCAGGACGCTCAGACCTACACAGGAGAACGATTAGGGTTCTCAACCAAAGCTTTTGGCTCAAAAGCCTGTGCCGCAAGGCAGCGGGTGGGTGGCGATGTACCAGAAATGGTACGTTTCTCAGGAAGAGATGCCAACCATCTTCCAACCCCCAACCTGGAGGACCAGGAGACTGTGGTTTGTCAGATCTCTACCTGTTGGCCTGCCTGGTATGAGTAACTCTGTCCAGTTTAGCCCAACAGGTCATCGAGATGCGCAAGCTGTCACACCACGTCAAGGTCCAGTCTCACCGTGATATGGATTGATATGCATTCTTATGATACAATTTGTATCACAAATAAATTTTCGAAGGACACGTTACAACATTCGCGTGGACATAGTCGTCAGTGTAATTAATACACTTCCATGATGGTGCGCAATCATCAAGTTACTCTTTTGCAAATTTGAGAAGGTCACCTTCAGTGTTGCTTACTCAAATACAGTTTACTGCATGCCAACATTTGCTTAAATTGGAATGCAATTGCTCATCATCTCGAACCAAGGGGGTGATTTGGAAAATTTCCGTGACTATGATTGCCGTAAGACAGAACAAATTTGTGCGGTTTAAAAATCGATGTGATGGTGATAACTTGAGAAGGCTGATTTCGAAATCTTCATTATATTCATGTGTGAATAACATAAACTTTGGTTGCTGAACTTTCGACTACATACTTATGAAAGCGAGGATAAGATTTATGTTTTTTCCAGCCTACCAGAGCACTATATCAGCAAATTGTGTATCGCATGCAACGTATGAACACATATGACCTTAAACCGTTGATTTATTCTACTCAAGCAAAAATACAACTTTGCATAAGAAATTGATTCAGGCGTGTACAACTTATCAACACGATTAGCTGTTGGCATTCGAGAACATACAGTAAATAACCAATCAGACCTGGGACATTACTAATAAAGACATTGCAAACGAAATGTATAGGATCGCATGAGGCAAAAATTCTATAACTACACTGGCGGTCGAGTCAAAGTTATACGTTAGTGACCAGCATCTAGCCCAAAAGTGTAGGAGAATGTGACAGCTATGGTCAATTGCAAGTGAGGTCCAAATTGTATCTATGGAAACTTCTTTTTACTAATCAACAACCTGAATATTGTTTGAGAGAATTTGTGGAGTTCTAAAAAAAACGAAACTTGTGTACAATGCTGTTTGTTACAAAACGCTGGTGAAAAAATCTATCTGGTTACTTCAACAGATTCATAGAAAGACAGCAGAAAGTAGGTGCCACCCGAAGAAATCGTCATTATGGAGAAAATGAGGGTTTAGATAGAGCTACTCTTCAAGGGTGATTACATTCTGCATCAACCGCTACAATAACTGAGAAGTTCACTTAGACGAACACTTCATGCAGGTGAACTCAGAGTAATTTCCCGTACCCAGAAGGTATCAATTCTTTCATCCAAAGGAAATCAGTCTGTCGGTGCTAACTCACATTGATCAGTCCAATTTACGTGTAATCGTAGGGAAACTTACATGGGCAAAGCCTGGATATACCTGATCTCCAGAATAGAGGGGCATTTGTATAAACGGTTGGATAAGTCCGTTACCGGGGAAAGGTGAAACATGTAAATAGCCCGTTTTCGCAGCACCTAGAAACGTTCTGACCACTGCT
Organism: Paragonimus westermani; assembly: GCA_008508345.1. NCBI lineage: Eukaryota > Metazoa > Platyhelminthes > Trematoda > Plagiorchiida > Troglotrematidae > Paragonimus > Paragonimus westermani. The sequence continues at coordinate 75,253 of QNGE01000875.1, forward strand.
CACCTTATCCATCCACCGGTTTGCTGAACCGGTCGCAATCAATCAACTCAAACCAGCTTTGTACGTTCAGGAACAACTGTTCGTGGCCTGTCCTAACTCGCCCATTGGTTATCCACCCCCTTAATTGTCCGCCATAATAAACCGATTTATGTCACTAAACTTTACACTGGTGGATCGATACAAAATGCTGGTATGTACCAGTCTTCGTGTTCAAACTAACTATTTTAAATATCTAAAGTAAACGAAATTGTGAGATGTGCCAGTCAAAACCAAGTAGGAGTGTCGAGTTAGAGAAGATACGTTGAGAAGTTTGAACACCCAGGCTCGGGTATCCTTTAAAAAAGATTGGTGATAGGTCATGAACAGCCAGAGATATATATAGAATACACCACTGAACGTACAAAGAGAGCAGCGTTGCAATGCCTTCTCCGCGTTTCAACACGTCAAAAAAGTCGTTCATAAAATTTACAGTGAGCGCCAATTTTAGGAAATTCGGCTCGAAATTGTCTGCCAGTGATTACCGTGAACATCGTCACAAGTTTTGCTCATTGTAGCTGGAAATAATGAAAAATTCATTGCATTTTGTTTATAGTTCAAGCAGTCCTCAAGTTGACTGAACTCGATTAACATTCCTATCAGACTACTGAAAACAGCGTAATTCAGTGTGACAGGAAGGCTGTTTAGTCCGAAAGTTATCATTTGGGCTTGAAGTCTCTGTTATACAATTGCCGGATCACACCTTTTTGGAGGATCGATTGGTGATAAACACCCTTCAATCAGAGAGTGACATAAATGGTCGAAATTGAACCCAAATCGTCCTCTGTCATTAAGAAGTTTGGCTTTTAATAATTAAAAACAATTTGAAAGTACTTCATGAAGATGTGACTTTGCGTAGCCGCCAACATTTGTGGTCAGTAACGGAGCTGGTCTGTTGATACCCTGTGATCGACTGCTCTAAAGTTCACGAGGCTAATTAATTGTGATTACGGTTAGGCTGTTCACCAAACTGGCGAAGTGGCTTGCAACTATTTCGTGAGGATGTTGGGTGATTCCTTCGGTGCAACTTCGTGTGAAACAAATCGACGGTTTTCGAAAACCTAATTTAAAGTGTTTACTAGAAGTTAAAGAGGTGATACAATGGTAAGGAAGGATGTAGAACGTCCAACATGTAAAGGGTGAGGCTGAACTGTGAGCAGTAGCTGGTGCGTCTTATAATCGATGACCTGTTTGTTGCTGTGATGGTGCTCACGGTCGACTGGCTAATCCATCATTGCCGTTTATGATCGATTCATAAGCTTGCTTCAAGTCTACATGTTCGTACGTTGAGTTTTGCTTTGAATGATAACTTGCGAGGAGTTCGCATGCGTATTAGGGTTGTGCTGGAGCATGACTTTTGATCAGCTTTTTATTAACACCTGTGTTAATAAGTTATTTTGATCAATTTACTTCTCAGCTGACCAAATTAGCATTCATTGTTATGTCTGCGAGAGACGTTGCATAATACATTTCGTGTCTCTTCATTCGAAAGCATGTCCTTGACTTTTGTGTGTACAGCCCAAATCGTTAAGGTTGGTTTGTGCGCCACTGTGGTTCCCAGAGAGGATAGAAGTCTCACCTACATTTCAGAGATGACCCACATACATCCTACGCCGATCGGTTTGCTTACCGGCTATTTCAGGAGTCAATGCACCGCAAAACGAATTTATTTGAGCAGCAGTTGTGCAAAAAATGAAACAAACGGTTTTTATCTGTTTCCCCAAACTCCAATGAATGAAGATGTGTTCATTGTCCTTTGGACGGCGTTTTGATACAACCTGGGTTGTATGCGGTGGAATAGGTGCTAAAAAGGTTCAGAATTTGAATAACATGAACTGGTATCCTGAGAACGCCGGTATCAATTCAACCGGCGACAGCATCTAGAAGTGGTAACTGGCAGCTGTTCCTTTCTTCTCTGTATCCTCGTAAAGATATTGTTAGTGAACTCGTGGGTTTACTACAGTTACACACATTTCAGAGTACCAATAAAGTGGCCGATGCAGCGAGCGCAGGCCATGGATTCAGTAAGTGGGGTGGGAGCACGAACTATTTAAATCTCTTAATCGTCACTCCGGTTAACAAACCTGGTATTTCTGATCCCGCCGATGCACCTTTCCACTGTTCATTGTTTGCTGCAAACCTAGCAGTAAGCAAAATATTCGATAATTGCAGCTGTCAGCTCGGAGGAAAATCGAAAATCATCTACAATATAAACAAACAATGACCTTCACAGTTGTACGTCAAGGCTACAACAGTGGTTCATGAGGAAACAGTGTATAAACGAAGAGCACAGCAGAATTAAGGTAGACAAACGATAACAGAATCCACCCGGTGGAAAGGAAGTGTGACTCAACGAACATGCAGACAATCATCGTCAGCCAACTGTATACTCACAAAATTACGCATCCCACACGTCGTCGTACTTTGCGGTGATAAGGCAATCTGGGTTCCAAAAATGTCAACAAACATTTGACTTACGATTACCCTACGAATATATACGGCGGCGAAAGTCACATACGAAGTAAAACCCGAACGAACCGTTGGTACGTGGTGTGCAACAAACAGACAACTTTGAATAAACAAGTAATAGGTGTTGGTAAAATGACTACGGGTTGATGGATAGCATGTTTCCAAAATGACTACAGTCTCAAACATCTCCATGGAAACGGTAGTTCTAAAACAATGAAGAACAATAAAGACATATACCATCTGATGGTAGCTAAAGTGAATCTCCTTCATTCCAGTCCCACTTGAATATCCTTGCACACATATTACAACAACGCTTAACTAGCATGGAATAGGAGAGAACTCGACTGAGATGTCTCAGGAGGCAGAAGTCGATGGAATAATGAGATGTTGTATGAAGTGCGATGTTGTGTGCAATCCAGACTTCTAGAGGGACGAATCGAGATTCACTTCGTGTCACTGAGGAGAGAAAAAGTGGAATACAGAGGAAAGGTAGTCACACATGTGCAATGAATATGTCATGTTGACCACTTCCTTAGGGAGAATTCGAAACTGTTATGCTCTTCAAAACGTGTAATGCACGAACGTAGACGTCCTGTATGCTACTTGACAACGGTTTGTCAAAATGAACTGCATCTAGCAATCACTGCCACAGCACAACGAAAAATCAGACGCACTTACCTTGCGTAGGCATCATGAACTACCTCGCATACGACGTGCCTTATCAAGCTTAAGTAATAGGCTGATAGTGCCAATCTGACTGAAGCTTGAGAACAATATCGGTGTTTGATCCTTTAAATCGCTACTGTAGAATTCAGGTAGAGCGTAGCTAACCGTATGTTTGGATCAAATCGAGGGTGCAGAAAGACATCGAGCTAATGAAAATTGGAAGTTGAATGCAACAGCGCTATTTCAGGGGACCAGCTGTCATATGGAAGACTGTTTCCAACGGGTATAATGAAAGATTAGCCAACTGTGACGCAATTTGACCTACCGATCCGGAACAGAAAGGGAAGGTGGTTGAGAAAAAAACACCGACGTGCTGCATAGATTCTGTATTGTTGAACTCGAAAACAGCTAGCTGTGCTGCACAGCAGTCAGAGGAAACAAAAACAAAGAAAATCAAAGCATCCTCTATACAACGTCAAAAATAACAACACAAAAGACATAATACCGGTCCGATTAGCTGTAGATAAGAAACAATTCCATGGCTGATCGTGGGGCTATAGCCATCGGACTGAAACAGGCTACTGACGAGGTTCGAGTGTTTGTAGGATGAAAGTAAGTGGATGTGTACGAGCAAGAGCGGAACCGTGTGGAGAGAAGGAAGCAGGTGCACATGCCAACGTCAACGGTTTGAACAGACATGTCTGACCTAAGCCGTTTTATTGGGTCAGATGGCATTCACTCCTGGATGGATTGAGTGATCACGTTTGAAAAGTGGTTCGAATAGACTCTGAGAATGTCCGCAAACCACGAGGGGAGGAAGCGCAAGAGGGTCAAAGGGCGAACAAGCATAACAATGACCTGAGTAACGGTTAGCTAGACGTCTGCGGTAGTTCACGCACATCAGACGGACACAGGAGTATATGAGATTTGACTCAGACAAAAAGGAATTACCATCACGTTCTCCTCCTAATGTAGTAAACGTGGGTGTAGCCAAGGACCCCAGGAAGGGTTCAAAAACAAACAAGCCGACCAGTGCTAAGATGGAAGATTACAATAAACACTGGACGGGTGGGATTCTGAAGTAATCGTTAGTGGTCGCTGTCTATTGGAGTAGGGGTGAAACGACCAACGGGTCGGCTTAACTGCTTGCAGTGACCATGGAGCCAGTGCTCGACTTTCGGGATGGAACACGGTCGGACAATATGACAGAATCTCTGGAGTACTCGACTGCGTCGAAGCTGCTGAATCCAGTTAGTAACAGAGATGCAGACACTGACTGTGGATCGGAATGCCATTGGGAACGGGAGGAACCGGGCCGGAACAATGAGCCGGATTCCACGACCGGTCCCCGATGTAGCTCCATTACCGCGGAGCAAGGATGGCTGTCGAAAGGTTGCAACGATAGGAGTCGACTATCGTCTGATAGCCGGTTCGTGTGGACGACCGGTATTGAGTGGGTAGTGATCGGATTGGCCTGCCAACAGAAAAAGAAACACTTAGGGAGCAAATTGAACCAACACAGTAAACACTCGAAAGGCACCCCTCCGGGCATTCAACAGTTGGAGAGGCAGTACACTTTAGCGGATAAAGTGCAACAATTTTTAGTAACGAGAAACGAATACCAGAAAGAGATGGTCCGGGGGTGTACTACAACAAACAGGTCGAGTTAACAAGCATAGGTATATTGACTGCTAAGGCCACAGAACAAACGAGAGGACGTTAGATAAGTTTAGAGATTTACGTCGGTGACGACCGCAACGACATCGAGTAAGAGGCGTCAAACCGTGCTGCATAAATAAAGGGGTAGATGCATTCATTTGATAAATTTGAGGTTGTATCTGGAATCACTTGAACTTGCAGCGATATTCAAATGGATGATGGAATGATTTCAAGCCCTGGCCTATATGCACTGTCCGGAACTGTTATGCTCTTCAAAACGTGTTATGCACGAACGTAGACGTCCTGTTAACAGCTGATACATATTATGCCAAAATCTCACATCTTGGTGTATGCTACTTGACAACGGTCTGTCAAAGTGAATTGCGTCCGATACTCACTGCTACTAACTATGCCAATCTGACAAATGTTGAGAGACTTCTCGGTAGCCGAGCGTTTGGCCTTAAATGGATGGGTAGATCCACCGTGGTTTCGTTGTACTTGGATATGGCAACCTCGGGTATGTGGCTCAAACTCACTAAGGTGCAGTGTTGCAAGCCTCACAGCAGTCGTTATCTCAGCTTTTCTGTGTTGGAATGGAATCTGTGCTGTGCTGATCACGATTTGGATAGACTCCAGATAAGAACTACGTCGATAATCAGTTAAAGTTTATCAACCACTATGTTTCAACTAATGGAAGTGAATGTTCATCGTTCTTCCCTACAATGATTCCTATTCGATTAATTTCTCCTTCACTTTTCATATCATCCGTTGCTATAAACTGGGTTATCTGAGCCCTCACAATAAACCACGAATATTTGTAGAATAAGTAATCTAAGCCTTCATCTACCCATTGAAAACATGATAATTTTCGTTTTTGCTCTATAAGATGTGCTTCTGTAGTCCTCCAGTGGCACAGTAATACTAAATTCAGTGTAAATGACCGACCACGAAGGTACACGTTTCACGTGGTATTGCTTCAGAGAATCAAGACCAGATGATGAGGGAGACAAGGTACACAATCGTGGGTGGGGAACTGTAATCTATTACAAAGTTGCAGGGAACAGCACAAGGGGCAGAAGTGATGTAACCAACCAAAGATGTGTGACGACAGCAAACTATGAATGAAAAGACAACCACCCGTCACAGGAGGGCTCTTTCGCTAACTAGCTAACTCCTCCAACATGCAAACCAAATGGGCAACACGGACACGAAAGTCGGATATTTGGCCCATAAGAAGGCCCTAAACGTTCTAGTAGATTGGCTTGATCATTTCATCATGTACGTCCAAAAATGACTTGTACAATATGCGGTCGTGCTCTGCGACGACATCGCAATCTACAATCAACAGGATCAAGGTGTAAATGCGCATGATTGCAGTCTCAACGTTGTCCCGAAAACATGACTAAGTGCGATACATTTTGGCAAACAGTTGGCATATGCTGTGTCAGAAAGAATGAGCTATTGATAACAAAACTGTATGCCAGCGTACGAGAGAGATAAGAAGGTAAGGCAGTCGAAAAGACCCCGTAGAAATAGTCGACCTATAACAACCACTGGCCAAAAATACGGATGACTTTTGGGAACGAGGAAACGAAATTCGTTTACGTCCAAATTCATTCTGAATGCCGTCACCTTTTGGAAAAAGGAAAATGACGTTAGTTTTACTCCAATGTAGTAACATCGACGAGTTAGGTCCAAGAGTGACAATAGTCAAGAGCCAAGTCACAAAATGTTTTTCTTAGAACGGGTAACAAGCACCAGAGTAAACCTTACGAGGTATTATCGACTGTGATTCAGGAGTAAGCGGGTGTGTGCGATCATATGCATAGATGAAACTGTGGACTGCATAGAGAATGCAGTTCATCTCGGTTAGCGTGGTCGAATTTTGTGCAACAGCCTCTGCTCTCGGAGAGACCCATAAAATTTCACATAAACGGATAACAGACCAGTCAGACTTGTTAAAGTGAACTAGTGAATTGGCAAATGGTTTCACAATGTTGTCCTCTGGAGGGATCTTAGTCTGAAAGAAAAGAGACTAGCGAGCAAGAAAAAGCGAATGTTAGAGCTACTACACTCCTCGAGGCCATTGAATCAAGCCGCCACTTATAATAGACTAAAGCATTTGGGTAGCTACTTGTTCAGAATTTTTTTGTATATTGAACGGGCCACTTTTGCATAAGGCCAATCAAGCACTTTGATCATACTTGCATCGATCACCCTTTCCACTTAATGACACCTTGTGCAGTAACACAGTGCGTTCACAAATTTGGGTCTATTATCGGTCGTATTGGGCGAGGACAGAGGCATCTAAGAGGTAAACAGGGTTTAAACTTACTCCGGAAACCCACATTGATGTCCTAAGACGTGACCCTAACCCAAACTGAAAATGCCTCGTAAAGTTCACTTGTTCTAACACTCACCCAACAACCGGAAATTTCTGGAGAACCTGTTGAGGTTGTGGGGAGTAGAGTGGAGACATCGGGTGGGGGCACTTTCAGCTCGGTCTCCTCCAGCTGTTGTTGGGATAGCAAAGTGTAGTATGTCACACGTTCGGTGGCAGCGTCAACCAGTATCTGGACAGAGAGCAGAGAAATCGGTCGGGCAACTAACATATTAATCGAACACCAGAAGTGGAGGGAGAAGAGGGGACATTTGTAGCGGGCGAAGTGTACAGACCAATCCGAATGGTACCATTTCAGCCTCAATGGCAAACTGAACAGCAATACAATTATAGAGAAGGTGAAGAATTGAAAGAGGGGAGTGTAATAACTCATATTTCAGAAACTCACTGTCTGAATTAAGAAATATTCAACGGAAAGGTGCTATAACCGAGATAAAAGTAAGACTATGAAAGCATCTACGACGAATCTTTCCATCACTTTCGACTGTCCCTTCTTCTTAACTGCGATAAATTCAATCAACTCGAACAACCGACAACAATCACATCAATGGACTCGAATAGCCTCAATTACTTCTAAAGCGTTCATCTACCGGCTAGGTGGATTACCAAGCCCTGAACGAAGAGACGAATACGGTCGACAACCTATAACTTGCTGATCGTCGCACTCAATTTTGGCTAAGCGAAACGAGTCTTCTAAAGATTATATTTTTTGCATGGATGGGTGATGAGGGCAGATGACAGAAACTCGAATGAATGAAGATGACGAGCCAACCGAAAGGCGTTCGACTGACACTGTTTTACCATATCACAAAGCTCGTTTCGTTGAACCAGATGTGACCACCATAGTTCAGTAACTGTTGATGTCGAACCCATTACAACACAAATCAAATTTTGATGTTCAGCCGGAAAAACGTCATCGTTAAATGAGGTGTTATTCGTGTGGATGTTGGTTTGTAAAACGAACGTTAAGATTGACGGAAATATAAAAATACAGAAATACAACTGAAGCAAACCGACAGTGTCAACATACTCACCAACTTCAAACTATTAATTATGATCCAGTATTACAACCATGCACACACAGTTCGAGCAGAACTGTAAGTCAGCGAACTAAAACACAAACCGACATTTTGGTAGCCACATTTCTCGTGTGGTCTAAGATGAGTTTACCGGAATCAACCGAAAACAACCATAGCGTCTGTGATATACCTTAACTAGAGAAAGACGATAATATTGACCTCAAGAAGCACAGTAAACCTCTCGCAACCATACTGCAAATTACAAACTGACTTAAATAGTGAGTACGATCGATGCTCGCCTTGCAATTTCTGTTGTAACCCTGAAAAAGGTCAACATGCATACCATTCACGGTTTAACAACTGTATGAATGTTAAATGAAAGACGTTTGCGTGCAGCCTGCTTCGTTCGGAAACTGCGTGTTTGTGAAGGAAGTGCGAACCAACTTGTATTAGTAAGTGATCGTTGTCTCCGTAACTTCGGATGCGTAAGTTGAGATGATCGTATGATTTATGCCTGAGATGGTGGATCACATTCCGTGTGCCATCTGAGGGGTTATCGTGTTACGATGCATCATACATCTGGATTACCAAAGCTAAACTAAGACCACGAGATGGTAGACAGACGTAGTCAAGACGTGGGAAAACTCAGACTACTTTCACGAGCAGCCAGTGAGTGATACCTGTCAAAATGGACAGCTTCGTGATTATCCAACTCGCTGGTTAGAGACGTGTTTGCGAGTGTGCATTTGTACAATTACCAGATTTTTCAATCAAACAAACTCCTATCAATCTTTTTAATTTGACGAAATTTCTATTCCATAAGCTTCCTACTCATAATTGAGGTAAATGGCACTTCTGAGTACAACACAGTTTAGCTAAGATTCTTCAGATTAAGCTAGCGGGTTTACATCGAACACGAGCTGTGTGGGTAGAACTGAGTGGTGAAACGCAAGTCCTATGGAGGCATGTAATCAAACACCCTTAGCTGAGATCACTGTGACAAGCTAGTTATGATGCGGAAGTTATTAACCGAGTGTGGTGTGAATATGTGAAATAATTTAGCCTCTACTGGCGCCCGAAAATAGTTGCGTGTTGTATAACTGATTGCACGAAACATCGTGATCTACGTTCAATACAAATTGAGATGGCATCCGTGGGTAGGATGTGGGGAAGTTGAAAGAAGGATATATGACCGTGAGGATCGACCAAGTTCATTCACTTAGACCCCGAAAATGTATGGTTGTCATGCATTAAAAACTGTGCCGAGCCCCCATATTACTGGTGTACAGTGAAAGGTGGCCAGTCGGCAAATGTCAAAAGTGAACGAAAGTAGCCACTAGTAAGCTACGAACAGTAGGTCGTATTACGGCCCTCATAAAAGTCCTCGTGACTCATCTCATCGCCAACCTGAAACATTGACACTATCATTATCAGCTTTGAGACAAAACCGTGGGTAACATGATTCAGACTGCTGTTGATTTTCATAATAGTCCACGAAGTCGTTGATGAACAAGTACAAAATTATGAGGAAGAAGAATTAATTACAAACCACAAGATATTCAGAAGCATGAAAAGTCAACAATCGTAAGGGGGAGGACTCGCCACTGACCGTGACAGGCTGTCGTGTTCGAGAACGTTTCCAAACAGCAGTGTGGATGGCTGTCAAGTCTCCAATCTGACATAGGGCATCCGTCAACTTTACTCAGCTGGGTGGTCAAGGTTTTCATAGATAGCGATTGTGTCATCGCCCGCTGTTTATTCCAACTGTCAGCGGCCGCGACAGACACTCCATGAACATACCACGTACATGACCCGACTAGCGAAAAATGTGCATTTTTAGCATCTAGTTTATCGATGGTAAACATGTGAACTTCCGAAATACGCAGACCGACTCCCATGTTTTCCACTCCGTCGACTTGATACAGGTTAAATGACGAAGACAATGGCTGTTCGACACCGAAACTCTGTACGCACCTTCGTGCGAATGTGTTAGATGACTGATCTGCAGAATTAAACCAACCGTACAAAGCACAAGTCTCGTTCGCTACTCTATCGTTTTCACACATTGTATTGCCATCTTTGTGCTGAAATGCGCAGCTCAACATATAGAACCCGAGACATAAATGTAACAGCCAACTGTCAGTGAGTTCCGCCCGGACACCGAACACAGTATCACTTCGATTCTCTTCTAAAATAAAGCAACCAATTTGTACGGCCACATCATCAGCCAGCTCAATGACGACGGAGTGTTTGCTATGTTTCGGATGGTCAATGGACGTACCGTAAGAAGTGTTCTTGATCTAATGTCTGTAGACACAAGTGCAGAGAGACAAATTACCTACGTGCCCCTGGTCTGTTTCGAAAGTCTCTGACCAAATGTTTAAATATGACAGTATACAACCGACCATTCACTAGGATCTGCCGTGACGCCTAGTGAGATCCCACTAAGGTCCGAGAGTGAGATTCGGTTTCAGAATCACCAGAGAACCTGAAAAATAAACATTAATATAGAGCATTGTTCATGGGCGAATTCAAATGAGTAGCAACGCAAGAAACATAAATGCGCGTTTCAGAGAGAAAGCGTGTATTCAGTTCCCCGCCCATCAGAGCAGCGTCGTTGCCTGGCTAAACTGTCTTTGAAGTACAAGAAACGAAGGGAGCAGTGGGCAATTCAAGGTTCGGTGCAGTTCGGCCCTTAATCTGAAAATGTTTAACCATGGTGTTATTAGACGATTGAGTCTAAGCAGGATTTTTAGGTAACAAGACTCAGTTTTTGTGACTCATGTCTCAAAAATAGTTCATCCGTATGGTGTGTGTGTATGGCGTTAAGGCTAGTTACTAGTATGAGGCTGATGATAATGACGTTCGTTATATTGCTTATAAGTGGTAGGGGATTCTGGTTAATATAAAGCAAACAATCATTCACAATTGGTAGCAGCTTTTGCATTCCCATAGCCTTTCAATCAGCGTCTATGAAATGAAGCAATGTACTCGCGATTCGCTTTTGCTAGAGCACAATCTGAGTTCAACTCACAAGCAAATGGGGGCCGAGCGTTTGCATGTGATAAGTAGGCCGTGTCGAATATAAAGTCAATGATACAGTTGTCAACAGGGTGGCTCCAAGAAAGCGGAGTTCTGGTCCCGGCCGTGACAAACAGGGGCACTACTGAGGAGCCCTGGAAATAGTGAAACTCGAAAATGGTATATATTTTCAGGAGGGGACAACTTAAGAGTACACAGGAATGCTGTGAGTGGTGTTCAACTTACATGTTAATCGTGTTCTCAGAGTTACACATTATACCTTTTGGACGTGTACGAGGGTCGAAATCTTTCTCAGCTCGTTAAATAAAAGCCGCAAATTTTGTCTAAGCATGAATCCTTCTTCAGTGACTCAGATGTTCATCCGTAAACCTTCATTTAATAGTCCACGAGGTTATCCTTTGAAGCGGATTGTTGTCAGCGCTCTTGACAACGTCTTGAAAGATTACGGAATCGGCGTGAACAATTTTTTTTCTGACGTCTTTAGTCTCTAATGTTCAGACTGATGTCATTGCGCATCGAATTCAACGAAAAGCTGTTTGCATAACCTGATTGGTTGTCGTGCTTCTTCACACGGAGTTTCAATTATCCAATATATCGCCCGACGTCCACAGTGAAAAAAAGGAATATTTCCACCGCAGTGATTTTTCCAGTGGACAGAGGATTCAATATTCATAAAGCAAGTCCTCCTTCAGATACCAAATATCGGGGTATTCGAAGAGTTGTGCTATATACAGGATTTAAATGGTGTACAAGAATTACATGATATTCGTTTTGTTGAATGAGAAACCAGCAGAATGAGTTGATCGGACTTAAGTCAAAAAGAATTGCAGCTCGGTATGCTAAAAACGAACTCGGTGTTCACACACACACACACACACACAAAGACACGTTCGCCACTGGTCAGTTAGCCAGCGACCCGAACGCCTGAGTTGCAGATCTTAAGCCAACACTGGTCCAGCCAAGCGTCTACAAGGTTTATCAACCAGTCGCACGCCAGCGACCATCTAACGGATACCAAAGCAGTAAGCAGTCACAATAGCTGCTTTGTCAAGATAGTCAGGATGTGAACAGTAATAATGTTCCCGAACACGCTGGAATAATACGCGTTAGAAAATGAGTTAACCACATTTGGATAGCTAGATATACGATTCGTGCAACTTGATTAGGTTATACCAACTGATGCCGTACATTGCAATTTATCGCCATGCAACAAATTCAATACAGTAAGGTTACTCAGTTTCCATTTAGATTAAGTAGGATGTGGTTGAAGCTGTGGATTTTTCCGAATCCGCTAGTTCAGCTCAAGAGAGAGCCCAGCGATCAATGCACCGACTGACAGTAATACGGTTAAAAACCCGAATCACACGTTGTAAACAGTTGATCCCAGTTACCACCAACAGTAATGGGTAGCTGTCAACACCTTGCTAGGTTTCATAAGTAGCCCAACCCGATGGAATCAAATTCACGACCACGACTATCAAGTCGACACACTCACTAGACAGTGCGGTCACGGTTGCGAGGATGTATGAGTTATCAGATTAAGTTGGTGCATCTTGCTTTCTTCAGGGAAAGCAACTCAAAGTCTGTCAATCATAGTGATCCTGACAGTATGATCTAGTGGATTCGTGTCCGGACTGTCGTTCTAACACATGTTAACAGGCCATGCGTTCGATTAGTTCGGAATGCGTAGGGCTGATGGAATCTAACAAAGTCGAGGCGGTTTTTCACAATTCCGCCGTCTACGGAGAAAAGGAGTCGAACAACTAATAAAGGCACTCGGCTTTCGATGCATGCTGTGCTGTGTGGCGACGCGGTGATGACACCTTCGAAGTGTACACTCGAAGACTTTGAAATAAAACCAATCCCCACCAATCGTATGAACACAAATCAACAAAGATAATCATCTCCTGATCGAAATGATACATCAGAGTAGTGATGGGCTAGTACAAACACGACTCAAAGAACGGAACGTCACTGGATGGGTGTTGACAATGACCTTTCCTGCTACCGTGGCATAATGGTCAAATTCGTGCTGTGTTGATCCAGATAACTGTGCTTACTAGGATTTCGCTGCTGTCAGGCACAATCAGACCAAACAAGCCAGAGAGCAGCGGCCGAACACAAAGTTGTACGTCGCGCTACTGGCTGTAGAGTGTTCAGAAATGAGACATCCCCATAAGTATGTAGCGGACTATTTATCCCGCATACGAAAAAAGAGGCTAAGAAAGATAACTTAGAAAAAAAGCATTTCGATTGTTTGGCGGTTGGTCGCAACCACCGGTGTGTTATATTGTATGGCAGAAAAACTAAAATGCTTGATACATTTTTAATACATCCACCGCGTTGAGCAATCATCAAAATCGGACGTCAGTGTTTTTTCCACTGTACTCAATATTGCGTTAGCCCCTTACTGCCAAGTAAGTCAAATTTCGAGTCGTTGGCTCTACGTAGTCTCCCAAGAAATCCGTATATGCTGCTGTCTCGCACGTCAGGTATTTGAGTTAGAGACTACGAGTAGCCAAGGAAATCCTGCTTTTTTGTCTCCCACGTCCAGATTTTGAGTGAGTCCATCAAGCCAACTTGGGACATGCCTGTGGATGCAGGACTTTATCTGTCAGGCTATGGGCTGTGTGTACACCGCTGAATCTATGCCGCAACGGACGGCTGGAACTCAGCATCGCAAGCATTGTGATGTAACTGAGTGGCTGCATCACTGGTGTCGCAGTCTTCAGCAATACAAGGCTTACAGACATGGTAAGCACTGGAAAGCAGACGCTAGTCAAACCAACCAATGGATCCGTTATCCAGCAGATGTTCAGAAGGATGATGTCCGTTTCGTAGCAGCTTGTCATATCAACTCTTTGACGAGAGGTGGACGGCAAGACATCTGTCCTCAAGTCCTGTCCATATGCCTGCGGTTTTCTCTGCCACACTTCTCAATGCTTGCAGTTGAAGGATGCACTGCAGACTATGCAAAAGAACAGTTCTAGCAGTAGATCACCGCCACAATTCACGCGACACCCGTGGCGACCAACAGTACCTTCTGGGTGATGTCGAAGCAAAGGTTTGGGTGATCTTAGTCAGCAGGGCACTGTTGCGGTTAATAAGAGCGATGATCATCTGCTCCACTTGTGTGCTACTCACGAGTTGGCTATCACAGACGCCCGGTGCTGGCTGTATACGACGGATACCCGAGGTAAATGGATACAATGTCAGGCTGGCCGCCGGCAGTATAGACTGCTGTGGCTCGCTAATGGCCACTTTCAGTATGCTCCTTCAACTTATTGAAGCAAGAGTGAACGGAGTCCCTAACTTTTCGTGCATACAACCAGAAGGCGGTATGTGGATGTGGTACAAACATCCAGACAACCTACTGAATCAGCCTGCTACCACTGACTGAATGAAGGCGGAATTCCCTGTCAAAACAAGTCATCAAAGAGACAAATTCCTTCGTTCCGGACCTAGTAGAGCTTCAGGTGGCTATTGGCCGATTGCGAAACGCGAAGCTTCGGAGGGGTGAATTTGGATTGGAAGCATAACCCTTGGCGTCTAGCGATCAAGACTTGGAAGGTGCCGTGCTTCAGCCGGCCCACGCCAACTGGGAACGAGAAGCAACTCTATAGGAGCTCAAAGATGTTCTCAGTGCACCTCTATCTAAGAGTAAGGAAAGCAAATAGAGGACGGGCGACTGACAAAAGGTAGTCTACCGAGCTGTGTTTGAAAGTTTCTTGCAAGAACTATGCTCAACCGAGTCAATGTCAAAACGTTAAATATCAATGTGTCTAAATTACAGTACGGACTCCGCGAGAGTCAAAGTACGACTGACATAATGTTTGTCGCGCCCAAACACCAGGAAAAAACCCTCGAATACAATCAGTCCTCTGTGGATGTCTAAAAAATTCGTCAATTTAATCAAAATCTTACATGCGAGTGTGAAAGCGGATGTGTATCCCTGTGGATCAACCTTGGACGATTACGACACTGTCCCTAGCGTGGAACAGGGTTATATCTTGGCTCCGGCGCTAATCAGTTCATAGTCAACTGCAATACTGACAGCCGCTACTCAGAAGTCAAGAGACACTGCTCAAATTGAATGCTGTAATGATGGTAATCCGCTGAACACCAGACGTTTCAGCACTGAAAGCCAGCCACGTAACCAAACTGTTTGGACGCTACCACTCACAGGTGGGCTACTTGCGTACAGTGAGAAATAGTGGGGCGAGTGGGTAACAGAGTTCAAATGTGAAAATTCCGAGCTGCTGGTGTGGCTTCGTAGTTCAGCTGGTAGAGCGCTTGTCGCGTTGAGGCATGCTGGGTCTGTCACTGGTTCGAATTCAGCCGAAGCCATGACGTTTCACAATTGGGTCTCGCCTGAAATCATAAATCTGTCACACTACTCATTAGAAACAACTTGATAAGGAATCTTTTTTTCCGCCTCCAAGGAAAATCGGCGGAAGTGTCATGAACAGTCGTGAGTTAGCCGTCGTTGTATTTTCACGTTCGACCTTTATTCCGCTATGCTCATTGGTGGTTTAGTGATCTCAACTTCTATTTTTAGTGGGTGTCCTTCGATTTTCTGATTCCAGAATGTTTGCGGGTCGCTATGCACCATATAAGTACTTCATAACTTTCTTCTTGTTACATAAGTTGTTAGGGGAAAACAAAGTCGCATATTGCACCCATATTTCGGCTTGTCCCATGAGCAATTAACGGGGACGAGACGAACATTTTCCGTGTTAACTATTACGAGAAGAACCCGATTCCTATCAAATGAATTAACATGCCATGGACGATCCAGCGTTTTCTTTCTAGGGTTTGCAACAGCATTGTATGGAATAGCGGAGACATTCACGATAACAGTCAAGTTCGGTTTGTACATACCAATCGGGTAGAGCATTTTCCTTATGTCAGCCTTCTCCTGGCAGGGCACCTGGAATCTGATAAGCCACGAGTACATCTATCCAGAAGTCTGGGTAACGGTTATCTAGTACCTCTACTTTTCTTAAGGTTCGTTTTTCCTCCTGTAGTATGAAGGTGTTGTTTGGCCTCTCGGTCTGAAATTTAAATTTTTGTCTAGTTCCACAATCTTGTGTAAATTATAATAAAACAGACTCATAAACTGAAGCTCTTCTTGATTTATGTTTTAAATATCTCTTTCATAGCGTACACTTGCTTACCACCTGGCTAGCCAGTATTGGCCGGCTGGACCGCGATGGCCTTCAATCACACGTCGTCCAGTCTTGCTCTCTCACATTTGTACCGGATATGGGCTGAGTGAAACTGTAGGCGATGTAGCGCAAGTCACTTGTGGTGTAGACGTCTCTAGGCTCAGTGCACCGTGACATGCTAATCCAGAAAGGGTGTCGTCAGCCGTATGCAAGTGGCTCAGCTTCATGTCAAACCACTGCTATGTGAAAACGAAGGCTAGACCTAATTTAGCAAGTAACCAGCAGGGATACGATGAAGACAGTAACTGAGTAGTTCTAGTTGAGTCGATTGAGCATGCCTTACTGAATGTTCCAATGGGACTGTATCACATTTAAAGAAAAGTCGTCATCAGTATTGAAACCACAAGATATCCGCCTCCATAAAATATGGTGGATTGTATGTGCACAAAGTGTCACGGAATTAAAACTAGTTCATCGAGAGGTCAATGACTAAATCTTGATTGTCTCGTCCGCAAACTAAAGACGCGTAGGCGGTTGTACGTACCGTCCGTTCAGTGCGCGTGTTGTACACAGACATCTAGGTTTGGCACAGTCAGACGCACGAAGGAGTGATGACGTTCGCCAGAAAGGTCAGGTGTACCGTGTAACTGAAACCAACCGCGCCGTCTGAACGACCCACATTGTCAGTTCATTTTGTTCCGTTTGATGTAACTAAACAGTAATCATTCCGAACAAAAGTTGAATGAGGAAGACCACTGGAACTGTTCCGATCAGGTGTCAACAAGGACAAACATAGGACGATACGATCGAGCAGTCAGTTACATGACTGGTAGTATGATGGCTGAATGTTCAAAAATAATGTTAAACAAGCCAAACTCTTTATGGGCCAGATAGTTTTCAACACACGTTAGTTGAGCAAGACAGCTACGTGTGGGCAACTCATACAGAACAGCAGACAGATCGGCATGTGCACAGCACACGGAATGACGAACAGACTGTCAGACTGCGCCATGCATGCCAAGGTTTCTCGTAAATTAACCAATTCGTGTTGTTAACTTAAATGATGGATAGTGAAGAGTTGCACTCAAACGTTACTCAGAATTACTCGAACGGTAACCGCATTTCAGCTTTGAATCTTCTCAATCTATTTCCGGATTGTGAAAAACCACTTGGCAAATTTATTGTGTTTAGGACACCTAGTCACATTTCACTCATGATTCCGCGCTGCAAATGATTCAGCAAAAATATATGAATAACAAATCCAAGATAACGATGGAGGATCTCCGAGAGTTCGTTGGTATGCAGCATGCTCGTAGTCTCCGCAACGGATATCACCTGCAACGAAAAATTGCGTAAGGCTGTACGAGCGTTTCATAACATAGCTGCTATCGAGGACTTCGGATTCGTGAATGGGACATGGCTTTGCAATCATTATTGGATTTTTTCACAGCTGACGATGCGGGTGGTCTGCACTTGAACAGGACGACAGAATACGCTCGTCACCCCATAGAGTTGGTGATAAAATCAACGGAAGACAGACCTTAGTAACGTCAATGGTGCATATTACACAATATGATGTATTACCCGTAACTTATTTTGAGAATCACAAGTCCTTTCTTTAACAGAGTGGACACTTTAACATTTGAGAGTAGTCTATCTCAATGGTCACTAGAGAAGTGGCGAAGAGTTGCTGGAGAGTAATGTGTTACACCAACACCGGGTTTGCTGGGGAATCGGACCCAAGGCCTGTGAATAAGCGTCATCATCACGCCATCACAGAATTACAGTCAAGATATTCATCCATCACATCATAGAATCTTGATCACTGGACTGCAGAAAGGTACTTGAATTAGGTCCCTTAACTGATATGAGTTCCTCGTTGATGGTCAATGAGATAGACCATTTGCAAAAAAACTCCCTCAACCCTCCTGGGAAAGTGATGATGCTTGTTGGTCAACCGCAAACGTTCGGTCGATTTCAAAGAATATCAGCTTGAAGTGAATATTCACATACCATCCCGTAACTGTGAGTTCGTGTTTTAGCGGACAAACTAGCAGTGATCTACCATTTTGGCACTTATTCAGAGACTGTGGGTTTGACTCCCTTGGATGCATGGCACTGACTAGACTCAGTTAATTCGAAACAGCTGTCTACCACTTCTCTAGTGAACAGTGAAACCAGCTACTCGCAATAAAGTTTTTGAAGCCTTTTTGAGGCTGTGGTGTGTGATAACTAAGTTGCTGGCCGACGACAAACGGCTGATCAATTTTAGCCCACGTGAAAAAGAAACACCTCCGACAAGAAAGCTGACAAAAATGCCAGCAATGGTTCATTTGTGTTTCATATCTAAGATATCGTTTAAAATCAAACAGTTTAACAAAGTGGAACACACTACATATGAGTCACGTCAATTCCGTAATAGAGAACACATTGAGTAATCGACAACGTGATTCACAGCTACTCACACCTGGCTACCGGGCTACGACGAACTTTTTCGGGTCCGTAGCAAGTTTTGGTTGGGTGGCATTATTTTGGGTATCTGGTTTTCTCAGTGTCGGTAACACAACCGTAATTAAAGAACCAGTTCACGTAACAAGAGAACATACCCTCGTCTGTGATAGACAAGTGGCCCAAACGACGATGGTTATAAATAACCACCCCAACCAATAACTCTTCAGTTTTCCTTCTTACAGTCATCCGTAGAAGTTTATGGGAGTTGTCAAGCCTTATCGGGTTACGTAAATCGGACAAAACGAGTCGACTGCGCATGCAGTCGTATGTACAGTGCACTGACTCCAACAGCATACCACACACAACGCAACCCATGAGGGTTTCCATCAGACTCACCAGTGCGTCGGACTGGGTCCAGCCTCAACGTTAATCAAGCGCACGACGTGCATAGCGACCTGTGCGTAACTAACTTAAGGACCAGGACTCTTTTTCAATGACCGCTCGATAGAATGTTTCAGATTAAACAGAGCATACAACTATATTTCAAACTCCACTCGAAAGTAGTCTTAAAACGACATGACGTTGACGACCCACATGCTGCGTAGCATTGTCAATACAGCTTCCGGTTGTACGATAGTCCATTGATTTAGTTGCAGGTGAAGTATATTAGATCGAGATTAAAAGATAAATCACTGCATATTAGCACACAAAATGAGAAGTACCGTGAGAATAGTGGTGGTTGTCAGATACATCACAGGAATGATGACCACATTGTTTGTGGAACAACCATTGCGATCGACACTGGATGGGATCATTAACTTGTCCAGACACCTGGGTTACAGGCAGAGGTTGCGTTCAGCTTTATTTTCGTGTCAAACTAGTACAGACTACACACAGGACCAAATCATCCTACATAACTCTATCGGTTACGTCACACGACTCAAATTAGCACGTGGATTAACGATTACAACACAGTGATGACTGGTGAACAAAATCACGTGCGAGCGTGCATGAATGCTTAATACGTATGTAGACACCCTTCGTGAACCAAGACCAGAACGGAACACCACAAACAATAATGAAAAGGATAAAAGAAGTTAACTCACCAACCCACATGCACATGCCACACACATTGAAACGTTCAGGGACCGCTGATGTGAACATCATCACACGCCGCCTTAGGTATGTTAGTAGGTTTGCTAGTGGAATTCTCTGTAACACTCCCCCCTATAAGTTATTCACTTTTAAGCAATCTGGAATTGCTACACCTGTCCGTGATTCGAGCTCAACGGGAGATTGACGTGGTTTGAAAGGGGTGGACTGGAAAGTCTGAGGGAATGTGACAACTGTGATCAATTGTAAGTGACGTTCAATTCACACGAAATGCAATCCTTTCCAAATAATCAAACCTACCACACAGTTATTAGGAATTCCACCAGTTATATCACAGATATCTGAAATTGTGAACAACAAGAAGGTTTCGCCATCGCATACCTAAGCGTATCATTATGTTGCTCAAGAACACACCTATCAATCAGTTTGACCACCGAAGATTGCTTTTGAAAAGACGATTTGTTCAACTCAACATTGGTTGACAGGTCCTACTTCTTCACAGCTAGAAAAAGTTTTCACTCTTTCTTTGGTGCTAGTGAGAAATTTCTCGATACAGGAGCGTGACATTTTGTTACATACACCATTAAGAGTATCAAGTAGCTAGGATAATATTTCATAGTTTCGGTGTTCATTGACTGTACAACCCAATCCACTTCATGACACTTTACAAAGCAGGATCAGGATTCGAAGAACACGATGAACGGGATAGAATGTGACAGGAATGATACGGATATGAAACGCAAACAATTATCGGCGTCACATAAGCTATTTCTTATTCAGAGTGATGTAATTGCACTGCATCGTGCTAGTCGACCATTTGTCGTTACCTGTTGTTGTGGGTAACCGAACACTTGTATGACCATGTCAGTGTAAACATCTTTCAATGTCACAGACAGCTGAGACTTTCTTTTCTATACAGTTGACATAAAAATTGATTCACGTGACTCATAGAGGGAGTTACACGTCTGGCTTTGTGCCATGCAACTTGCAAAGAACGTTAGACGAAGAGAGTAATGGTCTGAGTGAAGTTGGTTGAAAAACTCGATGTAACTGAACACAACACAACACAACCATATCGATTGTATGATAGTGAAAAACAGTTACAGCATTCACTGCCTGCATGTCAATTTTCAGTTATCCTCACACACACAGGCAGGAGCAAAGTGTCACCCCACTCAGTTCGACGATAGTACGTCACTCGGAATGATAACTAGCCTACGTCACGTCAACTTCAGACAACTGTTTGCGTCAACGGTTAGCCTCAGACCCACTCAACTTTGGGACTACAGTAAAGGTAGTCAGCACGTTTGTTGAACGTTGGTTATTTGTAACTAACATCCGGTCATTAAGCAATCGTCAATTTTCTATGCAATGTGGCAGTAGACAGTGATGAAAATTTTCAACGAAAATACACAAAAACCCTACTTCAATCCGATAATCAAAACAAGTAACTCGCCTGACTTCTTAAATATTCGCATGTGATATTTTTACACTCTCTTCCACGCAAGAGACTCTTGAACCAACAGAACGATGCACCACAGAGTTATATCTTCTCCCTGTTGATAGTCCGTCAATCTTTGAGATGCCAAGGATGCTTCCAATTTGTGGAAATCTCATAACCGCGTCGTGCGTTTGAATGCCGACCACTAAATATCTCTGCAGCCAAGTTAGTGGTTTCATCGCAGGCCACCAAGAGGAACACTAGCCTAGTGCTTTACTCAGTTGTCAAGCCATCTTCTTGGTTTCCGTTGACTGGCAGAGGCGTAGTGCACAGGTCTGCTTCTGTTGAAGAGAACGTGGTGACGTGACGACGGCATTCTGCACAGATGAGCGGATAACTGCGCAAGAGCCTAAAACGTAATTCCGCATCACAATATCACAGTGAGGGGATAAGATTGGACGATAAACATCACCCGACCAACCTGACAGCAATAGGACCGGGCGACGCAACGTCACTGTCACGTCTGCACTATACACATACGCACACTAAATAGTGTAGGGATATACGTCCAAGACCGCAGAAAAGACTCAGAACACACTGTCCATTCGCTCTTTTTGCGATTACCGTCAATGTCGTCAGTAGCACAACGTAACCAGTATGCACCCCCACCTATATAAGAGGTCCAAACCTTCAACACACGCCAGTCGGACAACATTAAGACATAAAATGGCCGAAGCAAAACCGAATCGATTGTTTGTCAGCGAACCCGGTAGGCATTTTGTACAGCTCAAAGGGAAAAGGACGTTGGCGATGAAATCCACAAAATAAACAACCGAAAAACGGAAAAAATGCTTATGTACAGTGTTATGTTAATCAACAGCTATAGCGAATGTCAGAGCAAATCGTGGTCTGACCATATAAGCCTAGAATCACATTGTTAGTACACATGTGGACGCAACCAGTTGAACATGGGCATGGTAAATCGCACACAAGTAACATTGCATAGCGGATAAAAAGATAGTTGCACCAGATGGGTCGAAAAACAGCTGGCCTACGAATATAGCTCTGAGTAAAAACGCTCAGATTGTGTGGCCTATCAAACGAGGAAACTCAGCCGACAATTTGCTGTCAAACCCATGTTGTGAGAAGAAGCAAAAACATGGTTATCTGTTAGAGAACTGTGGGCATTATCTGAGGTGAACCGTAGCATTTTTATCAGTGCTACAGAAAATGACAGCCAACAGCGAGACAAGATGTCACATTCGTTCTCGATTTGTGAATTAGAAATTCGAAAATTTTCATTCCAAATGATATAAGGAAGAGATAGATCACATTCTGGATGTCATGTGAATGCTAAACAGACAGGTGAGAATGCAATCGTGACAGTGTTTCCGACAGCGGACTAGTGTCTCTTTCGCAAATTAAACGATATCGCCTCCTGGAGCAACAATAGAAACCTGGGCAAAAGGATATTTCAAGATTCCCAGTACAGAGATTTGGGGTCTGTCCTAAATACTATCCGGTCTGTTGTTGATAAGACGATATGGTTGCATTAAGCCGAATCATTGTATCGCTCTAATAGCATGCACACAGTATTATGCTCGGGTAGCAATTTGTTAACAGATCAGTCCGTGGACTGCGAGTTAAGAGCTCGTGTGATGGAGGTTATTGTTGCTTTCGGATGTCTTGAGAGAAGTGACTGGCAAAACCACAGCCCGAACACCAGCACTAACTTCCTTGTCTGCCGCTCAATGGTGCCATGCGGCACTGAAACATGGACATTGTATCAACGGAACGTGCGCTGTCTGAGCCGCTTTCATGTGCAATGTCTAAAACGAATCTTGGGTATTCGGTGGTCGGACATGGTTCCGAACACTGAGGCACTACGGCAAGCGGAAATGAACGGGATTAAAGCCCTGCTGATGCTGAATCCGCTCCGTTGGCAAGGTCACGTCCGCCGAATGGGCGATGGTCGCATTTCAAAGCAGCTGTTGTACGGACAAGCGAAAACAGGAAAGCAAAATCCTCGTGGTGAGAAGCGGAGATATTAGTATGTTGTGCAGGTAAGTTTTTCACATCGAAACATTGATTGCAGGTGTTGGGAAGACCTGATGTAGAACCGGACAGACTGGAGGAATACGATCCGTACGGGTGTTCAAGAGCAGGTATTGTGTGACCGAGAACGGGAGCGCGCGGCAAACAAGAGAACTATCAGGGCCATAAGTCGTGGTGACGTGACTATATGGCGTCACGATGTGTGTGGCGACGAATGCGCTGACCGTTTGGGATTAGTGGGTCACCAATGTACTCATAGCACATCATCGGCAAAGAGACGACGAGTGCGTTAGGCTCAGGTAGGTCATATCAGTATTTCCATTTCTGATAATGATTGCATCGGCCAACAACATAGCCGTATGGCAACTAATCAGCTCCTCTTTTCAGAAACCTGGGTGTAAGCGGTCCTGTACCCATTCTTTTCTTCAGCTTTGTTGGTGTATTGTATGATGAATGGCTCGTGTGTTTTTCTCAGAGTCCAATCCGATTTTTATTTTTCATCCTTGCCCTCTCTAGAACGTAATAACATGCAGTCCTATACGGAAATACTTCTTGTATTACACTTCTTAAATCTTTCTTCTCAGTTTAGATCTCGTCATTGCAGTGTTTCCTATCCCTGTTAGCTAATCAACTGGATAACCAGCATTGGTCGGCTGGGTACAAAGGCCTCATTCACACATCTACCGGTCTTATTCTTTCGGGTTTACATTGGATACGTAGTTTTTCAGTGAAACCGCAATTGGTGCAGCGCGAGCCAATTGCGGTGGTGGTCAAGTGCAGGTGTCCCTTGGCTTCGGTCACTGTGACGGGCTAAGCCGAGTCGGATGCCGCCAACCGTAAATGTTGCACATTGGACAACCACCCAGATATGTCTTAGTACTTCATCAGCTCAGTGATAACGACTGATTGTACAAACTCTTCGGTTAACAGGTACGAGATATCGAGACCGAGTTCGTGGCACAGGTTGCGACAGGCAGATAGGAAGTGACTAGGCAGACAACCATTCTAAAACTGGTACTAGAACAGATTCTTAGGTTTTTTCCATCTTAGTGTGATAACCGTTACATGGACACCCATGCCCTTCCCAGTAGATTAGTTCGATCCAACATGGCGTGATCATCAACTGCTGTTCATTACGTTATGAATCGTGAATTCCACGGAAAAATGTGACCTTAGTTAACCCTAGCTACTGCATTCCCTCCTTTTTCATTAGTTAAAATAGATCAGTCATTTCTATTCGGACAGCAAACTGGCATGCATCTAACGCAACCCCAAAAACTACTGTGAAAGGTGTTCAGCAGAAACAATTATGACCTGAAGGCGGAGGCAGTTATTCACATGCATCAAACTATGACCCAAGTACTGCCGAACTCAGGGAGTACAAAGTGCAACGTGCGCCGAGATGTTGTAGGGAAATGCAACTAGTTGAACTAAAGGCAAACAGTGCACTTAATCGCCTTATTGGAAGCAGTCTTATCATAGCCTGAAATAAAACCAATATGGTATTAAAAGCCGTGTTCATCTCTTTCTTTAGAAGGGTAGGATGTATTCATTTTCCGTGCGTACGTGTGCGCCTACAGTGTCAAAACTCTCAACTTAGCCGATAGAAAATGTGCGAAACAGCAACCGTCGGTGAATGCTCACCTATCTGACTGTCATTGAAACGGTTATGGGGTTGGCCTTTCAATCCGATGTCTGAGAAAAAATTAGGTCACATTTCGTAAGATGGTCGTTGTGCAGGAATGATCCTCATATGGAGGAATGGTCACCACTAGAGTAATTGTAAGAGCGTCTCATACCATTGTAAGAGTCCGGTCATTACGTTCTTTGAATTGGCTGATGTGCCCGTAAACGTGTAACTAATAAGCAAATTAACATTCTCGTTATATGCACTCATCGTCATTTGTACACATTATTGGATGAAAAATCAAGAGCGGCAGACAGCATCGGTTAGCTAGCTCGGGTGTAAAAACGGCATGTTTAAATGTATACCGGCTGAAGATCCATTAACTTTGTGTGAACATAAAAACTTACTGTCGCTGTTACTGCTGTCGATTGATCACAAAATGTTGGCTGAATGCCCAGTCACCAGCTCATTCGATTTAATACAAAACTAATCCAGCTTTCTATGTTGACTAACAGAAACCAGTACATGGAAGGCTAGCTGATGCGTTACGGTTTCGTCACAAGAAGGTAGACGCATAAAGGTGACTGATTCAAGAAACACGTGAAGACTTCCGCATAAGTTAGACAAATTGCCATCTGGTCGACAACTATTTTTAATCGGTTAACGTTTTGATTTGAAAAGGCCTACTTCGAGAACGCTCGTTATGAATACCGTCCATCCAGAGGTAAGGCTCAGACCGACCAGTACTGCCACATAGGGTAGTTTAAATCCTCCTACGACTGCGTAATTGTTTCTGTACAACCCTGTCAGCTGTTCGAGTTAGACGGAACGGTGACGGATACGACGGGTTTTGTATGAAAATGGATATATGGATCACTTAGGCGATTGATAGTGAGAATCAAGTGTGTGTATTTGAAAATGCGGCGGATGGAGAGAGGAAGCCGTGCCACTTTTCAACGTCAAGCCTGAACCGACTAGTCGATGGGAAGTTATCCCAACCACTTGTTTTGTCAAGGAAATAGAGTGGGCATTTCTGACTTGTGCATGCTAGAAGCCATCCTATTTATGGTTCGGTCAGGAGTGTAAATCATGCTGGCCTCGACCGTGTAACGTAGGGCACCACTTTTAAACCGTGTAAATTAACAGCCAATAGAGATACCTCACAGAATCACAGTCTGAACCAACAACCGAATGAATGACATTCGCTGTAGTTACCACTAAGCCACCTTGATGTTTAGACAGTGATGTTCAGACAGTGAACTATGAGAGTAACTCTCTATTACGGTTTTCACTGAAGACAACACGGACATATTCCGTACTATTAATCTAGTATGACTGAACAATCTCCAATCATTTGCGAGAACATGCTTGATACACCTTGTCCGACTACCTCACCAGTTCGTTGTCTTTCTCTATTTGACCGGGAAGGTCTCAGAAAAACAGTCTGTTCACACTTTACACACTCGACCTGATCACATTGGTCTTCCAATCAACGAGGGAGTTGGAGTCGATAGGTGGGTGTAAAATGACGAGTCAACTGAAGCCTCATTCACACCATTCTCACTCAATTAGCCATATTTCAGCAATACAGTTATCACATTCATACGGTCAGTTGAATGAACCACCGTATAATCCACTCCCAAATTGATGTGATTGCCTAGTCGACAAACATCGTAAACATCAAACTAGTCAGGCACATATAGTGATAAGTAAATATGTAATCATCTATATTAGCACTCTCAAAGAGATGGCTGAAGAAACCCTCGAGAAGCAGTCTCTTCTGACACACGGTTGCATTCGAGAAGGAGGGCAATCTAGATCGTACATCGCGGTAATCCAGAGACTAATAGAAAGCACCGGATTTTGTTTAAAAAAAATTCGTTACTGTCATTTACACAGTGTGACCTCTTCATTGAATGTAACACAGTTGATAATACATTATAAACTCTACACTTTGATGTCCGTGGCACTGTTGATAATAAATACAGTTTTTCTGCGTATTTTATTACCTCGATAGAGTGTCAGGTCTGTATGTGAGAACATCCGCATTAATACCATACTCCCCGTCCGAAAATTATTGATATTCGGTCCAACAAACAACAGAGAACACAAGTGGACAGAACGAGATCAAAACACCGCGTTAATGCAGCACACATGTAACTTGGTCGGAAGGGGATTAAATGGCGTCCGAAAACCACCAATGATAGGCAGCCTGAAGTGTAACAGTGACAGAAGTGAAAGTTATCTGTGTAACAGCGACGAACTAGCGGTATCAGACTGTTTAAAGAACTATCAGGTTAGCTGTTTTACTCAGGGTGAATTCGTTGTCTTTTAAATGCGATAATAAAGACCTTGGTCTCTTAGGAGTGGAGTCAAATCAGATCAACTTCTAAACAGTGGTCAGTGGTCGTTCTGAAACCTCAAAGATCCACAGAAGTTTTACGAGGCCTGAAAAAAAGTGGCACGCTTAAGAAAGTGGCCTTTTATGGGTATGCGACTATCGGGGACGGACAATGGTAGATGTGGACACATTAAAAATGACACGTTTAGATAACTGTTTGAAGAGATTAAAATGAACACAAAGGGTAACTTTGTCGGTTGCCAAATTTGAAAGAGCTGATTCCTTTGTTGTAACTTAACCGACCGACTTTCAGTAACTATGCTTTGCTGACCCTGTTTGAATTAAAAGGTTTTTCATCGAGTGCGGTGCGGGCAGCTATTCTTGACCTGAACCGTTCACGTGGCGGTTCACTTTGGCATCACCGGCTCCGTTCGGAACCCATCAATTTTGCTGAACAAGATAATCGCCCTAATCGACAACTCACTGAAATTACTTATACATTCGTTTGATAGTAACGTGGGAATGTATGGATTTAATCTTGGTTTCAGTCTGGAGACCCATTTTTGGGCGACGCTTAATTAGAGGGTCATCACAATCATCAAAGATAGCAATACACCAGTGATTCTCACTGATGTCTAACTGCCAAACAACCATGAGAAAAGGCGAATCTTGTAAAGCAAGAGAGAAGAGGAAATACCTTAATATTAAAAATAGGTTCATCTACATTCAAACATCCAGCAGCAAGGTGCCTACGCTTTACAAACAAACAACCGAGCTGTAAGTGAAAGTAAGGCTTCATCAGCAAGAGAGTTTCCTCACGACTTTCATTGCCCTGTTTTATTAGATACACTCACTTTACAGACAATTCGGCCAAACAACAACATCCAAGCCACAGAGTTCGATCACAAACCATCTCATCTAACGTCTCCAGCCACCAAATCGGTGGTCAACTAACTTAAGACGGTTCAAGTTTTCTACTCTGAGTAGCCATGTTTCGCTACCATAAAGCAATACAGCTCCCACTATCATCTTATATACGCGACCTTTTAGCTTCAGAGAGACCCCTCTGTCATCAGAGATGCCCCAGATTGGTAGTGCCCTTGTGGCTTTTGTACGTTTTTCAAAATCACTTCGCTTGTTGGAAACGCAACATTAGCCGGTTTCCCCACAGAACCAACCATATGTACGATGTTTATAGGTAAATCCAAACGAGTCAGCACTGAAAAGCTGAATGGTTAAACAGAGAGCGCTGACTGAAAACTTATAAGTAGCTATTTGGGCATTCTTCTTATACATTCTTTCCTGATCAGGCTACACACCATGGGATAACAGAGAACATGCTGAATTGATCAGCCTGAAAAACCGTGGCGAAATGGATCCATTCCTTATAAGCAGCAAGCCACGTGACACTGAGTTTGATGGGGATATGCGAAGCAGAAACGAGGGCGTTCTCACTGTTTGAGTAGAACAGAACAGCAGTGGCTTTAAGGTATTGGGCAATTGGCTCCAGGAGAAGAGAGGTGGAGCCAGCGAACAAAAATTGGCAACACAGCCATGAACATTCGACTAGGCTTAAATCATCATAACCGAATGACACAGAATTAAACATGAACGGAAACAACTGAGCGTGTTTGGTTAGGTACAGCAGATATTGGCGAGTTGAGGCACAGCACTCGCGGACCACTTGGTGTACACCCATTGTTGTGTCGGTAACCATTAACAGTCAGAACGATCGTCCCAGCCAAATAAGTCTGACCACTAACACATAAAAGTGACGAATTAGAGCGAAGACGCGACAGAAAAACGGATGATAATGTACCCATAACACACTAACCCCAATTTTCGACAAGATAATCGGTCGTAAATTGCTTCTTCATCTGTGCCAGATAATTAGCTTGAATACCACATGAGGGCAGGAGAATGCATACAGTCCACATCGCACGAATATCACCAATTACGTTTAATTCACCCTCACGTTTGTGATCTTCCAGTTAGGTTTATTTAACTCTCAACGACTGTATGATTACTAAGATTCACACTCAGGGTGTCAGACCGGCAAACTTAGCCAACAAGAACAGCTGAGAAGGCTGGGTACAGTGAAGTCAAGAGTTACAGGTGCAATCC
Source organism: Paragonimus westermani (assembly GCA_008508345.1). NCBI lineage: Eukaryota > Metazoa > Platyhelminthes > Trematoda > Plagiorchiida > Troglotrematidae > Paragonimus > Paragonimus westermani. Next base: position 104,865 of record QNGE01000875.1, read on the forward strand.
ACAAAGGTACACCACTTCCGATGATATGCCAAAGCAAAATCCGTTTTACCCCTAGTTGGTGATGCCTTACAGAATTCGGTCCCCAGCTTTGAAGTCCAGATCCTAATACGTCCAGTGGGATACGAGATTAGAACATTTATCAATCCATAAGTTCGTAAAATACATTAACGGATCTTATCATTCTTTAAGCGGTACTCCCACTGGATACAATGTTACACAGACAATCTGGAGTGAGGAAGCAGTAAAATATTGTCTGTTACATTAGAACTATGGAAGTACTGAGCGCATTAAAGCGTATAGCATTCTGTTGTTGTGACTCCAAACACAGAATGAGTGTAGACAGGCCGCCAAAGCAAATTACACTTTTCGGATATACGCAAAGTCACTATTTATGGTGAACGTAGGCACAAGCTCCTGCCTTTGCATTTCATAGTGTATAGAGAAACACTACGAAGAAGTATTGGTAATCAGTCAACGATAGGTCGTACTGTCTTGGTAGCAATAGTTGAACAATACCCCAGGTACCGAATCTCGCGCTTTAGGCAACGATAACGTTGGGCAGACGATATAAGATTAGGCTGTCTCCGTATACACAACCGGTGCTGATTAACGACAATGACAGTGCACCATATGATTAGATTCGGGTAAGGGACAGCATGAAAAAAACACATTTTGCATGCCTTTTGAGAAGTGAGTTTCTGGCCTTTCAAACGCTGATTATGAGCTTGAGTCATACAATAAAGATCAGCACCAAGAGTCTCATTGAAAAGTCAGTGGGCAACCGTACTGCACATTAATAAAAAAACAAATTCTCTTTCGTGTTTGAAGCAAATATGAAAGAACTGAGTTTGCGAAAAAGTCGAGCTAAAAAAAGAATAGCAGGTGAGCAGTGATATCGGGTGTGTGTAAACCAGGGCATGTACCGGGATCCAGTGGACAATACGCAAAAACATTCGGAGAGATCCGAATAAAGAGGCGGGGTTGTGCCAGATAGCGTGTTAGCAACAAAACTGTTGAGCGCGGTAACATAATAAAAAACAATAAAAAGCAACGGGTTAGTTTAGAATACCAACACAAGTTGGCATATATCATAGAGATACGGCTAAACAGGGTAAAATCTTTTCGGAACGAGTCAAGTAAAACCACCCGTGAATAATACTTTCTCTGCGAGAGCACACAAGCATTGGTAGGTTGAGTGATCAGGTGATGTGAAATAGAGAGATCTTAAACGCCGGATATGAAATAAATTGTTTGGTATTAGTGAAGAACATTAGTAACATGAAGTGATCGTGTCATGTAGTTACCTGAAGCCAATTTCCAGATGTACAACAAAAAGAATTCGAGGCAGTGGTTTGTCATGTGTATGAATCGGTAAGCATTTAATGGAAAGCAACTGGAACAAAATACCAGAACTTTTGGGTGTGTTAAGGTGCAGATAGTGGAATACTGATCAAATTGACCATTTGAGTAAACCGACCATCTGGGTGCGTGTGGAAAACCGGATAGGATGTTTGACGCTCAGCAATGCATCATCTGAATAGTTGATTGCAAGTATGAACATGAACTGGCATAAATGCTATATGAAACGAGCATCAGAACGGGGAGACGCATGAATCCCGTAGGATACTAGAGTGTCAGAGAGATGGCTGAGGTTGGAATAACACATTCGCTGGGGATTTGAAACAACGTTCAGTCCTTCTTGCATCCAAAACGCACCGCTGAAGTATAAGAAACAAACGCGAACAACCGCAGATTTCCAATTTAGCAGTGACAAGATGGAACGAACTGGACAAGCCAGAGTGTCAACGGTTGAGCGTAAGTGACGACAAGCGAATTGATTATAGTCTGAAATGTTCAATTGAGTCGCCACCCGAGCAAGAGTTAATTTTTTTGGATATTTTCAGACATGCATGCTATCGGACAAAATTTTACAGTTCCATTTCCACTAATTGGTATACTGCATGCAGCTACCCAACGGTCAGGAATTTTACGCTGATTGGATAACTCGACCCCAAGTTAGCATAAAGCGTCCGTGCATTCTAAGGACGATTGGTAACAATCTCTCAGGTCTGCTCGCTTTGTCAGACCCCAACCGAGTAAACTCTTCCAGAACAGCTGATCCATAAATGGGAACAGACAGAGCAGCGAACAGAGAAATAGATGTGGGAATTGAGAAGAGGTTATAAGTACGATTGAGTTCACCGACATAGACAACGGGTTTCTTTCATACTTTTTCAAATCTCACACCAGCTTTTGTTACCAAGTAATGCGTTCAAGTACAACGAATTCAAATGATTTGGTTCACATCTGACAGACCTTGAAATGCATCTTAGTGATGAATAACGTTTCGGTTGATAAACTTCTGGTTTTTTTTCTTAGATTTTTTGCAGCACAAAGATGAAAATCTGTCCTCGAGAATAAGAGCTGTTTCTAAAAACTAGCAAAAATCTAAGCACACATTTAGGTAGATAACCAACTTATCACAATGGGTGGTTAATAAAAAGACAAACTGGATGGGAATATGAATTCTCTAAGCCTACTGCAGTTGTCCGAAAAAGGTTGATGACGTCCGATTCTGTAAACTCCGTCACAAACGAAGAGTTTGTGACATGCATGATTGCATTCCATCAGAGAGAACTTCACAGTACAGCGGTCACGGTTAGCAAATAGAGTGTGCTTGTGGATGGCAAACCGGCATGCGTGGTTAAGCAAAGCTAAATTGAGATGTGTCTAAAAGTGTACGATGTTCCGCGGGTGGACGAGGGAAACGAAGATAGTATCGAGTCGATTGAATGCACTAAATGCAACACACGATGATGTGCTCGAAACATTCAAAAGAGTAACCGAGAAGCCATCAAGAAAATGTCCAATTTCATTGGCAGGACAGCTAGAAGATAAATGAATATTGCATGTCGCAATCGAAAGAAAACCGCTAAAGGTTCGCAGACAACAATTAGGTAGGCTGCAATCGTTCAAGAAATAAAACCTTTGCAATTTGCAGACAGAGCAATGCGGAAGAAGCCAAAACTAATCGGAATTGGTGGTTAGTTCAACTAGGACTGAAGAGATCACTTCTGTGCCCACAGATGGATGTAAGGTTTGCTAGGAGGACCGTCCGTGTGCATTCTACGTCGTACGAGCAAACTTGCACGCTCAGTGTTCACCGCGTACGCGCTAACCTTTGTCCACGTAAGTCTGGTGACAGAATACAGGCAGGCTAGATTTGTTTACCCTCGGCATCCAGTGGATCTGAGTTCGTAAGAGTTAATCGATCTTTGTTTCTGTTAACCTACCCATGTGCATATCAAACCGGCGACCCAGATCGCCGGAGAGACCCAGAAAAACGTCTTGGGACATCGAGACACGCGAAAGAGACATCAAGACGTCTTAAATTGCGAAAGATATAGATCATCTTATTCACAAGTTTGAAAAATGTCGATCTGTTAATCGCACAGCAGGCGACATCTCTTTTTGTCATAGTGATTTGAACCAAGGTCGTTATAGGTAGCTTGCACAGTAGCACCTTTAATTCTGCTCACACTCCGTGCTCCGTGTAAACCCGAAAAAGTCAGACCGGAAAGCAAACAACTGGAGATCTTTGCAGTCCATCCAGTCAATGATCTTTAACCAGCACACACACACACACACACGAAATCAAGAAGATTGGGTGAAACGTTTCAAGCAGCACATCTCAGTCCCCTTCAATAACGAATACAAGGGAAGGGGTAACCTATTTCTAGCGAACCGAATCTAGTCGACTGGGCGAAAGCATGTGATCCACGGTCCTAAGAAAAAACGTCACCTGTACCGAACAGCGTCAATTCTAAACAAACATCGTGTCAGATGACGTCTCAATCGTTAGACTTAACGCCATCCATCATTTGAAGGGGGTAGTCATTGTACAAGGAAAGGCATTCGTACGCGAACACACTGTACGTGACAGAAGTAAGTGAATGGACAGATAACAGCTGGAAATTAATCTTAAGTTTTTAAATCACCTTATGCTTGTCAGAAATTCGCGTCATCCTTATTGCGTCATACAACTCACGGTCAAATCTGGTATAACTCCGGTTTAAGAATAATCACCGTCGAGAGACTACGTTAGATAGCGCCTACGTGTTGTGGAAAGTAATGGTTGTATTCCTCCGAAGTAAAACTGGGATGCCTTGGAACTTTGCGATCTCAACCGCTGTCTGAGCATGATATTTGCAGTTGATTTGGCATCACATTTAAATAGTCTTACATTCGCAGACGAAATCGGGTGCTAAATGAGATATATGTATGTTTCATCGCGTCAGAGACGAACCTCAGAATATATGTATACAGCTTATGATTTCAAATCGTTTGATCTCAAAGTATCAGAAGAGACTCAAGTGTGGACTAGTGATATTACAACTTCATGCAGATAGCTGAAAGAGACCGGAATTTTATTGAACATCCTACCTTGAGTTTTACACTCATCAGAATTCGGTAGTAGTTCACATGAATTAATGTTGCTGGTATTCAACGGAACTTGTTTGTGTATGAGGGGGAAGTAAATCCCGTCAGAAATGAAATATGGAATGAATTCAGCCGACCACTGCCCATTTCGACGGCGTTCTGTATCTAGTCCCACAGGTCTTGCGTGGCCAACATCGTACTAATCAGCTACATATGGGATTTGAGGACTTGAATTGTGTTTCAACGAAGTGCACACAATAATTAACCCAGCACACTTTGTTATCCTTGAATATGTTTAACAGTTATAGATGGAAGTGAACAACCACACAACCAGACATACAACACCTGATCCCTGTTTAAAATGAATCTGCCATCAAACTTATGAGAACCACCGATTCGAGCATTGGGTAGATGAAAGTCAGAGATAATATGACTGAAACCTACCTGGAGTTGTGGAAACAATTTGGACACGTCCTCAAGAAGCGGAATAAGCAGACCACGCAGGAAGCCCAGTTGGCTGTTCGAACGTGTCACTTTTTCAGGGTCCATGTGAGAGGCCACAGGCAGACCGGCCCGTCTCTCCGCGCTGGCCTTCCGAAAGAAAGGAAAGACCAATGAAACCAAAATGATATAACCACCATGAGTTAGTGAACGGTCAACTATTTGACACTGCGGTTCAGCAGTACGTTCAACCTAAACGAAACAGAAATAATTAAGTAAACGGTATAAAGGAAAAAATCCTACTAGCTGGCACACTGACTGATCTCATTTCCTGATCGCTCTTCATTCTGTGACTAAAATACAACGTGGAAAAAATACGCACGAAAGAGAGTAAACAGCGAAATTAATGTCTCACTCGTTCATGACCACAACTTTACCGTAGCCCAAGCCAGTACCTACCGCAATAGTAACATAAATATCCAATGGGAGAAAATGGATCATACAAAGATGAACAGAAAAACAAGAAACGTGACGGATTTAAGCGATGACTGTTGCACACCACTATTTCGGCGAGTGTTTCTAACTAGCGATTTGGAAGATCACACGATCTTCAGTGGAGCATGCAACAGCTAACTACATTGCTCCACAGAACAGCCTAGGTTCTCATGTTTCATGACTACTTCGTCATTGCCTGACCGCCTAGCATTGTTATGTAACTGTTGGTAGTCACAGTGAATAATGTTCGGTGTGGGACACATCCGGAATCCAACGACCGCAGACTGCGCAGCCTGATATTTGACCAGTTGATCGTGTATCCTGGGTTTTCCGAAACACCCGCCGGTGAACGGTTGTGTTACTCAACTGATCAGTACACCTGACGTGGGATAATTGGTTTGGATAATGACGGTCAAATATAGCAAGTCTTCGTCGCACACAAGCCATATTTGCGAACCGTAAGGCAAAACAGAACGCACAATAGCATCAAACATCCTTCCCTTCAGAGATAATCGTACGTCAGTTCGTCGTCACGAATGACGCAGGTTGGCGACGGTAGCACGTGCTTCTACCATTCTCACTGACACCTTGCTAGAGATATTACAAGCTGATGAGATAATGGCATGCAATTAAGTGAAAATGTCTACAGTATCAAGCGGAATGTCTGGACAAAGTAACGTTGGGATCTGAGTGCCCCATATCAGAAGAGGCATTTTGGAGAGGTCACCCGCATCTCATACAAAACAGTCATCCACTTCATCGGCAAAAGGGTTAGTAGAAATAATGTTACCGCATACCCCAAGTCAGTCAGCTCAGTGTCAGGAAGAAACTCAACATCAAGCCCACTGGATTCCTGCAGCGAGCCTTCCAAATGTCGTAATTGACGACAGTGAACCGGAAGATGAGGTCGGACATCTCTGACCAGCACCACCAGTAGTAATAAACGATCAAGCCAGTTGTGCAGGAGATCCCTTCTTGTTTACAAAGGAAGCATACAACGATATTAAAATTAACGTATTACAGTGGGACCCCCTGTGTGAAGCAGACAGTCTCGATGAGCGTCACGAACAACAGAATCGAAGGCAGATTTAATGTCTAGAAAGTTCACCACCGTCGACAACAAAAGTGTCAATGCATAGGTCAGCAAAACAATTAGCGGTAAGCTGAGAGCAAGGTGCGATGACGGCACTAAAAATCCGCATAAAAAGTAGAATACCTTTTGACAATACCTCGAAAAACAAACAGTTTTTTTATACAAAATAGAACTTTTTCCAATCGAGCAGAAAGCGACCTACCCAAGCAAAGGAAAGAGACTAACTAGTCAGCGCCTGAGTCAAAAGTTCAACGGCAACAGAGAATGACCAATTGAACTCCAGGTCACAAAGTAAAAAACGGCAGGACGTAATGAATCGGACTTCGTGGCTAAAGTTGAAACCACGTTTGCTTGAAACAGCAGAAGTCCATCAAAGTTTACCTATCTGAATGCTTAAGGCTGCGCGATTAAGCCCGTGCACACTGATGATATCATTTCGTTTGCGGATCAAACGTTCTCATACTAAATGCCTAGCTCGGCTGCCAAGTGAACAGCTAAGCCATCAAACCAAAGTCACCAACTCTACCACGATTTCAAACAGTTAGAAAATTAGAGGTGAATTTAGGTGATTAACGATACTAGGATCGTAGACTCGCGTCCCCGAGACGTAGCACACATCAAGTTCGAAACCTGAGAGAATGCTCGCTAGACAACTTACTGTTCTACTTGTCAAAGAGCATGGATGTTAAGAGCACCGAGATTTACCATCTGCTCGGGCAGTGGAAAACAATTGTCGTGTGGAGGTACAGAAAAGGCAGAAACGTCAGTGGAAATATAGAACAAGAAAAGGGGCAACAGCTGAATAATGTCAGTGTTTGAGAAACGACAACTCTTAGCACTTCCAAACCACTTATGTAGCCGAAGGTTGCTAACTTAAGGGCTCCCGTCTGGAGCCCCCAACTCTGAAATCTGACCCTCGAGACAACAGGAGATAGAGTTTTCATGAGGGAACCTATTCGGAGCTAATGGTGCAAGAGTCTGACCCACTTGGTGATGAGCGACTGGCCTAGCCCGAGAAAACAGTGAATAAGAAAGTGGTATTTGAATTCGGTTGTTGCTATGCCCAAATTTATTCAAAGTATACCATACGGAATGTTTCCCAGCGGTCACGGTAAAGAGCTGTGCGAACGAAGTGCACTTTTCTTGAAAGTACTTTAACTAACCAACTTTCTCCTTATCTAGAAGATAGCAGTACTGTAACTATAAAGGTGGATCTTCTGATGGTCGTAACATCACTGTCAAAGTACTGCAAACAGTCAGTAGTACGACATACAACCCAATGCCTATACCCGTCTTTTATCCGACATAGTTGAATCCGGTTGGAACGAAGCTCCAGTTAGTATAGCCCACTGAATCAGGATTTCTCGAATAGTTCACGGTTAAATTCATCAACAACACCGCTGAGTAATGAAAATTGTATTACTGGCGAGTCGTGTGACAAATATGATAATCCAGAAGGGACTCAAATAGGAAAACTGATAACTATTGCTGAATTCGAAGTGGAAGCAGAAACAGCATGCCAAGATACGGCAAGCGCTCTACCAGAAGCGAGGTCGGGAGCTCAGACATCTTACATCTGGACTCAGTTACCCACCCAACCCTCGGTGCCTTACAGAATTCACCAAATGATCCGAAGGGTTGGTTACCCAGGCGAAGTGTCTCCAGTGCAGTGTGTCACACTAGTTGATGATGTAGATGGTGTACGTATCGTTGGTACGAATCCAACCGAAAACAACGCTTTGTGCAGTTGAGTCTCTTCCAAATTATCACCGTAGTATGCATGGGCCTGAGAACGGAATAGATGTCGGGATGGAATCGTATAATAACCAGAGTCAATGAAAATGATGAATAGTAGGAAGGGGAGTGGAACAAGACATAAAACAACGGCGCAAAAGGAAAACTTATTGTCAGCTTTTCACTGCACATAATTTTCGCAAATACATAGCTTCAGACAGTGCGATCCAGTTTCCCAAGAAGAAAAGACCGTAAGATTTTAACATCTCGGTTACTATCTTAAGTAAAACGCAAAGTATTACAAAGCACCCAATAGTGCAGTTGTTCAACGCTGTCAATGATGCCAGCCGCTGTCAACAGCACGTAAATAAACTTTTAATTTTTACTACAATATTAATTGTCACATCCCGTAGTCCTTTCAATTCCGTTCATCAGAACCTTTCTGATTCTCATCAACAGAGAACGAACCATAGACATTTCACTTACCATGTGAGACAGCAGTTTGCTACAACGCTCAGTGCACCACAAGGTCACTCGGAGCGATCATTATTTGCAACTTTTGCCGTTTGCATCGATAGTGTGTAAGCGGGACCTAGTGTGAACACTGTGCCCAGAGACCGATAGATATGCACCGATTATCTAAACGAAGATATGTCGAAGAAGGTCTCACCCACAAATGGACACCCAGAGAAGTTCGTCGCTATTAACATCAAGGTAACGTCTATCAAAACTATTCATGTATGGCTCCGAACAAGCAGGTGCCTTTGAACGTACCTTTCAAACGTGATCATATGACAATTGAACTAAGCCTAAAATTACAATCTGCATTGGCCCACACGTATCTTGTAGCGGAGTTCCTTCCGCTACGTACGACCCAGAATGTACCTCCAGGTTACTGGAAATTATACTCTACTGAGATGCCCTTTCTGCAGTGCAACTTGACTGTTCACGTGCACATGTAGCGACGCCCACATAAAAGATCGGTACCTAAGACAAAGAACAGTTAAACATATCCTAAAGTAATTGGAATGCACAAGGAAGAAACGGACGGTGGCAACCGAATGTACAAACTTTAAGTCATCTACTGCAAACCACATCGTGAGAATAGGGCACGTTGTTGACAAGATCGTTCGATGTGTTATACCGTGATTAGAACCCATAATTGAACCCATTCTGCGAAGAAATACTGTTTAGTGATTGTCACCCGGGCAACTTGCCCGCTTTGTAATTGATAGTATTTCCACACTTGAGACAGGATACAACAGAGGCATTGTCTATTGTTGTTGCAAACTGTAACTTGTACATGTTCGAATGTTTACGTTCTTACCTAACGAGAGTGAACGTCGTGTTGACGTCACCCGATACGTGGAGCTTCCATCAGTACTGTTATTGCCTTCGCATCACTACATTAGAAAGCATTCGCAGCTGTGTTCGGTTGCAGATGCGCGGCTGACTGGTTTGTCCAGTGACTAAAACACTTTCACATAATCGACATATAACAGTTCAAGAAAATACTGTTCGGCAATAAGTGAAGTAATATGTCGTAGCAATTATGTGGTCAGTTTTCGTTCATTACGTCTGTCATCGCTTACACTCTTTACTCAGTTTACATATACGGCGTCTACACACGGCGTTCAAAACACAGTGGTCAACCCATACTTTTTCAGAATTCGCAAGTTGCTCACTTTTCCTCCGCTCAGCGTTCTCGGACGACTGAATCTAAGACACTGAAGGTTAACGGTGGTAACTATCCATTCAGTCCATTGAATATGGTGAAAACTCCTAATGTGCACACCTTCCCAAGTCACTACATTCTGTTCTCATAATTTTGCTTGCGTCTACTTTTAATTCACATGGCCTACCGTAAACAATGTTTAGGACCACTACAGAGCGCTATGCATCCAAAAGGTATCAAGAGTGAGTATGTAATCCACTTTTCCAGGCAATTACGAAGTGCCGTGAGAAGCATTTTAGGAGTATGTTCTGCTATCATCATCGTAGATTGGCCACATGATCTCCAGACGTCAAACGAGATTAGTGTTGTACCGGACTCGGTGTACAATCGAAAGTGAGCGTGAAAAACATGAATACCAATTATTAAACATGTTTGCCTTTTGATGATAGTTACAGTGTTCGTGAGTTTGTAGTACCACATATTCATGAGCCACCGGATGGTTTGAAGATTGTCCTGAACCGCTTCTGTGATTGATGGCAGATTTTTCTTACGTCCACACATACCGTATAAATACTCCCCGTAAGGACAATGTCCAGCGTGGTGCCACTCCCGTTGCTTTATGAGTGACAATTCTGACATTGATATTATGCGCGTTGTTCGAAGCACATGAGGTATCCGGTGTATGTAAACCTCTTATGGGTACAAATTTCGCACTCCCCAGCTATCTATCAAATGAACCCGATAAACCGTATTTAATGTTAGGACTTCCACACACACATCGATTCTTTGTTTTGTGTTCTGCGATATTAACATTCTCAACATTGTATAAATCGCTCTGGCGTATGTTATGATCTTCAACTTATTTTTATGGATCGATACTGCCAATCCTCATACGCCGTGCTTTGTTGTAGTTTCGTAACATTGCAAACTGTTTTGAGAGTGACTGCACGGTTGTTTTTTGCCTAAAAACAGTGGAAGTATGTATTTTTTATTTAAAAAAACTTCGCATTTCGTAACTATCTCGTCAATTTCACGGATCCATTTATTGTTTTGTTTTTGGACCTAGGTTTTAAATTCACCTTGCCCGATGAGTACAGAAAGTCAGGCAGCTGCGCACGTGGAATCAGTAAAATATTAAGGCAGTGATTGCTAAAGCATGGTTGTCTCATGCTTGACACTGGCTGGTGGTCAAGTACAGGAACACTGAGGCACGTTTGTAGAAATAAGTTTTGTATCAAGGTTTCCAAGGGCATTTGTTGATATTCTCCAAGTTATTTTGTTTGTTGTCGCAACTACTGTTGAGATTGTTCGAGAATTAAGTCACCCTGCATTCCCCCAAGACGTTGGTTGAAAGTCGTTGTGTCCGCCTTAGGTCCATCCCAATCCGGATAACAAAAACACGATTCAATCGCGAGAGTTGCTCTGCGAGTCAAAACTAATACAAGTGACGTTTTTGTTATTGCCTATTCCGCTAGTTGGTTACTACGGTAACGTAAAATTACGAGCAAATTAAGCAAGTGTCGACTAAAAGAACAAGGACAGTAAGTTTGTAAGCGGTACAAGAGTGAGCACGAACACGAGGACACTGTGTGAGACTATGACGCTAGGAATGAGAACGTCTGCGCTGCTTACCTGTGGGAAGTAAGTGTGTACCGTGGAGTAGATGAAGCAACTGGAGAACAACGTGCTTGAGCGCCAAACGATTACCTCTCTAACCGTAACTGAAGACGGCGAAGCAACGAGATAAACATAGATCATAGTTAGGCGATATATGTCAAGCCAACGGAGATGTAAAATGCAAATAAGGAATTCGGCGAAGAGACGATATTAAACAGGTCGACCCTTACGCAAGTAACTGAAATCCCAATCCTGTTTTCCGGATCTCAAAAGCCAGGTTAACATTAATAACAGCTTTCGATATTCAATATTTCCATGAAACCTCCAAATCTAGCTCGATCCGGTCAAATAAGTTACTCACCAATAGCCGACCAGTGAAAATATGGGACAGTCAGCTGTTCAACGTACCCATGAAGAGGTGTGTTATATGATGGACTGCTGTGTAAACCGCACTGTACAGTCTTGTGTTTACTAAACTCACAAAGGATTGGGTCAGCATGAGACGATCACTGCCAAAAAGTAGGTCTCTTCACAAAAGACTGTTTGGAAGTAAAAGAAAAGATCAACACAAAGAGCAGTTGTTGGCCTTTTTCCACAGCAGCTATCCGCTCTTACTGGCTGTTGGTGAAACTAACATCTTTGAAAACCCTTTTCAATGTCTTTTAGGCGCAAGGTTGGCGGTTTTTAGTTTCCGAGCTAAGGGATATCAGTTACATCAGCTACGGTCCTTTCTTTTCCCCAAGGGCTAAAACTGATAGCTCGTTTATTAGTTGGCAAGAAACTTTTAATTAACTAACTTCATGAATGTTCGAATTGATGCTTTTGAAATACCTGAGGCCAGGAAACTCCAACTGAAAGTAGGCTCAGTTCAAAATTTTCGCCTTTGCTATTGCGTTGAATAGTGATCAATAAAAAATTGTGAACGGTAAAGGTTTTCACGATGAGGAACACAGAATTTTCAGTATGGCTATGGTCACTCCGTTAATAAGTCAGTTGCCGAATACCAAATGTGACAACCGTTAAAGTCCTATCACTGACCGCCCAATTGTTTCGCCGATTAGTATCAAAACAAAGTTCATACTTACCTGATAAAAGAATTCGTCAAGCAAGCAATCCAGCCAGGGGTCGGCTACCGATGGAGGTCGAACTTCGTTCGAAATGTCACATGCTTTCAACAGGATCAACATGACAGTCAGTCGCGTATCGGATTGCTCGGTAAACACTCGACGTAAGCTATCGGCCCGTTCGACCAGACTGTTAAGATCGTTAGCCAGGAGCCTCAAGCGGTCGTCCATCATCGATGAGTTATGTGAACGACAGCTGCGTGCATCGATTAGTTCAGAAAGAACGTCGCGGAACTGGCTTAAGCAATCTCCGTGTGTAGCCATATCTGTGGCGAGGATACACCTGAATGATAAATGGCGCAAAAAGAAGACACGAATCGAGCAGTTTCAGAGTATATACAAGAGCGCACTTATATCGATCGCAAAAAGCGTACACTGCAATATCTTGCTAGATTTCTTCACAGCGAAAGGCACCATACAATACGCGCTTTTTTATTTAACTTCCTTTAAACTATAAACAGTAAAAAGAAGCATGTTGCATCAAAAGATCCCACGACCGCTAGAAAATGTTCACTTCACTGCATTCCACTTATGAGTGAAACATATCCTTTGAGCATGCCAGTCACCAGGATAGTTGGAACTCTACTGCCCAATGTCGTACTCAATGTGGATGTGGTTGCTTTATGATCAGTGTGAAAATGATCGAATAATTTCAATTGACCGAAAAGGCATCTTACTTTGGCGACATGTAGACGACACGGACTCGCGACCACAGAAACAAAAAAACAAGACGCAGTGACTAAGTGATCAGAAATTACGGGTACGTAGAAGTAACGACCGTGGTAGAAGAAACGAGTTAACAAAGCGATGCGCATATCTGTTCATAGATGAAATCAAGGGCTTGTATACTCTAAACCTGGAAAGGGAATGTCTGAACCCCCCCCCCCTGTTTACCCAATCATACGAAGTCCCAACAAGAGGAATACAACGAATCACTCACTTGATCACCGCTTTTCTAAACCAGAGTAACTCCGTCGGGTTTAGCCCACAGGTAATGTTAGTGAAAGGACTGGAGATCAGATCGAAAGCCACCGCACAGTGATGGTTCTCCAAAGGCGATTGATCATTGTAGCGTAATGCGAGCCACGAGCCCACATTGATCTGCACAATAAATTGGTAAGTTAAATCACGCAATTATTAGTCGAAGTAACTACCGTTTATAAGAGGACGTACATTGATTATGACAACCCGGAAAGCGACCTGGCTAACTGTCATTACAGATCTATTCGATGACTGACATCGAAGCGTACTGTGCAAACTCAACCTCCACAAGAAGTCCTCTACGTGTGACGTGTTTTGCTGTGTATATTCGTCTCCATTGTGGTGTTAATCAGTTTTATATCTCGCCTCCCACCCTTTTCTCGCGGCTTCTCAACCCAGTCTTGTTTCATTTGTCCAATTCGGACAGCGCAGAGACTCTACCGTATCCAATTACGAAAGCCTTCTTGGAAAAATTTCATCTTTACAACGCTCATCGCCCTTGTGTTGAAATAACCGATGAAATGGCATTGGGAAGATGCACCAAAACGAAAACTAGCAAACGAGGATGAGGGAAGGTGTGGAAACACCGATTAAAGATGTGAAAGAAAAACCTTTGGATAGCGTCAGTTCACTGTTCTGTCCAGTACTCCGTTTTAATGAGGTGCAGATAGTTATCACAAGGTTAGCAGGAGCTGACGTTGGCGTACAGCGTTGACGATGGTGTTCTAAAGACAGCGAACAGTTTTTCAACCTGAGTAACCGGGTCAGACCTGATCAGAACTGGATACTGATTTTCAGCTCTTCTGAAGGCTGTGAGACACTGTTTTCATAGTGTTGCAAGTGTGCAATGAGAGAACCGTATGAGAAGAGATACCGTTCATCGACGTGTTTTGAAAAGACAAGTTTCACATGCCAATAATTGTACGGATCTCATTAGATAAGTTTCAGCGGCTCGGACATGTCTTTCGAATACTAATCCATACAACAATGTGCCGTGTACATTTCGCGCGACTTGCGTTCCACTGGGATCGGCAGTTAGGCAGTGCGTATGTATGACGTGGGTTGGAGGGATGAAGATTTGGACGTCAAGAACACACTAACCGGTGGAGTTAAGTCAGAAGTGATGGTGATCCACTGGTGAGACCACAGATTCGCGTTTGTTTCGTTTCACTTTTTGTAACCGCTCCCCTTGTTATGGCGCTAAAGCCTAATACGTGGCAACAAATACGGCGTAAATATGCGTACTTGTACGACGCTGCCCACTACGATCACCAACGTGACAATATGACAACCAGTGAACACCCACGTATCCTGGAACCCATATAGAAAAAAGTATTTTGTTCCAGCGCGTCGAGTTTTTACCCCACAAGGTACACATAACAACAAAACACGTCTGTCCGCCTGACTCCCTAATTCGCTAGCTAAACCTGCTCCTACAGTTAACTATGTTTGGTTGTCCAGTCGCCATTATTTTAGTCACACCTTTCCGCTAAACAATTATTAAGCCATAAATTCAGTTCTCTGGGTCACTGCTCTAAAAGTTACCTACGAATTCTGTGAGGCGACTTAGAAGTATACGGTTTTATTCAGTGAGTTAAAAGGAGATAGCGGTTAGAAAAGGAGGGTGTTGAAAAGAGCTTGACCGTGTCTTAGGTAGGCGTGTTTGACGCAAACTGACATGCATTTTTGTAGGTCAGGTCTGGGACCACCAAAAGATGAAATAGCTAGAAGAAACTAATGAATTTGACAGCGAAAATGGAGAGAGCTGTGAAGGTTCCGCCAAATAGCACTACATTCAAAGTGTACGCTAATGGACTATGAAAACAGACTGTCCTAGCTAATGACGGCACTCGGACATAGGAAAACCAAACGGGGATGCAGGACACGGATAGAAAAGGCATTTCTGAAGTGCTGAATATGGCAAGGTGGATTCGCTGGTCCACTTTCCGCAGCAACCTGAAAGTGGTCGTGAAAACGACAGAAATCATGTATGAACCATGCGGTTTGCCGAGACAACAAATGTAACAGATGACAGGCGACTGATTTCATTCTATGATTAGTAGAAATTAGCTATAGATGTTGCCCGGTCCAAAAAACTACTTGGGCAATATGCATGGGTTTAAGCCACATCTTGATTTCTCTTCCCTGTAATCAGTTCGGACTCCTAGTACGGCCGTGAACTCCAGTCAACAGCACAAATCATAGGCATTATTCTGAAGGAGGTTGCAAATTTTGCATGCCCGTTTTGGTAGACATCTTATCACTAAGAAATAAACTATTGACTGAGATAGTGCGTTTCATTACTAGAAAGGTTGGGCGTTATCCGTGTGTCTTCTTTGTAGGAGAAACATGAAACGCACAAAAAGCAAGAACAGCTGGATGCAATCTACGAGTTCTTAAATTTAGAATGTAGCAGATGATACCTCGCAAGCTGAACAAACATGCACACGCACTTCCAGAAGTGTAGTCTTGTGAATACTCGATTCAGGCTGATAACTCTAGCTTCAATGTGCAGATACACAGATCACGAAGTCAATGTGGATCACGTGAATCAATGGTAGGTCTTCACGTAACCAGCATAGACGTCTACTTCGTTTATGGTACTGACGTTAAAACTGAAGAGGCTTCACCACGGAACGTGTTTGTTTGTTAAAAGATCTTGATGGGAACTTGAAATGCTATAATAAACCTTGTACCAACCACAGTGTACATACTCCCGATGTCCGACGTTCGAATGCATAATAATTAACAGTAGCAGCCTTGAGCACATCTACATCACACTGGGATATTCAAATAGAGACACGTGAAACCACACACAATGTCGCGTACGTTGAACCTAATCACCACAGTTCTGTGAATTTTGAAGATAAAAGAAAAACAGTTTGAACAAGGAGTATGTCCGGAAAAATATCGTAAACAGCAGGGATGGCTTGGAAGAGGCACAGCGGGATTGGTGAGGTAGAATCCATAGGTGCTCGTCATCTAACAGCTAATGAAACGGAACTGACATCTTAAAGTTAATCAGTAAGGAAATAATTGGAAAACTTTAAGTTAGAATGCAAAAGATGAGTACGATTTGTAAAGCTGGATGGCGAACTCAGAAATGAGCGGCAAACATCGTTCGAGTATAAAAGTATGTCATGACTTGTTTGCTAGATCTGGGATATCGTTTAATAGATGAACAAAGTAGTGTGCACGAAGCATGCACAAACATATCCACGGGACAAATCGGATTATCTGTTAGGCTGAAAGAGGATATAGTGACCGTCCGGTTTCAAAACTCTGGTTTTACCCACAATAGCAGACGAACACAACTGGACACGCGTATCCTATAGACAGAGTGTTTAAGAGACCGGGAAACAGTAAGTCAGTTGATGGCAAGCCATTGCTGTTAGTCGTAAACGAATAAAGAAACGAAGGAAAAAACCACCAATATGCCAATCGGAAATTAGGTGTACACGAAAAGTCAGAACAACTCAGATTATCGTGGGATACTGAAAAAGAAACTTCACCCTAACAACAACATCACAGTCGTTATAACTACTAGCATCGCTACAATGTTGTATCCAAAAGTACCATCCAGTTCTGGGGTAACCGAACACAACGCAGCTAGCACCTCACTAAAACAAGCATCGACGTAATGGTAGGATGAAACAACACAATCGTTTTGATGGCATACTTAACAGATAACACAGCAAGGCGGTTCGGGTGAATCGGTTATGAACGACATGAAGAAAATGGAGGTCCGAACATCCCAGTTCCCGAGTGACTTTACCGAGAACACCAATTTAGAAGGCGCATTGGTGAATTGCAGTGTACAGTATCTTCCCAGTAGTGAGCGGGTTGGTGGTGGCTAAACGCACAACGTCTAACACCTGTGCATAAAGCGTGTGAACCACATTGAATAAGTCGGAAAACTGGATTGTTCTATCGAAACACGCGTCATCCGATTAATACGCACTAAAACATGATAGACAACCCTGAAGAAAGCGAGGAAGGGTTGACATTAAACACGTTTTTTTTAAACCTGGTTATTAACGGTGAATGAATAGATCGATTGTCAGTGAGATGTGTGTGAAAATACCATACATTTTACACTAAATTGGCATACACAGTAGCACACAATTAAATGGGCGCGTGGAACTAAGGTCAACCTGTTAGTAGTGCCCCTCAACATGACCTTTAAAAAGACGAGATGATGAGCATAGCCGGTGGAGTCGCTCGTGTTTAAATCAAGAGACGAAGATAGGAACAAAACTGGCAAGCAAATGATCCAGATTGATATGTTGTTTTATAGAAATGGCTACACTGAAAGCGATACACATTTTATCTAACAATTTGTCAGAAATCCGCGTTTTGAGGCTACACGGCGCAAACATAAAGAAGTGTACAGCTCGCAAGGTTGTCTCAAGGCATTGTCTTGTTTCATTCCATCTTTAGATCACGGTCTAAACCTAACAGATGTAATAACGGTGGGGAGCGTCAATAACCCTAAAGCTGTACCATTTAACAGATCTACGATAAAGAGTACATTGTCTGATTTGGGCGTGTAGGTCCTGATTTGAAGTCGCCGATACGGGTTGACAGCAAATTGATTGTGTAAATTGTGAGGCGGATGCCTAACACTGACCCCGTGTCTGCAACTTTTCCGATCGTAGATAATTTAAAAATGAAAGTTTTAAACCTATTATCGGACGTCATTAAGTATTTTAAGCTGATCTGATTCAAACTAACAATTGATACCGACAAATTGAGCAATATCAATAGACACACCATGAAAAAAATTAAATGACCCCATATTTTCGTAATAGAAGGCCAAAAGCAATCAGTTTTTAAAACAGACGAAGGAATCTTATTAGGAAGCTGTAGGCTAAATTCCAATAGAAGTTTTGGGATTTAGATTGTTTCCCACTGAACATCACCCACACTTGATCGTAGCTCTCGCATTCGGAAATAAATTTCAGCTAGCCCAATTCGAAAGGAAGCCTCAGAATTCAGTGGAAATGACCTGTATCTTACGCTCCTTTCAAAAACATAAACCATGCTCAGATAACTTCGACTTAACTGAGAATTCCTGATCACGGGGTTATCGATTGGATGGAACAGAGCGATCCTTCAAAGTGATCGGGCGAGCTGAACATTACTTACACAAGATTGTGGTTGGGTTTTGGGTATGATCACTCGGTCATGCCTACTGTGAAGTTACTGACGTCGTGGTTCACACGGCAGCTTTGCAAACGCGACTATTGGAGGGTAAATTCCCGTCCAGACGAGGAAATGCACTACTGACTAGCTCCAATAGAAGCGGGACTCGAGCCCAATGCATTCGTTCGAAGTGGGCTAGCCGAAAGGCTTACCTAAATGCGAGGACCACGATCAAGTGTGGGTAGTAGTCAAGCTGAAATATACTGAGTTTCGTTTAAACGGAATCCATGGTAAATAAAATACACAAAACGTGTCACGACTAAATCACACGGCCAGCCCAGATTGCTGTGTGGCTCTCGGACAGAAGAGATGGCGCAGCCAATTGACCGCGTAGACATCAGGTGATTAGTAGCACAACACGCGTTTCTGCTTAGGCAAGATTAGTGTTATTAGGCCACTAGACCGATGATCTGGGAATTGATTCAGTGATCTGTAGTCAAAACGCGTGACATTTAAATTTTCTCTGCCTGCATCGCGCCAGGGAAAGTCGAGCAGGTTGACTGGAAAAAGAGACCAATTCTAGTGTCCTAGTAGGGGCAGTAGATTGCCAGAAGTCTAGAGGAGCTGTCGTAAGCCAACTGAGGAGGAAAAATCGTGCCAGCACAAAGTAGACAATCTGTAGCTCTACCAAAAAGACTAAAGAGGCTAGCATTACAACTAGCTCCCAGCCCCACGAGAAGCGCTTCGGCAGATATATAAAAAAACAAAACCATCTCGTTGAATAAGTGACGGGTAGATCGTCGCCGATTATAGAATGAACCCCACGACTTTGGGCTCATCGATGGCACTTTGTTTCTGTCAGTGACAAATTGATTTAGACAGACCTACGGCATGGAAGTACTGCCAGCATGATCTTCGGACATGACCTTCGCCACGAGCTGCAGCGGACAAAGTGATTTTATTGGGTGGTCATCAAGACGGCTACTCTTGTCCTTAAACGTTGGCGAACTGTGTCCTCTTTATCCCATTAAATTGTGGAGGGACTGTAATTTTCCAACAATATTAGGCCTCAGTTGATAGATCATACAGTATGGGAGTGTGGCAACTTCCTGGAGGATAGGCCGGTCGGCGTACACTCTCGACCTCAGCTTGCTCGAAAACTTGTAGAGCCTGTTAGCTTGTCATGTGTACAAAGACTTCAAAATACGCTGCTGCTCGACGGTCGAAATGGTAGTTGCGGTAAAACAAACATGAAGGAGCTTGAGGTCCAAGGTACTGCAGCCTCTCGCCAGAAGTATGCCAGATGGATTAACCGAAGCATCAAGGCAGAGCCCGACTTGCGAATCTGTAGTAGGAATACGGTATACCGATTCGTCATAGAATGCTGTTGAGGATGGTTTCCCTATTTTCATGTGAAATTCTGCTAACTGATTTCCAATTAGCTCAATCCATTCGTTCTAAAGGATAACACCCGTCCTGGTAAGAAGAAAGATAGTGTAGCCGTACCTTGTAAACCCTCGAAAAAATATGCTGGATCGATCACGGAATAGTGACGCGTTTGAGAGAAATCTATTTCTCTTAATCACAATGGAGAAAACGGAAAATTATGGTCCCAAGAACAACGTGACAGTCCCTGTTAGTTGCCTCCAAGTCAAATCAAAAGACAAGTGCAAAAAGCAACTTTGTTTCGCTCAAAAATATACAACATTTATATGATTAATGGTGGCCTAAAAACAATCTTGAATCAGAATATCGGAGGACAGTTACTAAAAATAGTAGTTAGAATCGCTGAACCATCAATGAGCATGGCGGAATAAAGGTTGAACAAGCAAAAAATATCGAAGGCTGCTTCTGGATCGTTCTGGGAATTTCCGTTTATTCTGATTGGACAAAATCGTTTTCTCTGGGAAGGGAGAGATTTTGGACGGCAAAAAAGGGGGTTACCTAACACGAAGTCAACGAATGCGGTGCATATATGTCACCATAAGTGGCATGCACCGCACCATTTGTGGCTCCTCTCACTCATTTACACACCACATCCAATGTAAACTTGAAGGAATAAGATAGGGGGGTGTACGAGTTAGACCCTTTATAGTGCAGCCATCCAATGCTGAGTACAAAGATGGAAAGCTAAAGTGAAGAGTACAATCTTTATCCCTCGGAAACATCGAAAGAAATATTATCCGAATGTATATCAAACTAGGGAGATAGACAAACATTGAGAATGTGTGAAATGAGGGGTTACAAGATAAGTCCAAAGCACAAAACGTCAAAATTATGAACAGAATATTCGACTCTGAAGGGATCAGGCGTAACATGACGAATTCCAGCTCCGGAATGACTTTAGGCATCCGAACTTACTGTACCCACATAAACTAGGTGTAGCCCAACAGTACACAATGAACCATACTGGTGCAAAAGTCGATGATACAGCTTAAACGGAAACCATCGACTCTGAAGCACTGAAGAAAGACATTCTTCAGCGTCCACATTACGAGAATGGTGCTGTACTGTACACATAAGACCATGTATGAACTGCATATTGTCAGGTTGTCCGAACCCAATTAATTGTTGCCATGGTTAGAGCCTATAGTCGTGCAACTTCTGCTCGGCCTGGTTAGCACTAATGTTCCGCGAATTAGTTGAAGTACGAGAACAGATCATGTCCAGTTCGGCTCACATGCCTCCACAACGAGAACTGCAAAAATATAAGTTACCGTGCACATACCGAAAGTAAGTAAGCTTGATTTGAGGTTATTTTGCGAAAACCTTTTGTTTGGTTTTGCAAGTAAAAAAGTAGTCACGAGACAGCTGACGTTATGTATAACGTTAAGTCACCTGTGAACCAGCTACTGTCAACAGCATTCAGTGGAACCGGGATTCGAGCCCGCATACGCGTAAATGGCAGTTCGGGTGACCTTGACAGACATGTATAGAAGTAGTAGTACAGATTTGTCAGAGAAGACAATGTGCTGTGTGTGCAGGAATGCCATCAACTCGGAGACACGGTCGTACCAGTGAGTTTTATCAACCACTGTCATCATTTTGCGACAACTGTGTTCAAACAAATGACCACAGCTGTTTTGCAGTGGTTTCCAACAGTACACAACCTTAATACACAGTGTTCAGCAAAGCAAATGATTTACGAAAGCACAGTATATATATATATACATATACATATATATATATGACAAAATGTGAAGATGTGATCAGTGCAGCCATAGCCAGGGCAAAATTCAGCTTCCTCTTCATGCACGCTTACTCTGCGAAGTATAACGACCGCGAGCAAGTTCGACGTAATAGGAATCAGGTCAATCCCTCAGCAATTTGCACATGAAGTGCGTGAATGCCTATTGAAAATAGGGGTCAAGTTAGCCAAACCCTGTTTGGTCGGAACAATTTCGCTGACCTAGAATTTTTGGAGCAGAGCCATAGGTGCACACTCGAACTATTCTGGAGATCGTCTTCAGTAATGGTCCGTAGAGAGTAAGTGGACGTGCTGGATTACAAAGTGCATTTGATTTCCAGACCGGATTATCAGGAACGCCCACAGTTCAGTTGATGAAGCGCAGAATTCGTGTTGAAGAAAACTGTTCGCCCAGATGATAAACAAACACATGTGGGAAATGTCTTCATCGGCAGAGAGACACAGGTGAAAAATTAAGGGCATATGAAGAGAATAACAAGTTAACTGCGGAAACAATGCAAAGAACCGGGTAAGATATCAGATGTGTTTCGTCTTCCTAACGAAAGTGGTGGATACAAACCGAATAGTCATCTTAATGATTACTTAACTATCTCCTGATAATTCACTGCAAAATGAGTCAGTGACCGCAGAAGAAAAGTATGTTGCGAACGTGGTGCACAACGTAGTGAAGACATAAAAAAATATATTGGTCCACAAACATATCATCGGGTCGAGCTGTAGAATCTGAAGACAACAGTCTGCACATCACTACGTCCTACTAACAGACTGTTACAACAACCGAGATATCATTCGTCAATACAAGGGTTGTCACTGCCAATTTCAGTAACAACGATAAAAATAATTATCCGGGTTGGTAGGTTCAAATAAAAAAGACAAGCAAAATCATCACTTTCAGCTATCAGCCGTGGGTAATATGTCTCAGGCTGTCGTTGGTCCTTGCGGAACCCAACGAGGCGAAAAGTGGAGATGCTTGGGAAAAACACGTGGATATAAACTCGATATTGACTGCAACTGACAATTGCGTTCGGCAGCGTGACCAACCAGATGTGTGGATGGTCGTGAACTACCAACCAAGAAGGCACCTATTACTAGCCTTGCCTATCGGAGCGGCCAAGGATCTCAATTCCTGTGACTCCATCATCGTCTTGCTCAATTAGGGTTCCTTTCAACTGTTAGCGAACACAGTAAACCATGTGCGATGCAGTAGACTCGCCGTCGGCATAAGAAGCACGTGATCTATCTGGAAAGATTTGTACGTTCTCATTGATTCCATTATTGGCTATGAATTTGTATAGCTCACAAATATGCACCGACTGACGCGTAACAAACACTGTCAGGCGCAGCTGAGGGATAGGTCGAACACGATGGAGAAAGACTCAATAAAAGAGAGAACAATAGTTTCTAGCACATCATTTATTTTCTAAACGAAAGGTATGGGCAGATAGATTAATACCTCGCTAAACATTTACCTGATACACTCACAAAACACTTGGACATGATCAGAAGATGATGTAGCTTGGGTTGCTTCTCACCTCAACAGCGGCATGGACCATCCTGGAAGAAACCTTTACTTAAAAAGATAAGTGGACTATAAGAGAGGGAACCAGAAATAGCATTAACACAAATACACCACTGATTGTGGCATACTGCCATCTCCGATAGCGTTTCTGGCTAGCAGTTTGAGTGGTCACGTTGAATCCAGCCAGACGGTTGATACTCACTCAACTTACTTAATGGAGGAATCAGTCTTCATATTTCGTGACAACGTCTACGTAGCTTGACCAACACACGGTTTCACTCAAATGTTGCTGGTCTCAGTAAAACACCGGTATGGTAAACGCTCAACTGACATGCGGGATATGTGACTCAAACATCACAGACTAAACAACTCGGTTAACTAACCAATAGATCGCGCATACCAAACATTCAGGAGTAACTGATGGAGAACAGCAACACTGCTCAAGCAATCATCATCAGTAATGATAGATCCTGAAGAGAGAGTGCTACACAAGTATCTGAAGTTGGTAACGGTTTAAAGAGAATAGCCTGCAACACAGCGTTGGAATGAGAATACTCTAGTCTTGAAACATCACTTTGCAATTTAAGGTACGAAGCGTACTTCATAAAAACCAGCCAAGTCATTGAACTTGTTTATTATGGTTCACATGTCTTCGGCAGAGGGGTCACATAAGGCAGTCGTCCGCATACTCCGTGTCAGTCAACCTAGCACAGAGAAGCTCAACACTAAGCTCATTGGATTCCTCGAGCACACTTTTCATAACCTCATCCGCGACATAATTGAATAGGAACCGAGAGAGCAGACAACCCTGACGAACACCACCAGAAGTGACAACCGATTGGGGGTTTCTGTCTATAAACCTTCAAAATACTTGCGGTGATCTCAACAGTCACATATTTTCCCCAAACTTTCTTGCAAAGAAAGTGATTCCAGAGATATTTACGAGCAATCGGATCGACGGCAGCCGTTCGATGTAAAATGACCACGACCGTCGGTTATCTGTAAGATTACTTACGCTCCAAGTTCCGTCACAAGATAGAAACGTGAGTAACTCATCTTCAACCCGATCGGAATCTTGCTCGTTCTTCATGTACCCAACTTTCCATGGACTAGACCATTACAAAGAGAACGGAACTCGATGCGGTGTAACAGCTTGTGCGTATCCATGACTTATTGAACTAAATTCGACTGTGTGACAATCATATCGACAGAGTCACTCACACCAAGCAGGATACTAGGTACAGGTCTGACAAATCAGTCTCCTGACCATCAAGGTTAGGGGTTGAAAGAAAGTTGGTATCTTTTTCCGAAAAATGTACCAGTTCTGGTACATTGCCACCCGCTGCCCTGCGGTACGGGCTTTCGTGTCAAGATCTCGGGTTGAGAACCTTAATCGTTCGCCTATCTAGGTCTGGGTGTCTTGGCAGTATCTTAGCCCATACACAACCACTGTTAATTGCATACTGCATCGGCCGTCTCGCGGTATGAACCGGATAGCCCTATCATCTGCACGCAGCACGGTGAATAAGCGAACACACACTATTCTTGACCCCTCCCCTGCTGTCCTACCAAATTTAGCTCTCAGGCCTCTCCCGACCACCGTTTCTAGTAAGTATTGTGAAGGGCCCGGAACGGATGTAGCTAATCATGGTTACACTGTGTTGATGATCTCCACCTCTTACCATTCAGCTCCAGACCCCCCTCGTCCCATGCTTAGACCTAGAATGTGAATTAATATAGGTGCTTCAAACGTTCGCACTCTGTAACAGACAGGTCAACAGGCCACTCTCGTACGAACGTTAGACCGGTTGAATGTCGACGCCTGCCGCAGTTCAGAGACTAGATTCCCGCGTAGTGGTCAATGTAAGGAACTAACATCTGCGTTGTCTACCGGATACTGAGTGTACACTTCGGGTGACTCCATAGCCGCCGTTACCGGCCAGGCTGGAGTAGGTGTAGCCCTTAACACGACGGCTGCAGCCGAATTAGTACATTGAATTCCTATTAACAATAGAATTTGTGCTGTCCGTCTGATAGGTTCTGTTAAGGCCAGTTGTAGACGCAAGACTTTCAGAAACCTTTTCAATGTGTCTACTTATGCATCAATTGATTGTAGTGACGTCGGTGTCAAGGACTCCTTTTACTCGGATCTGAAAGCTCTCCTTCGGCCGACACATGATTCCGACATAGTCATTCTGGCCAGAGGTATGAACGTCTAGTTCGGCCGCCTTGGTGAGGCCGTCTCGCTTAGGTTGCAGGTTTGGGATGGCATCATATCGATCGGATAATGGTGAGAAACTGTTGCAGCTGTGCGCTGAGCATAAGCTACTTCTAGCCAGCACTGGTTTTAGACACCGTGCACGTCACTGTTATACTTGGCACACCCTACCCCGAATCAGACTAGGTCTCAGGCAGATCCCATGGCTACTAGTTATGGGTAGCGGGGTTCCATTCAGGATTATCGTTCTTACTGGAGCAAGTACTTGGATTCGGATTATGTATTGGTACGTTGTCGTTTCGTTCTTATTTTTAATGAACAACGACCCTACTGACAGCGACGACCAGCAGAAACTGGCTATACCGTCCGTCAAGCATGGCCCAGAAAGTAAACTGAGCAGTTCTTACCCTGAAGATCCTGATAGCTGCTGGACCGAGATCTCTCAAGTCATTCATGAAGCAGGTACTGTAGCATGCGGTACGGTGGCTCGTGAGTTAAGCAAACACTGAGCGTCAGGGCGATCCTTAGAGTTGTCATATGCCAAGCGGAAAGTTCCCTTTGGTAGTTCATATGATAAGTTTAGAACAGATCCTTAGGGGAGTGAAGCGTAGCCTGACCGCCGATCGTGAGGCTACGCTAATGGGGAAAGTCGTGGAAACGAAAACTGTTTTTGTTCCACGGAAAACCGGCCGACTGTTCAAGCTTACCTGTGCTACCAGTTCCAAGTGACTGTCCATACGTGGAGCTACCAGTGAGGCAGATGTCACACATCCATAATAAATCCAGGGGGTTAAGAAGCTAGGCGGAACACTCTGAGGATCAACTTAGCTGGCCTCATGCTTCTACTTGTAACGTAGCACCCTGGTCAGTAGAACCACTCACTAAGACAGACCAGAAATTGCATGCCGGCTCTCAAAGGCAATAGTGCCGCTGGTCTAGATGATCTCGTGCCGGCAACTTTCAAAGGACGTGATGAGGCGTTAATATAGGCTTCGACTCAGTTGTTTCAACGTGGGTGGACGAAGGAACATATTTCTTTGTGTTGAGTTCACTCGATATTCAAGAAAGTGAGTCCGAGGCTCCTGCGAAAGCCATAGGGGAATTAGTTTGACCCCAGTTGTTACTGGGGATCTGCTATGCACTATACTTCATCGATCCACCGCAGCCAAGGAGGCAGACGTCAGGAAAGAACAGGCAGGATTTAATTCTGGACGAGGATGTATTGACACAACCTTCACTCTTCGACGAATGCTGGAGCAATGTCATGCATTATGCTGTCCAGCAGTTGTCGTATTCCTTGACGATACGGTTGCACTCGATTCAGTGCTTCGATCTACACCTTTAAAGTCAATTAAACGCACAAGTGTGCCGAATATGTATGCGAACACACTGTGGGCACTTTGTTTCTATACTCCACCTCAGACTACGGTTTACGGTGAACGGTGTGACAGCTTCAGCGTCAAAAGCAGTACACGCCAGAGCCCTGACCAGTTTTGTTTAATTCTACCATGGTGGAAATAATGGAGAACTGTCTGCGGACCCCTTAAGTGATGGAAGAGTGACTGATCTTCATTATGCTGACGAAAAGGCGTTGCTGTTTGACAGTCTCCAAAGAGAACGGACAATATTGGAATATATTTCACGCTCTGTCAAACATTTCGGATTGCGCTTTTTCGTTTCCAATGTTAAACTGCTTCTGTAAGACTGCTGTAACTACGTAGATCTCATGTTAGGTAATGAAGTTATGGATGTCTTTTGGTATTGATATGTTCGCCGAGCTTGGCAGTTAGGTTGCAAACGTTGCATCGGCGGTGGCGGAAATACATGCTCGTGAGTCCTACCTCAGCGCGATTTTCACTACTTCCGAACACATTTGGCGACAGTGGTATTCATTTGATGTATAAGGTCCGCGTATGTAGGACGAATGTTAGGGTTGTGCCACTTTGGAACTGCAAAACTTGGCTGCTGAAGACAAAAGACTAAACCGCCTCAAGCCATTTGCCTGCATTAGATCGCTTGCATTGGCAGCACTAACGAATAGGCAACGAGGAAGTTAGGGAGCGGGTGATTGTGAATCGGGTTCTTTTGTTCAATCCTTAAATTTGCACGTACTTAGATAGCTGGGCCACGTTCTAAATATGCCAACTAATCGTCTGTCACGTCAAACACACTATGCCGACGTCGTGGTCGACTGGCACAAGGTGCAAGGTGAACAAGGTGATCTAGCGTAGAGAAATGAATTCATGAAAAACAATATGAAGAGAACAAGCTTGTTTTCAGTGATTCATCATCAGGCTAAATACATCACATTTATATCACACATTTCACGGGAGAATCGTTAGGGGAGTAAACGGGGGACGTGTGATTAATGAGGTCAATCAGTTCAATGACACACTGCAATCAAGTACCACACGTCCCCTGTTTACTCCCCTAACGATTCTCCCGTGAAATGTGTGATATAAGTGTGATGTATTTAGCTTGATGATGAATCACTGAAAACTAGCTTGTTCGCTACACATTGTGTTTTCATGACTACGATGGGAATTTTTACGAGAAATGAATTTGTTCAC
This sequence comes from Paragonimus westermani, assembly GCA_008508345.1. Lineage (NCBI taxonomy): Eukaryota > Metazoa > Platyhelminthes > Trematoda > Plagiorchiida > Troglotrematidae > Paragonimus > Paragonimus westermani. Next base: position 133,125 of record QNGE01000875.1, read on the forward strand.
CAAGGGGTTGGTCACTGTAGGCCGGGTTCGTCTTCCGAGCGGGGGACCTTGCGACCCACAAATTCGGTAGCTGAAGACTATAGGTGAGATGGCTTTTGATCGAGCTACCCGGCTTGGATGTTGTTGTTTGGCCGAGTTGTCTGTAAAGTGAGTGCATCTAATGACACACGGCAGTAATAGCCGTGAGGAAGCTGTCTTGTTGATGACGCCTTACATATACTTACAGCTCGTTTGTTTGTCGGCAAGGTGTGGGCACCTTGATCTTTAATGTTTGAATATGGACGTAGTTATTTTTAATGGTTAGCTCCGTCCCTCTCGTCTCTTTTTCCCCCAGCTAGATTTTTTCTTCGGTTTCAATTAAACATCAAGTTCTGGAGAGGACATCTCGGAATGATGGTTCTGAACTCAGCAGAACTCTAGTCATATCTGAACCTGGTGACAGACGCTGGCATGTAGACAAGTATCTAGTCAACTGACTTTCATAGACATCTGATACATATCCATACTAATCACAAAGTCTAGTACATGAGCAAGTACAGTATCAAACAAAATGAAGTTGAAAATTGGCACAGTTGAGTGAATTTAGGCTGTTAAAAATACCTCACACAGAGGCTCTTGCTAACGATTCGGGAAACTCTCAGGATGTCACACATCATATATATATATATGTATACATATATATATATATAGCAAGATCGATTGCATAAAGTGGCACGCGCGCCGCATGGATGGAAAATTGTGGCTGATGTAGGATAAGAAGGGATAAGGAAAGACGTCAAATCCGTGCATAGAGAGATTCGCAGAGGGAATGGAAATGAGCTCTTCTCTTCACCATACCAGACAGAGTCTTCAACTTGTAAGCTGTTCTGTGAACTTTAACAAGGGAGCCGGGAACGCCCTAATGAAGCAGACTTCAATATCAATAATTTTACAATCCGAATATACGTAACGCGCTGGCTACCTGGCTGTCAATTATAGCTAAACTCACAACTCACAAACAGAACACGACGTGATAAACGGTCAGACTGTGATGGATGACCAAGTCGGGGACACAATTATTCCAACATATTTCGACGTGATGGTGAGGTATGATTAGTGACCATAGCGGATAAAAAAATAAATCAACGAAATCGGGCCAAAGTTCGAGAAAAGACAAGCAAAAATCCATAGCAGGAAGCGTCAGCCAGACGCACAGAACCAAACAGAATTGCACACGACGTTAAAGTGAAAACCTCGCTGCATCGTAGACTGGAATTGTGGTTCATAAACGGGAGCGAGGGAGTAGAGTGGGAACATGTGAAATAGGGAATAAAAACCCTGCTTTAATGAAATTCTTTTCGCTACAGAATGTCATCCGTAGGATGTGTCCATGCCAAGGGGGTTGGTCAGACAAAACTATTGTGCTCATTGGACGGTAACATTCGCCTCCTGAAAACTTACCGATACGGTGTTTTGACCATATGTATTTGATGTCAAGATCGACGGTCAAAAGAGACACTGTAAACATCTTCTGTACTAACGAGCTAGGCTTCGTAGTGGTTCAATAGGACTAGTGTTACACAATACGTGTTTCCTAGAAATACTACATAGGGAGTAGGTTAAGAGACGCCATCTGACCTTTAACTACATTTGTTTTTCAATCAGTCGCTCCACCAGCTTCCATGCAGTCCATACTGTGCATCATTTTTTTCGGGAGCCTCTGACAACTTACCAACAAAGATGATCGTGGACGAAGAACCCAATCACTTTCAGAGAAACACACTATACTTTGGAGGAAATAACAAACTAACCAAACGGAGCCTCTAAATTGTTTGAAACAATGTGGGCTACTCGTAGACCTTCAAAAATGGGGACAATGTCGTCTGCACACCCAAAGTCTAGTGCCTGAGGACATTTCCATACCGTTACACTCGCATTCTGTCAGAGTACACTGGAGGACATCATCTACTGCAAAGTTGAACACGGGAGGAAAAGATATGCAACTACAAAACACCGCGTTTGGGGTGCTGAAGGTTGGTGATAAGCTCCCATAAACCCTAACTCGCCCCGGGGTGTGAGAGCAAATTGCATTCAGGATGTTAGGTTATTTCTAGGGCACACTCTTCTTCGGCAATCGGTTCCATAGGGCAGGTTTGTCAGCCTAAACAAAGGCCTTACTGGCATCCAAAGAGAATTATCCTTCTTCCATATAGATGGCAGAGATCAGGCATATGACAGAATGTGAAGATGTGATTGGTGCAGCTACAACCTAGGCAAAACCTAGCTTGTTCTGCGAGGATATGCGGCCCATGCGATTGTAAGTGCAATAGCTACAAACAGCCTTGATGCACTATGAACCGGTCAATAACTTGATGAGGTATACATGCAGCAAGTGAGCCATACTTGAGAACGGAGATGATGCTAGCCAAGTCTTGGCAGTTCGGAACAACATCCCTGATCTAAGGTTTCCGGAACAGACCTGTCATTTCCTTCATCAGATTTGTGACTCCACCTATGAAAACAGCAATGGTCAATTCGTCTGAGCCGAGTACGTTACTGCGTGTCGATCTTGAGTGAGAATTCTGTCTCCGAGTACACAAAAAATGTCCACAGATCACCGAACGCAGCAGGTGTTCGATTCAGTCAACGACCCAGATAACCGGCGGAGCCACTGCTAGAAGTACTCAGTCCTGTGTCGCAAACTTTGTTGTAACCTATAAATGGGCTCGTCATTGACTTCGCAGATTTTTGCGCATAAATCTGGCTTCCTGGAACCGGTTGTTCGGATGGTCCAGATAAGCCTTCGGGAGTTTTCGGTAGCAGCGACCCGTACAATCTCGCAAGTGCATCTTAGTCACCAATCGCAACAATCTACTATTATCTAATACCGTAGTTTCAAGCCAAAACGTCTTACACGTTAAATACCCGTTGAATGATGAAACATCTAGGTAGACATCAAGAATTTCAACGGATAGCATAGAAATCTGGATGTTGGCAACTGAAGCAACAGTAATATTGTAAGAAGTAACACTACACTTATGCATCGTATACTGAACATATATACCCAATGTGCATCAATGTCGTCCGATGCGTGGAATTTTCGAATAAAGGCAAGTACACCCTGGTGCGTAACTCTGAGTTCAGCTAAGCCAATGGATAGTTGGCCATCGAAATACAGAGTGAATTTGGCACATACCAGAGCATGATGGGGATCCAGACAAATGCTCACGATTGACTTAGTCATGAAAACAGCCATGCCATCGACAGCAACATTATCCATATGCTCACGATAGATTTGATGATGGAGACCGCCCGGTGGAGTATTTACGCTCGGGGCGTTATAAGTGGTCAGGATCGTAGGTGCCAAACTGGGAGACGCGTTAAAGAGACGGTGGTAAGCCTCGCTGCTAACTATTTTATGAATTGGTGCTAAGTCACCGATTAGTCAACGCAGTATCTTTTCCACGAGACCTTGGTTTCGTAATGCTCAATGAATGAGAAAACGGGATGGTGGAACGTGTCCAATCGAACCAAATCGACGATGAGATACCACGTTGCGTACGCAGTGTTGTCCAGGAGAGTCTACTGTCCGATAGTCTCGTTGATCGAATGGCAGACAAATCATACACGAGCAACTGTACGCAAGCACTGAACGGCAGGAACAGAGAGTCAACGAAGATCTTCCGCTCGAGTAGGCCAATTTTTGCAGGCATAAAAAAGACAGACCGCACCGATGCAGCGTACATTCACTCTCTCATTGAAAGGCTTATGGTTTACGCCGCTACAGATGGCATAATGTGAAAAACGACATTCTAGTCTTTTAAATACAACTGTCAACGACCCCACTCATATCTCCACCCACACACATGCAATCCAGTAAGTAGACGAAATTATTTGTCTGTCATTACACACTATAAGTTTATGATAAGCTTGAGCCAGTGCTTTGCAATGTTGGGGAATAAAATTCACTTAATATCGACGAACCGTTACAGCCAACTCGTTAAAAAGCGTCCACTCCGTATGCGTAGGAGCGCCGGTGGAAAGTCAATCAGCTAAGATCTCTGAGTGTCTGCTCTGAGTGTGTAAAATGCGCATTTACGGATAACCGCCTAGGGCACGCTCGAACTCGAATGGCGTCCACCAATCGATTTTGATCTCTATCTTCCTTTTCGATTACGACGCACACTATGTTGAACGCCTCAAGCGGTTGGTTAGCAATTGAAAGCATCCCAAATCCACAGGGTACTGTTACAACAGTGGGTTGATTCTGACTGTACGGTTGTGGCTGTAGGCAGACTGCTCGTGGGTATTGATTGGTTCACCTACCTAGACAATGTTAGACCAACATTACATAGTGCATCCGGGGAAATGACAAAAGACAGCTAGGTAGCAGAGACAACCGTAAACCTTCAATTGTGATGTGAATGGTTTTTGGTTACAAGAAACACGTACAATGCGCACGTGCTCTATGGACTGATTCATTTACATAGAAGCATAAAAACTCTCAACTCTCTACTACTACAGATTTGATCCACCAGCCTGTATCCAGCGGAGTGACTGCGAAAAACGTGGCAGTTCGTCGGACTGTATCCGAAAAGTGACTACACGGCTGACTAACCGAGGTAGGAAATATAGTCTGGGCTACCTGGATCGCTTAATCCTGATGCTGACAGCATTGCCGACTGTGCAATGCGATCATTGATAGTCGAGATAGATACACCGACAGCCCCACAATCACACGGGTTCAAACATTTGCCAGTCGGCAGATTGTGAGAATGTATGCAGAAGTTGACGGTAGTCATCTGTTACCGATATTTATCCGTGGAGATTATTTCTTTGGGAAACTACGGACAACATGCTTTGACCCTTGAGGTCATTTAGCAATCACTCATTTGCCCAAATTCACCAAATTAAAATCCAAAACCAGGATTTTTCAGATTCATCCAGCGTGGCATCTCACGATAAGTAATGCCAACCACAACTGATTTACAGTTTGTCTGAAACAGTGATAACCGTTCATCTGTCCCGCGTCATGGAGCTGCCAGAGCAGACCCGATGCGCAGTCACGCTTGGTCTCATTACATCTATCTGTAGCCCGATTATTTTACTCTAACGCTGATCCCACTCAGACTTCGCACGTGTAGCGAATAGGAGATCAAATTCGTGCTATCACATAGATGTACTCATAACCAAATTGCACTCTTAAACTTTTTGAGTGCATTAGAAAGTGCAAATAGTTTTCAAGAAATGTTCAGTGTAGTGGCGGATAACGATGTCAATCAGTTGGATGATAGAAGCAGACACTATAAGTTAAAATCAGCGATCACAGGTTAGAATTATTTTGAAATTCACACTTCTTCCAGGCTTCCAAAAACACAAAAATTTTACAATCCCACCTAAGCATCGTTTCAAGTCGTGTTAGCAAAGAGAAGCAATTACATAAATTGACGTTTCACACAAGTGCATGTAAAAAACATATTTGCCATCGGTAGTTATGGCCAACAAATGAAGGATTTTGTTGGGGCATAGATCCAACTGAATAACATTTTGATTCCGAAAAGTCAAACGGAACTAGGAGAAAAAATATAAGTAGACTACTGATAAGTAAAGGAAGATTGTGTTTGGTATAAACTAGACATTACTCACAGCTGACCACGTTCACAGCATACCTGTAGTTTGAACAAAGCAGACAGAACATGAAAACTGGTACACGCAAGCATTTCGTATTGACTCATCAGTACCAAACTTACAATGACACGGGTGGGTTTTTTTAAAACAATCGATTTGAGGGGTGGAAAATCAATAAGCAAGTTAGGATAAGACATTAAGTCCAGGGAAGGGTCAGGTTCACGAACAGTTGTTTCTGAACACAGAGAGCTGGNCCTCAGTCGCTAGACACATCTTGACCACCGGTCATGCTATCGATCCATCTTGTGCATTCAAAATCCTGTTGCGCCATTCCACTCCGAGATTCTTACGGTTCGCTGAAGCAGATGCAATTAATCGGCTCAAACCAGCTCTCTGTGTTCAGAAACAACTGTTCGTGAACCTGACTCTTCCCTGGACTTGATGTCTTATCCTAACTTGCTTATTGATTTTCCACCTCTCAAATCGATTGTTTTTAAAAAAACCACCCATGTTATTGTAAGTTTGGTACTGATGAGTCAATACGAAATCCTTGCATCTACCAGTTTTCATGTTCTATCTGCTTTGTTCAAACTGCTCGAGGGAACCAATTGTTTCAAATAACTGTAGTTTGCAGAAAAGCCCCCTCAAAAAGAACCACCATAATTTAGGTTCACTTTTGGTGATCAAGTGAGTTCCGTAATTTTTAATTTCTTAATCAGAGAGTTACCGCATCTCCTCCTGAGGCGATCAGACAACGTGAACGTTACTCAAAAGCGACTGTAGTTGGGTGTTTGCATATGGTAATTTACTCAGACACGTACCTAGGGTGTGATCAATGTGCCAGCGGTCGACGGCTACTTCATGAAAGTTTGTCCGAAGTTCTAGTCTTGGCAATGTGAGGGATATACACTACTGACGAGCTCTGATGAAACTAAAACTCCAGTATAGTGCTAGTTTTCGAAAGGAATTGACTGAAATGTTTGTGGGAATACGACAGCTGCGATCAATTGTGAATAGTATTCAATTTACCTAACTGGAATAACTCCAACTAAAAGCTGTTTGGGATTTAGTATAGCCTTCCAGTTTCGCTTTTTCACCAATCAGTTGATCAAACCGAATTACAGGAGCCATTGTCTCTTAAGTTCTTCATCGCAATAAACGTGACTGGTGTGAGACCGAAATTCCTGAGCTTTTACAGTTCTAGCGCACTAGCTCTGATCGAAAGTTCGAGTGTGTTATCAACAAGCTCAGCGTTTCCAGTCCCCGTGATAACACTGCCTTTGTGATGGAAACCGCAACGATATCACCACCAACAACACATACTGTCGTATGGGTAAGCGATCTACTAATCCAAATTACCCTACTCAGATGTTCGATGGCAGTTACTTTGTTGACATAGAGGCCAAGTCCAACAACCTATGAGAAGGAAATCGCATTTGGTGAATTGTCTCGAACAATTCACAGCATCTGTAAAGCATCAATACCACGGAACAAATTTTAATAGATTAGTCAAAAACGTTAACGCGCACGATTTATGGCCTGGCAAATTTCTCTGCGCACTATCAAGTACGCACTACAGAACAGGAGACCATAAAGCATTTGACACTGTTAAAAGCCTCAGATATAGAACTGATTTCTTGTGCACAAAAGAAAATTGTGGTTCTTGTACACCTCAGGCTATGTTCATGCCTAGTGTTGATAGGACAGGCAACAGGGACCTTGGAGGCTTTATTGATAATTTCACTTTTCACAACTCTGTCCACTAGAACATAAAATCATCAAATGAAAATTCTATCTTACAAGTTCCGTCTAATGGAGCATTGGTATTATGCTTCGCCATATTTCAAAACTCCAAAACATGTTTATCAGCTTTCCAGAACTTTCTATTCCTTCACAAATTATACACTACATTCCCCAAACTTGCGTGAATCTTGCCAATGTAACCGTACTGTCCATCAGTTATCACGTGGTCTAATAACTGTGTCACGGGTGCATGTGGGACGCTAATCTACCCCAATTTCCGTCAAACATACCCACACGTGTGACCGACTGTGATAACAGGAGCGAAAAGACAAAGGTTATCGATTTTTAATTCTATTCTTCATCACTCTCTGATTTTCAGATTGTCTCCCAGCAGGTACCAAAGAAGAAAATCAAAGGTGACACGTGGATCTTCAACAGAATACACAAATAAAAGCTCGTACCTACCTGGTAAGAATTGGTGAATCCGGGATGATCCAGATCGTGGGACAATGCAGAGAAGAGAAGAATGAGCAGATCGTGTGCAGAGAAACAGAGATGCAACTGAGCTATTTTGATAAGACTGTACATCTGCCGGTGAGTGACGGAAAAGAGAAAGGCAGAGAGGGAGGGAATGGGAAAAGATAAGACACGAATGAGTGACTGCAGATAAACACAAGGCCCGTTATGCATAAGGAATCAATAAATTCCGCACGGTCAATACACCTCTGAACAGGATAATTGGGATGGAGGAAAAACAGTACTAAATAGAAACGGAATGCCTAGTGCACAAACTTAAATCAGGCTATATCCGTAGTCGGATGGTTTACACATTAAAGCTGACGTTCATTGAACAGAAAAGACAAGAAATGCAAATTAGGAAACTAAAATGGTGAACTTTTTTGTATCGCTCTCTGGTACACGAGGCATGAAAATTACACAGAGTTCAGTAACAAAAAAACGATAGAAAAATGTAGGTTGCGGCAGAGAGCAATCGGATCCCTGTCTCAGTATCAGTCCCAACCACACGCACAAACGGCGCAACAAATGGATATCATTCAATCGCCCTGTGTAAACAATGTGGATGTTCATGCTAAACTCAAGTTGGCTAACGCAAGTCCCGAAAATAGACGAATACATATAATTGAATATTACTCACAGTTGATTGCAGCTGTCGCATTCCCATAGACTTACCTATCAGCCCCTTTCGTATAAAATGCGGGGATTTCGCATCTGTTAGAGCTCGTCAACAGTGAATATCCTAACCACGGCTGAAATGAAAACTCTGACCAGGTTTTCATGAGGCAACCGTGTTCCGCACTGCGCCACTGACCTCACATTGGGCAATTGCGAGTGATGTTCAACTTATATGAACCAAAATCTCATACTACTCAATGAGAATGCACACGTATGAGTAAATGTGAAAGTCGAATATTACGTGATGAGTGCACATATAGAGTGTCTCATAATTCGTGCAACAAAAGATTTCAACAAGGAAAAATGCGGCTAAAGTTTTACTTCCAATTTGTGGCCACACTACTAATGAACTTAGGGTAGGTGAAAAGGTACAGCACACATGTTAGAACCGCCGTTCAGTGAATACAATAGTTTCGAGACGAACGATTTCACACTCCCCTAAGGGATTCTTGGCGAGGATGCTTATGAGCACAGACCATCATCATCGACACTATCGAAAATAACACACCAGTTGATAACACTGAAGCTTAAAAACCACCCGATTAAGGCAGAAATGGGAAGTTGACATTTAGAATTGAGGACAGTGGGCTGAACACAAAAGAATATCAGACAAATTCAGATACCTAAAATCCCGGTGCCTACATTATGCGATTAAACAAACGAGTCACAAGATAACATCGGCCAGGTAGCGTTCCTATGGTTTTCGATGTTCTGTCTCATTGACTGATCACAGTTTGCAGTAAACTGAGCAAAGAATGACAATGTCCGCGCCACTAAACCCCCACCAACTGTCTTAACTTGTAACGAATGTGAATAGAAACTCCGAGGCAACAGGGTCTCATTTCTGAAGACAAAGGCAAACTACAATGGTTAGCTCACTTAAGCCCTTTATACTAAGTCACCGTTTGTCCCTGTCTAGAAATGTGCCAGTCGAATATATCAGAAAAGTTTGCTCAGGGTGTCAATCCATCAGTTACCATCCTTCATAAGTGGCCCGAAAGTCTGACATGCGACATCAAAGTATGAGCGACCAATGACTGCGGGATCATCCATGTTGTTTATGGACATCTACGTATACGTCAACATTGTTTTGGCCATCTTAGGCTGTGACTTGAAAAGATGAGATGGAAGACCTGGATTACCGAAGTGACCGAATACCACTTATGTGATTCACTTAATGGAATTCAGCAATACGCTTGGCGTCAACTCAGCTGCAGTTGTTAGAAGAGCAGTAGAGTGAATACCAGATCACCTTAAGGACTTGGCTGTAACCTTGTGCCACGGTTACATCGTAGTAACCCAAGAACTCCAATAGTGAAAAATGCTTCCAACTAAGGCAAGAAATGTGCGTTCAGAGATGTTCAGGAGGTTTTGTGCTAGTGAACTGCCCAGTAAACTTAGCACTAGCTGTTTGGATCCCGAGCTTTATCCCTCTTAAACTGTCCTCATCAAAGTTAAGGAAATCAACAGGGACACATCCAAAACAAATCACCCGGGTCTCAAAGTAGATTCGGCAGAAGTGGACATGTAGCTTACAAGACACAGGACCATCAGAGTGAAAGCAAGTATTGTGGTACGACTGCAAGTTGAATCTAGAGTGTATCTGAATTCTCGCCATTTTGTGTCACATTCACATGAACAGATACCATTTGCAACATCAACCAGCACACACCCCTTCTCTAGAGAAGAGTACTTGTGAACAAAGCATTTAAAAACAGGCATCGCCCAAACATATTTACCATACTATGTTACAACGCGTAGCGTTTTAGTGCTAAAGTACTTACTCAAAGGAAGAGTTGGTGAACTGGGCTACAACTCGTTTTTCACTCAGTTAGCAAACTCGTAACACCAGCTACTAGAAAATGGCAACGTTCAGTTCAACGGCCCCTCGTTGTACAGGAAACAGAGGCTCCATGACAAAAGCAGTCATATTACCACTCATTAATATCTTACTTATTGCCAAATCGACGTCGATCTTCGCCTGCAGCGAATGAACATATAAGGAAACTGTAAGAGGTGTTATTTTACAAATTTATAGGTAAAAATTGAAGAGTCGTGACAATGTGTCACAGCACTACAAAGTGGAACGACACGCTTTCGTCGAACAATTTCAACTTCGGATATGTACCTCAGACAAGAGTCAAATCAACCACTTGGCAATTCAGCCGGCAAACTGTCTATCTTGTCATGTTTGTATAAGTGGCCAGCTAACAAGATCCGTGAATTTTCTATGGGATGAAAATCAAGGTCTACAAGTCAAAAATCCTACTTCCACGAATTAACCGTTTCACAGTCGGGACATAAAAATTAGTACCCCGATTACCATTTACTATAGCTAGTTAACTGATTTTCAGCATTGGAAATGTCACTCACACAAACAGCAAGCGTCTAGCGTTAATAGGTCGAACAGGTCACGCACCCTTCAGCATTATCTACAATAGTTATGTCTTCATTCGAAAAGCAAACGGAATGACCCTGATGAATCCAAAACACACCAATTCAATCCACAATGAGTGCTTTAGAAACGAGGACTCCATTAGCGTTGGATACATAGATGGTCCGAACGTATTGAGTTGAAGTGCCCATTTGAGCTGTGGTGCAAGTTCAGCTGCAATACACGTTAATCGTCGTAGCAGTCATTCGTCTAGCTTTTGTAAGATTGTTCGTAGCCCCGTTTATTCCACCTGCGAGATGTCCTCAAGCTATCTCAAAGGGCGTGTGGCAGCATAGCTCGAGTTCTGAACTCGACTTTTCATATGCGTTCTGAACTCATGTCCTTTCATATGCGTATCTGTTAAAAAGTAACAATTGGCCACTTGATCGCCTCATGATAAGGCATGGACACAGGGAAAACTGTTAGACATGTGACAACGAGTTCTTCTTCAAGCCACAGGCAAAGCGGCACGACAACTGCACTGCTAGCTGGATGATGACAAATGCGACAAACTACACGTCATATACACGTGATTACCAATAATTAGTTTTGCAGGTAGGTACTCGTCAGAGAAGAAAGAACACATTTTACGGTATGTTAGCATGTAGTTTATTCCCATCAGTCGCAAAAGTAAAACATGCCAGTTATATACATCATACGGACAAGAACAAATAGAGATAGGACCTGCTTATGGATACACAAAGTATTACGTAATCCACGATCGCGGAAGTACTTCCACAAACTCTTCTATTCCCTATGGCGGATATCGGTCCACTTGCAGTCGCAGTGACGTTTACAGAGGCAGAGATTGATAACTATCACAGCGAGTGTTCGAACGCATCCTGGAATGGTTTAAACAAGTAATAACGCACCCGTCTCAAATTAGTCTATTGACTGCTCGAAATCCGACTTAATCGATTGTTAAACGCCTCGTGACAACAAGTCACCAAGTTGACCCAGTGAACTCATTGAAGATGCTGCTATACAGGCGAAAGCCAACGTTAATGATTTTCTGTGGGGCGACGCTTATTCGAACTTAGCAGAAGAAGTTATGTGCACTAGTGGTTGAGGTAACCTGTCAGATTGATTACATAACAACTGGCGTGTTTGTAGGCGTGTCTTGTGCTCGTTTGTCCTTATTCACACAATGTATATAACTGGCATGTTTTACGTTTGCGAGTAATGAGAGTGAGCTAACAGTTAACATATCGCAACATATGTTTTCATTGCACTATGATGAAGTGGTCAAAGAGAACGGTGATTCACACTTATCGGAGTAATTAATTTAGAAGATACCTAACTGTTAAAAATGTGGGCTTCGTCTAGATTCAAACCAGTGACAGAGACAGACTGCGATAAATTGAGAGGGATGCGAAGCCACACCGGGGAACTCGGGGATTTCACATTCGGACTTAATCACTTACCCGCCTCATACGGAATCCATCGAGTCGGTTCGTGATGGACTGATATTAGACCAGCACCCCAGCCGAACGACAGCACAACAATTTGGGGTGGCCGCATAATCTCAACACAGTTATATTCCAAGTGCTGAGTATAGTTCACATTTTATAAAAACCACCAAATCAAAATCCACCCAATCGTTTTATAAGAACTGATCGTTCGTCGAAAAAATAACAGCTACCCACGTGATAATAAATGGGAGAAAAACTAGACTCTAGATTCTATTTTTGTCACAGGTCGTCAGCAGTGCACATCCTTTGCATGACATTAATTATAAGCGAACGTGTCTACGCGTTTTCATGCTAGAGTTCAGCGGCGCCTGATGTAAGGTCAACGGCGGAGCGGTCAATAGGGTTACCTAGTGCGAACGCGCCAGAAATTCAGACTCAGCCGTGACAGGGATATGCACTGCGAAACGTTCTAACAGGAGTGAACTTTGAGTATGGTGTTTGCATTTGGAAGGAGCCAGTTGAAGAATCTGTCTGAATGTGAGGGTTGTTGCGAGGTGACAACGTGATGTTTTTGTCCTTCGACACAGGTTCCACCAAATTGCAAAACCGTGAGCATGTGGTCAGTAACAGTGCATTCAAACGATGGGAACTACTGACCAAGTTTCTGCGCCACAATTTACACTGTTCCCAACCGTAAATGTTGCACCTCATTGGGGGCCCCATGGAACAGCAGTGTTGAGTCGATGGTGGACGCAATCAAAGTTATCTTTCCAATGGACTCCGGATGCCAGAAATAGTTCTACGAGTTGGACGATAAACTATGCGTGCGAGCCAATGGAAAAGGTGACTGATATGTTCGCATCCGTTGTCTGAGAGCTTTGTGTCTGAATGATGGCGACACAATACGTGAGTAATCGTGCAGCCGTAAAACCAAGCAGGACCAACTCGTCAAGTTGGTGTTTTATTGGACATCGCCGACTTGAAGACAGAAGGACGACCTACGGAAACCAAACCTTCGACAGAATCAGCAGTGCACTTTCAAGATCGAGAACACAAATACCATCCGAATCTGAAGAGATGGACTGACAGACACGGGATAGTTGTCAAATCATTCGAAGTTGATAATCGGAAACAGTCTGATGATTAGACCCAGCACACGCTTCGTTCCCAGGAAAAAGACTAAGATGGACGGAAATTCCTGGGATATTCTCGTATTAATCATCATTACGTTGTTCACATATCTGGCCTTTTATTCATCACCCTGACTGGACGGTCGCTGACATTCACTATTATTTTTGGTAACCACCTCTCAACCAGATCCTCAAAAATTTGTAGGTCACCATATACTCCATACGTATCAATGAGTTTTTCGATCTGATATCCGAGTTTTCGATCGTAATAAAGTGAACTTCAACACCTGATTTCTGATCTGAGTAGGGGGCGATTAGCGAGATCAGGTAAATCATCCTTCAGTACAACGGTTAAACGATTGTGGGTTTCGAGGAGAAAAACCCAAGCATTTTCGGTTGGTTCAGTGAATTATTCAGACACTGATAACATCTCTATTATAAACGGCACATAGGGAAATCCATAGTACATTCCACGCTGTTATGCTTTGCAATTTCACTAACAATAAGAAAGAATCAATTCCGCAAAATGAGCCAACAGAGATAGTGGTCATACACCGCTATTTTGTGTCGTTCCCTCGGACATTTCCTTAATTCAAGAACATTGTTTCATTTCACTTGTTGACTGTCGTTTTTAACCAACTAACCGTCTGTGATAAATCTGTGAACGGTCTGCATAATGATTCGTCCCACAAGCCCGTTATGCACCCTTCCTACCAAAGACGACCGAACGTCTTTTCGACGCCACAGATGATGCACGTTGGCAAAAGCAACTCGTGCCTTTGCTATCCTCGCTAGTATATCATCAACAATGCTGCAAGCTGACATGAACCTGCTACCCAAGTATGTGAAACTGTCCACAATCTCAAGTGGACTGTCTACAGTATGGGAGGTTGGAGTGGAAATGCCTCAAGTTTGAAGCAGCACTTCGCAATTTGAACGTGGGAAGCGCATTCCGTACAAACCAGCCATGTCACTCACCTTGTCCAGCATGGTCTGCATGTCTTCGGTAAAGGGGTTAAGTAAGACAATGTCATCCACATAGTCCAGATCGATTAACCAAGCGCCAGGAAGGAGCTCAACATTAAGGTCACTGGACTCCTCGAGCGCACTTTCCAGAATGTCGCCCGTGACAAAATGGAAGGGAGAAATCGGACACTTGGCGAACACCACTAAAGTGATGAACACCCTAGACAGTTGCCCATAAACTCTCATCCGGCTTGAACAATCAGCATACAGTCATCTCAAGAGGTCCACGTATTTTCCTGGTATTCCCTCGCGAAGACACTTCCACAGAACGTTACCGGCAACCGAAACAAAAGCAGCCCTCAGGTCTAAAAGGACGATGAACGTCGGCGATGTTCCAAGATCCGTCGCAGGGTAAAAATGTGGTTAACGCACCCTCAATCAGGTCGGAATTCTGCCCGTTCTTCGTGTGTCAGACTTTTTCTAGGCTTAGTGAGCCGATGTTGTGTGCGGCCAGTCAGTAACTTAGATGCAACAGACACTAGACCGATACCTCTGTGTTTGTCGCACTGAATTAGAGCCACCTATTTGAAAACGGGAATTACTGAGACGGAGGGTCATCCAGAGCGCAATAACTGACCATTCAGGTCCCGTCATCCTACTGTTTGGTTGAGGTCCGCTGAACCCGTCCTCAAAATGTTCAGCTCACCTACCAAACCCCATAACCTCCACGGCGTGTTCAACAATGGTGTACCTCATAGCAGAGTCGAACAACTACCTAACATGATGGCGGCGTACACTTTTGGTTAAAAGGCTTTAGTTCACCCCCAACTCACGTATCACCTGCGCAACAAACAAACCAATTGCAAGTTTGAGGAGAGCCTAACTACGATCGAAACAGAATGCTGCCGTTTAAAACAAAATGACAGTACACACCTGTTCAAAATACCGATGTCTCTAGATATTGGAGCTACTCTGTTGGTCGCAACCTACCTGAATACACGCGATTTCCCAATGACCAAATCATCATCACCAGAAAATTCATTTCCTGCGAGGAAACCCCGATTACGCATCACAAAGTGCCTTCTACCTAGAGCAAACGATTTTGTCTGATCAGAATGAACAGGAATCCCCAGAACAGTCTACAAGATATGTTTACCACATTTTCACCTTTATCCAGCCACGCTTATTGGTGGCTCGGTGGCTTTAATCACTTTTAGTAACTTTCCTTCAATCTCTAGATTTTAGAATGTTTTGTCACCATGCAACACACATATATATACTTTATATTTTTCTCTCTGTTACTCGTGTTTCTGAGCGGAACAGGGCGACTTTTCGGACTCGTTTTTTGATTCGATTTGGAAACAATCAGTGGGGTCAGCCGCGTTATTTTTCGCGAACGAGACTTCCATTTTGTTTGTCTTAGAATGGAAAACTAGAGTTCTACTAAGCACTCGTTATACCATTGTCGATTCAGTGTATCAATCCGGTCGTTCACGACACCGCCCCAAGCCACTTACTCACAACGAAGCTTAAGAGGGGTTAACCAAAGGAAGAATATGGAGGACAAACTTGTTGACAGATGTTCACATGACAACCAGTCGTAGTTCGAAGATGACCACAGAACACTCAAAATCACAAATCAATCACACTTTGCATGCCACACAATAAATCTCATTAATAAGCTCATCCAGATTTAGGGAAGATAAGAATAACCTAGCTGGAACTAGGATGGTATTTGTAGACAATACACGCAAACAGAAATAACTTGAAAGTGTCTGAGTTTTTCAATATGCTAACAAACAGACAACAGATGGCATTGTCAGGGAGGAGACGACATTCGTGGTTGAGTCGTAACACTCTATAAACCCATGGATATGTAGGAGTTGGAACAGGGTGGGATAGTCTTCAACAGAATGGGTCCTCAAACGTGGCAAACAAACATGGGACAGTAGGATGGTGCAATGAAGGCTGGGAAACTAGAAAGCAATTGCTCATAGTGATCATTTAGGTATGATGAAAAACTTACCGAACAAATAACCCAGTTAGAGATTCGTGTCATACAACAAAATTTTGGTCTAATGTACACACAACCATTGATACCGCGGTGTGTGTGACTTAACATGCTGTTTCATCGGGGCCAAGAGATGGCTCCATGTCACGTCCCAACTAGAAGCTTTGAATGATTGGTATATAGGCCACACTGCTAGACAAACGTAACGGTTATTCTCCACCATACGCATCAGACTTGGGCGTATTCGTATCCGACATAACCTCGTTAACGAAGATCAAATCCTACATTCCTCTTCTGTGGTTGAATTTACGTTAACATCCAAGTACTTCTCAAGACGGACGTTAGCCAGATTAAAACTTTGTCGGGATTTTTCTTCTCAAGTTGACCATCACTCACAGTTGATCGCAGCGTTCGCATTCAGATAGACTTTGCAGCCAGTCTCTTTCGAAAAGAAGCACTAGACTCGAGTTTCGCTCTCATTAGAGCTCGTCAGTAGTGCATATCCTTGCCACGGCCGGAATTTGAACGTTGCGAACGCTGCGATCAAATGTGAGTGATGGCCAACTTGAGAATAAACCAAATCCCCGACTACCCATCAGGATTTCTCTTCGTCTTAATTGACCATTTCACGCTACCCACTGTACGAGTCCCAACGTAACCAAAGACGTGAATACTGCTTCAACCGGTCGAATCACAAGGAAGAGAGTGGGCAATGTTTTCATGAATGTCTTGAATATCATACCCTCCAGGTTATCCCTCTATTCATTTGCCTATTTAACTTTGATAATGCGGCCCACTCTGTACAAGCTTACATGAATAGCGATTGGTACGTGATAAGCCAAGCTCAGCACGTTCGACCGGGTTCACAGCTGGAAACAAAAACCACGTTTGTCGTCCGATGTTTCGTACAAGGCGAAACGTTGAATCCGATGAAGTATGCTCGGTTTATTTGTATAAAATTGATCTCAAGTGTGCCATAATTTGCATTTTGCTGTGTAGAGTGAGCAATCATGATGGATTTTGTACCAAGACTGCGCATAAAATGTTTCTTCTCTTTTTTTATAACAACCATCGCTCACCTATTCAAACTTACTTTCTTGGTATTGTAAAACACGTTCTCATTTCCACCTATACCCGATTGTTCTAATGAACTGATTTCCCACTGACTGGTGGTCATTTACGAACTCGTTTTTGGTTACATCATTTTGAACGACTTTTCCTGCTGGATAATTTGGGTATCCGATTAATCCATAGTCAAACTAACGATTTTTCCAGTAGCATCGTATAAATTTAATCCATTTCCACCAGTTTCTTTGAGGTGTTTTCGGACTCTGACCTGACCGTCAGAATCGATGTTATCGGAGTCGTCGATTGCGTCTTATTGGGTGGATTATTCTAAATAGCCATGAGCGATTTAAGAGTACATGAAATGAGGTTTCGAGGCATTTACTGAATTCGGTTTCTTTGAGGTGTTCAATCATACGAATTCTTTGAGGAGATAGTGCACGGTCAAAGAAAGCTGAAAAGGATCCACGTAAGAAAATTTGATTTATCTGAAGATGCAATGGATCTTAAGGCCGCCCTCCCCACGCGCTGTAAACTCGGGAAGTCCTTCATGTTTCGAAGTTCTTCGGACGGACTCTCATCTTTCGAGGATGTCGCCGTTCGTGAGACATGTGTTTCCCTTCTGTGTCACCACTGAAACCTAAATTCGGAATATTAGACGATCAGTCACTCTGTGATATTCATGACTCTTAATCCTGACAGTTTGCCTCTTTCTAATTCCTATGCTTCTCAAGATATGGCCAGGATTGACGATAGTTGTGTTGTTTCTCACATTTCCGGCATGTTTGTGGCTTCTAGAGTTATGCAGAAATCGGGCCCGAGGATAGTTGGATCAGGAGAGATAAAGAGAGCTTAGAAAACTTGCACTTCACAAGAATTTTTCACTCTATCAGTCCTCATGGCACACCTGAGATAATAAGTGTTACATGCAACAGAGCAGTGTAAGCTGCATAGAAGGCTTAAGCTACAACAGAGATTGTTTCATGTCCACAAACATCCTGAAGGAGAAGTTTCTCTAATAAAACCAAAAAACTGTGACGAGGCACGGACGTCCTAATCGTTAAGCCAGTTCAGTCAGATGAGTGACTTTGTCGGGACGCTGGCAGAATCACTCAATTGTTCTGAGTTTGGGTGTGCCCACGCTTGAGGTCGAGCCATATGATGGGTTGTCACAGCACTTCTATAAGTTTCTTCAGAACTTTGGAAAATAATGTGGCCAGCAGGCTGAACGATAACAACCAAGGGCTTCCATATTTGATTTATTAGTACCGTTTAATTTTATCAGGATCGGCAGGATACTATGAAACTATAGAGATACTCACCAGTCAGTTTGGTCGTTCACATCAAATCGTTCAGTTTGTAACGTATGAACTGTTTGGTGGTCATGTTAGATGTATCAGGCTTTGATCGTCTCACACACTTAGCCACCCAGACACGAATGTGCGATATCACACTGACCCACTAAGTAGATTAGAGGATTTGAACGGATCTACTTATTTGGTCCGGTTAGTAGAAAGAGTGCCTACCGGCATACAGGAAAGACGGGTTGATATGGCCGACAACATGACTTCTAAAAGGGAGCCAACCTCCATCGATTTGTTAACCTTCATTTGTAGCCAATAGTGAATATGGCCAACTAGTTAAGTTGTCTGATCCGAAGTCCACTACTCTTAACACTTTAGAAACGAATGATTTTGAAAAGAGTCATGTGTCATGCTAGCGTGGCGGGTATCGCATTGAATAGCCAGCCCGTTCGTTGTTCGCTGTGCACAGGTAACCATGACCTCCTAGACTGTATGCACTTCGTTAATCAAGCGTTAGAACAACGCCAGAATACAGTCAAACTAAACAGATGGTGTTTTAGTTGTCTGAAGGCCAATCACTTGGCCAGGTCAAGTAGAGTCTACGTTAAGTTTCTAAGGTCCAGCTGTTGCGAGTGTCACCACGCATGCTCGAGACAAATGATGTCTGTACAATGTGGTGCAACTTCTACTAGTCCGAAGGGTGTTCACTTGGGCTTTGTACCTGTTTGGTTAGTAAACCAGACGTGTTCCATATGGACACGTCTTCATAGACGATGGTTCGCATTCTACCCTAATAAACGAAAGGCTGATTCCTAAGTTCCATTTGCTAAGTAATCCATCTCGACTCACTCTGCATCGTACTCGCGTGGTGCCATATCACTAAAAACCACTTGAGATTCAATCTCCCGACGAGTTCAATACCATTTCTGTAGAGCTGACATACACTGTTAATTTACCTATTGTGTAGGTCGCCGGGTAATCCTCAAGGGATCTGTAACAGCCAGCTCAGAGAGAAGGAATTGATTTCACAGATATCTTGGGCAAAGGCGTAGGGGTTCTTATTAGATGCGATGTTGTCGAGGTTCACTGGATATTGGAACAAAGAACAAGAACCAGAAAAGAAACGTAGGCTGTTGGAACAACCCTTGGGTGGAGCCTAAGGGGTTCAACTTGTGATAAACCTGGAAGGTCCAAATGTGTAAACCACATGGGTGTTCGGTAAGTTTCTGGAGGACAAAATTCAACAAATGTTTGAGTTGAAATTTTGTGAGTGAGGTATCTTCGAGAAGTGTTCTGTCAAGCGAGGATAACGAAGCTCTGGTCACTACGAAATAGGTTTGCGATTATGGACAGGAATGAGCAAACTACCCGATGGTCGTACGAAGGCCACTTGGAGAGATCGTGATAGAATGGAAGTATGGAACCGTTATATCTAGCCACACCAGCAAAGGTCTCTTGAGAGAGTGAGGTGTCAGCCGATGGTATCTGCCACACCATCATGTTCTCAACCGGAATAAGCCGGGTAATGTGCGAATAGCGTTCGATTGTGCTGCCACGTATCAAAGGATATTTCTTAATAATGTGCTGCTGCAAAGACCTGATTGGACCAGTAGTTTAGTCGGAGTGCTCCTCCGCATTTGTAAGCATGCAGTAGCCACCACGGCAGATATTGAGAAAATGCTTTTGTAGGTTCAGGTTCCTGAGAGTGACAATTAGTTGTCGAGCTTCCTGTGATGGGGCTAACCTACGGACAAATCTCTCGAGACATGAGTTGAACTTCTACCCTTTTGGTGCCACCTCTTTTCTGTCCTGTACAAACTTTGCATTTCAACGGGTCGCTGCTGAGTATAGGCTGGACTTAATGGCCTTATCATCATCATCATCATAGACAGCAATACATCAGTGGTTAACACTAATGCTTAACTGCCACACAACCATGAAGAAACAGCAAACCCTATATAGAAAGAGAGAAGGAAAAAGAAGGGGACGGGAAGGGACCTAACTACTGA
>QNGE01000875.1:176214-188386 GCA_008508345.1 Paragonimus westermani
TCGCCTCTAGAACTGACCCTAACAGAACCTGCCAAGCGTACGGCACAATGTCTACTAGTAACAGGAATCCAATCTATCAATGCGGCTGCGGCCGTCGTGCTGAGGACTATACCTACTCCAGCCTGACCGGTGACAGCGGCCGAGAAGTCACCTGAAGTGTATAACCAGTATCGGGTACAAAGTGCAGGTGCTGTCAATTCCATACGTTGACTACTCTCGTGGATCCTAGTGTCCGATATGCAGCGAGTTTAACCTTCGCGTGAGAGCAGCCTGTTGACCCATCTGCGTCAGAGTAAGAACGTTGAAGACACCTATATTAATTTGCCTTCTAGGGCGAAGCACAGGAAGAGGGAGGTCTGGGACTGAGTAGCAAGAGTTGGGACTTATCGGCACAGTGTTACTATGATTAATTATACCTGGTGTGGAGCCTGCACAGAAATTATTAGAACTGGGGTTTAGGAGGGCCCTGAGAACTAAAGTCGATAGGACAGTGGGGAGGGGTGAACATTAGCATGTTTTCGCTTATCCACTCTGCTGTATGCAGAAGATAGGGTGACCCGGTTTATACTGCGAGACGGCCGATGCAGTATGGAATTGTTTATGTTGTGAGGATTCATGGTTGTGTGTAGGCTGAGATACCGTCAGGACGCTCAGACCTAGACAGGAGAACGATTAGGGTTCTCAACCAAGGCCTTTGGCTCAATAGCCTGTACCGCAAGGCAGCGGGTGGGTGGCGGTGTACCAGAAATGCTACGCTCTTCGGGAAGAGATGCCAACCATCTTCCAACCCCCAACCTGGAGGACCAGGAGACTGTGGTTTGTCAGACCTCTACCTGTTGGCCTGCCTGGTATGAGTAACTCTGTCCAGTTTAGCCCAAAAGGTCAACGAGATACGCAAGCCGCCACACCACGTCAAGGTCCAGTTTCACCGTGAATGTGTGTCGGCTACCAGGCTGAGATCCTCGTGACCACCCAAATCTCTGGCATGAAACGTTATCCAAGAAGGGGATATGGTGTAGTCAATGGATTATCTGCACTCATACTATTTCTAATCACAGTGTCGTTTCATCAAGTTTCATCTTTTTAGCAAGATTTTTTTCCAAATTATTCCACGTCGTTGTTGCCTTGAGCGATGGTACGAGTCGTTGTACCTTTCTTTCAGGCTCGTGGTCGTTGTGACTAACTGACTAATTACCGCAGAACCTTGTGAACGGGACACTCGCCGAATTTAGTACCGCTGAAGCTTTTACACAGCTATAAAAAGTGGCTTCGACCAATTAAATATACGAATCTAAAATAGAACACAGAGATGAACGACTCAACCTCTACTCAGGTATCAAAAATTTGGGCAGCACAGAATGAAAAATGGGGACAGAGAAAACAAAATGCATAAACAGTAAATAGAGAACTGGACATACTCCACCATCAGATCTGAGCAGCCCACCCACTAGCCAGAAAAAATGTTTATAAACCCTTTAAAACAGACAGTTGTAGTTGTTTACTGCGATGGTTGATACGGCTTTGTTTTTAATATACTACATGTGAAGGGGGTATTCTGGGCATTTGTTCCAACCTGAGAAGTGGGTAGTATCACGTATAAGTTTCTAAGCGTCGAATCAATGTTACGAGCAAACAAACGTTTTCCTGTTTCAACTGATCTGTGAAAGCGCTTCTTCAAAATGAAACGGGGTTTGGGTTCCCCGGCCCGCTTCAGTAGTCGCGTCCTGATATTTACGAACAAATCCCGAAATTCACCAAAGCTCCCAACGAAGCTTTCCTTATCCCTCCCTAAAAAGGGGTACTATGCCTATATAAAGTACTCCAGAAGTTGCCATACGTATGTTTTGTACAAGGGATGTCTTATCCATGAACGACAGTTCAAGACGTTTGACCGACACGCCACCAAGTTGGCATTTTCAACTATCAGTTCAGCTTTTTGGCTACTGCCATCGAATTTTTCCAGATTTCTGAACACATGACCCCCTTGGCTTAAACAAGGTTGAAGCTCCACATCAGTGTTCATTAGCAAGGGAACCACTGGTTCAAAGTATCCAGCTAGACAGATAGTATTAAACAAATGATGACTAGGCCTGAACTCATGATGTGGATGAGGGTTCATAGACTTTTTATTATACACAAACCTCGCCAATTCACTGCCCTCTTCTCACAGAAGATTGAAATGATGAAATACACAAAGAGAATAAGAGCAAATCGTAACGTGTGCATGGAAGAAACAAACAATAAGCCTCATGAGCTAGAAAAGTAATTGCGGGGGCGTTAGGAGACGAGTGAGTGTCCATTGGCTCATGAGCACTTCCTAAGGCACAGTGAAAAAGCGGCTGCCCTATTGACTGAGTTCATAAACCGACAGAATCAGAACAGCCTAATTAGAGAAGTTGTTCCGGCTATTGAAGATCCTCTGGCAGAAACACATGGACCCAACAGTGACATCCAAACTAGGTTATTCTGATTTAAACCAGTCTCTCAGCCGATATATTTTCGTGAGTCTAAGTGACCCGTGGAATATTTCGAAAGGTTGCAATCAAATTCCTCCCCAAGTTCCCGTCCTCTTGTAAAAAGAGAGCGTTAGTTTAAATTACATGGTCCACCGTAGGGGGTATTAACTAAGTTCTCAGTGATTCACTGATTGCCGGGTCAGATCGGAATCCATTCGATGTCAGACAAGCTTAAATTTTCCAGGAGTAATTAAAAGAAAACGGTACAGAGCCGTTCTTCAATATCGCAATGCCATCTAAAGAGCAACAGAAATTATGGAAGAGAATTAAAAAAAGGCTGCATATCCTAGTGACCACTTCGGCCAGAATAATGCGTCCAACAATACCACAAGTCTTAACACAGTCGCGACATATCACAACGGGCTACCACCCAGTAAGGGAAGAATGGGTGTCTGACGGGAAGTTCAGGCTTTAACGTGTACAACTGTTTTTCGTGATCTACCAGCTTTTGGTGTGCAAAAGTCACCACTACTCTTGAAAAGTCTTCGGAAAAGCAGAAGTGGGTGATGATCAGGTCGCTTTGGTACCTGAGTGAGTAGGCATCGAGGAGTTCTAATTGGGACTCGCAAGTAACTTTTCGAAGATACAACAGTGCTTTCGTAACAGACCGCTGTGTACGCCGAATACATTAGGCTATTTGATGCCAGTAAAAAGCACTGAACGAGCACATGCAAGTACAAGTTGGTCACACCTCATAAAGAGCATCGAAAGCTTTCATGTCTATATGAGGGACTGTCCGTGTTATCATGCTTACTACTATTCAACCTATCCTAGTTACCTGTTCGTGATGGGAAACGAAAGATAGCCTGGACAACAGGCATCTTTAGATTTGAATAGATCCTTAGATGTTACTTGAGGTCCATTTTGGTAGCTGTCACAGCTTTCTGGGCAATACGATTCGTGAACACGTTTTCGAAATCCATGAGACATGAATACATACTTGTCGTCAACAATGGAAAGATACCACTTTTGTGACCAAGGTTTGGCGACGTAAAGGCAATTTAAAAAACACTGAAGCGAAGGGACTTCCAAATTTTTAATTCAATCGACGATGAGTTACTGAAGATCACTTCTGGGAAGCTGTTGATAAAAAATAAAAATAATAACGGTCCAAGTATGGAGCATGGAGATACGCCCACTGAGACGGATATATAAAAAGGTAGAGGCAGATGAATTCGCCCTAGCCCACAGAGAAACTGGTATCGTCCTCAACTTACAATAGTGATCAAGTAGGTGCGGATTTTGTGTGGTTTGAAAAAAAGATTTTACCTCCAGTTTGGAGATTCCCCTAGGAATTTTGGCGGACTTTATGTAGTCTTCTGACCTTCCTTCGCGCAAAGGGAAAATCACGGAGTTTTTCCGATCCGTCCCCTTGATGGTCTCGCAAAACACCTGAACTTTTTCAAGTACCTTAATGTTCCTTGCAATAGCCGGGCTCCACATGCGTACACATTTAAATGTGGCCTCACGTACGTAACATTACTGAAAGGCGCTTCGCGGTTTCAGAAGTTACATCACCACCAACAACAACAACAACCAAACAACAGCTGGACGCAACATTTAATATAATGTAAATCACTGTTGTAAATGATCTATAATCACTTCAAACTCGTGGACTTGTAAGTAAGCATTGGACGCCAAGTATACTTAAACAGGTGCCGTGTGATTTGAGACTATATCATAAGGTAGTGCGTCGACACAATATCCTTTACAAGACGCACAGTCCATATGTCCAGACGAATCTTGCCGTCGCAGAATGGTTTCCAGTGTGACGCCTGCGAGCACTGATTAGGAAAACAGTTCCTCCGGTGCATATGGTGCAAACTCTTTTCGTTAAGGCCACCAATACTGACTCGCTGTGTGACACATCAGTGATCAGTGTTACCCTATCGACAACTGTTAGGGTGATTCACTCCTTACATACTAACCAGTCAGGCATCCCAAGACCAAATATGACGTCGTCTGACCCGGTTGGTTCACCCTCTTACCTGCCACCAAAACAGACTTCTCAAGAATGCTCTAGGAACCGCCAATACTGTCCATCCACTGAAAGCCCGCACTAAAACCATACTGCTAGGCGACCCTAAAACTCTTAAACGCATTGTCCGTCAAGAGGCAGTCTGTATACAAAAGAATATATATGAATCTCATAATCAACGTAGGATGGGAACCTCGCAAGGCATCGATATATAAAGGCCGTGTGATCTCTGAGCCTAAAATCCCATGTACGTCTCTTGTTGTGCCGAGTCTTGAGGAAAGAGAAGCTGATGATAATGTCTCGTGGCATAAGATATGTGCTCAGATAAAAGTGTCTTATATTGTAACACCTAAATTCGTCCGCCTCAGCACTGCGGGTAGTTCCTTTTTCCACTCAATGAGGGCAAAACTTTAATCAGAGTAGGAAACAGGTGTCCCAGAGGAACCCTACTGTTTTGTATAAAGTTGCCCATTCAATTGCACATCCACTGTCACCTTTTTCGCTTAGGTTCCACCGACTACAGTGGCCATGAATTCAAAATGACTTGTCAGGGTTGTCGACCGTGGATTTCCGTTTGATGTACATGCGTGTATGCTATGGAATACCATCCCTTCTGAATTCTTCATACTTTACAATGTGGATGCTTTCAAGCACGGACATGATAGATTTTGCTTGCCGGGTCTAGACCGTTTGGTCGAGTTGCGATGGACTACCTCAGTGAACAGCTGAACGTTGAACACCTGCACTACAATCCAACTACTTAGATCATGCGATGCAATTCAACGTGCACAATCACTTTACTGATGCAGTCTTGTAAATCACTGCTTGTGCCATGCTCATAGTCACTTCCGAGAAGCGATCCCTAATTCCTAGTAGTTCAGCTTATCTCAGTTCATCAATTAAAGCCAGCTACGAAATATTTTCAGCCGGAAATCGCGAGACGCCCGACTGTATCTGGTCTATGGGCTGTCGCAGCATGGTACAGCTTTGCGGCAGCCTGCCTTTACACCTGACGCCGAGGGAGCATGAACTGAAACCATTGCAGACAAAAACAAACAGTGGAATTCTTTCTTCGCTTGACGGTGTAAACTCGTAAAGGAATGCATGCGTAGTTATTAAGAAAGTACCTCCAGAGTTCAGAAACAATACACCATGGAAGAACTTGACTAGAGTCGAATACAATTAAATAGTGCAGTCTTAAACAAAAAAAATCAATCCCTAGCTTGTTGCGTTGAATCCATGTTTAGTCTAAATTACTATCATCATACACCAGGATCAAGCGACTAATAATAACATTGGCGGAGGCTTGGATTAAAAATGGGTTTCACGCGATGTCCAATGTGTGCGATGCATCATGTGTATCACATAAGGCGATTAAGATCAAATTAATACCCCAAATATAGCCGACTTTATCCTAAAAATTGGATGACCCCTTACTAAAACACACTGATTGCGTGATAGATGAAAAAACACTTCCAAGTTTTGGAACGAACGACATCACAGAACTGAAATGTAACTGCCCTGCAAGCACACACTAGAGATTCATTAAAGATGAAGTACGGAAGTTCCGGGATGAAGTATTCTCGGCATTTGATTAGTGTAAGGTATAGGGGTGAATTACGCCAACCCTGGAATGAAATACGTCTGCGTTCTTGTGACCAGTAACAAGTTAATATAAATGGATCCATTCTGTAGCGACTATAATAAACAATATTTTGACAGTCACATTCATCTGTACATTTTCGATTATTTTGTTTTTGTACCTGCTTTTGTTTTAGTCAACCTACCCATTTTGTAACATCCGGCCCGGGGCTAAAACCACAACTCGCTCCGTGCCTAGCCAGCTTGAGATATTTCTCTGTACACCCTATTTTCCAGGGTCAGTTGTAATACACGGGAACAACGCGCTGAGATTTGGCCCTTTATTGTCGATCGATTGTCGATAGTGATCATTGACAGGGTTTTATTTTGTTGGATCAGTTCCAACAATTCATATTGATTTGTAACGCAGGTTGACTTGCGTTACATATTTACGTTAGTCTAAGGCTGTGCCGAAACCGTAATTCATCCCGAACAAAAAGTCGAACTGGTAAATGTAGAGTACATTGGGTTTTGTAATATATACAACTAATATATATACATATATATATCCTAGCAGGGTGAATATAAAACACAAACGGACAATGTAGACAACTCTGAGAACTGACGTGGCATATACGCACCCATCAAAAGTTATGAGCATTCTAATGCGTCCTGCGTTATTTCTCAGGCTCACGAACTAAAACGACGTAATTACACCCAAACATGCAAACAACTATAACCGAGGCCGAAAAAACTAATTTGAACAAGTAACCTTGAATAAAAAGGCTACTAACAGCTATCAAATTATAGCTTCCACTTGCCATTGGCACGTAAAAACTCCCGTTGTGTAAGCAATCCGCGGACCATCCATGGCAAAAGAACACGCTCAAACCCCGAACCAAAATTTTCTAGGCTGAAATCGTTGAAGGTCATATGGTGTGGTGCGTTCAAACGCACAAGTTCAAGTTCAGGTTGTCGTTCATGTTCCACGAATGCTGTGAGTTTTCCTCTATCCAGCATGGCTGAGCATTCGCTCGCTCACTTTTTGATCGCTTCAATCAGATAATTTGATTAGTCCTAAGTTAAACAGTGCCCCAAAATTAACAGGACATATGAGGCCTAGAAGTCAGAAAGTGCATATCCATGCTCCGATAAGCCTGAAACCTCTAACACTCCGACTTCAGGATATTACGCTTTCACTCTTTGCTTCTGTACAT
The DNA here is from genome assembly GCA_008508345.1 of Paragonimus westermani. Taxonomy (NCBI): domain Eukaryota; kingdom Metazoa; phylum Platyhelminthes; class Trematoda; order Plagiorchiida; family Troglotrematidae; genus Paragonimus; species Paragonimus westermani. The sequence goes on from QNGE01000875.1 coordinate 183,507, forward strand.
TGGAAAAGAGGGGTATAAGCCGCAGTGTTTTCGTAGCCGGGAAACCTGTGTATAACAGTGGTAATTCCTACTGTCGAATCGAATGAGACAAAGCTGGCCGGTCACGAATAACGCAACGAGTAAACAAGGAGTATAGTTTCGATATGCGGAGTTGACGTGATAGCCAGAGAATAATAAGACGAGAAGTTAACACAGCGAAACGCCAAGCGGAGCCATACGTTCGAGCGCGAGGGACACTTGTCAATATAGAAAAAAAGTTCACGCACATGCGGAAGTTGGACTCAAAAGCAGTACAAATGGCGATCGTAGTTCCGAGGTAGTTAGCAACAAACAAATCAGGTCACTACGGTACGCTTACTGGAGCACATAGGATTAGATGCCGATGATGTACAACCAAACTCAACGATGGTTGATAATACGTCCCAAACCGCACGTCATTAACCCTCTGTTCTTTAGCATGCACATAGGCATTGCATACACATTTTTATAAGCTGACTTGAGTGGGCCCGTTTTTCAGTATTTTGTTCCAAATGGCTCGTACCCAATTAAAGTAAACCAACTAGGCGTCAACGAGACAGAAACTTTCGTCTGTGTTCGATGCAAAAAGCAATCGATAGGTGGCTTCTGCTAGGGTTAACTGGCGCTTTGGTTGCCATGCTTACAGTCTTGCAAAAGCTAATGGTTTCTTGATAAATGTGTGAGTATTATTGTGATGCTCGGAATTAGGGACTTCGAATAGCCCTAGGAATCGTACTTTAATTGAAACCTCCCACGCAAGTAATAAGGCGAAGACCTGGTACTGGCAGCAGTAAGCAATTGTTATTCATGGATTGAGACACTGAATTTGTTGATGTACAACAGTATTGGAGAACTCACAGCTTGTTATTTGGCTGATCTCATTAGCACATGTAACGTCATAAACTGTATGTTAATTGGCGGAATAAGGAACAGATGTATTGACGAATAACGGAGGACACAACACTAAGACCGTTCGTCCAATCCTGATGTTGTATCATTAACGCGATATTTGGATTAGCCGTCCGTCATATCTTCTGTTGTGTTGGGGTTTGGATAATCGGTGAATCGAGATTTCCATCACAACCTTCCCCTTTTCTAGAAGCCTCCGCATTCATATTTGCCAATCGTTTTGATCTTCTCGGGTCATCGAACTCTTGCAGCACCGGGTGTTCTGCTTCCTCCATGGCCACTTTTCCAGTGTTCCGGAACTGGATTTGGTCAGTGTGTCTCCGATGAATGGTGGCGTCTTGCAGGTCAGGCCCGAAGGCGTGGAGTGGGTGAAGATGGATCTCACTGCATAAACTAGGGGTATAATAGTATGGTAATATGGACCCTTGTGCTCAACAGGGTGATCTTCCGTAGACTACCACTGTAAAAAAAATGGAGGCTGAACAGTCGTGATCTACACATACGCCATGCTCCATATGGGCTGATTTTCCGGTGCGTTTTTCATCGGTCTGACCGTTTAAACCTACATCGATCCGTTGAGCTCCTGTTACATATTTTCTGTCTTATGTTTCGATTAGGAGTGGTGCGTGATTAACCTACTTTGGCGGTTACGTATGTTGATCTGTGTATCGAGGGCGGAAATCTAGTGGCTAACCCAGAGAAAACCAAAGAATATTACATGATAATCACAAACCGAATACTAACGTTCTCCCTGAGTTTAGCGTGTTTAGAATCTGACAAAATTTATAAGCAATCGATTGCGCACCTGAGAAGATAAGGTGCACTCATTGAGATGAGTTCCAGCAACACAGCTGCGGAAAGTCTCATGCTTAGTTAGAGAAAAAGGCCATTTCCGAGTGGTAACAAACAAAAGCGTGGAAATATGTGGTGAAAACTTGGAAAGGGACGCTGTTGAATACACAGACGCCACTGGCGGAGCAGTTTGTCTCCAACCAGATCTGAACCCTTCGCTGCAGAAACAGTTTAGCAAAATCTGTTCGTTCAGCTGCAATTTAACACAAGGTTGACTGCCAGGAATCCGCGTTAAAAAATATGACTGTGTTTTCTTACAAGTTAATTCACAGCCGCTTTTATCACAGACTCAAACGTTCGATAAAAAACCAAGGAGGTGAAGGATTGGGGCAATAACGTTTACTTAAAGAACGAATCAAAATTAGATCACAGATGCTCTAAAATCATGGGACGAAACAAGTACCATAGGTGGTCGGCAAGACGAGTAATAAGCCAAACGAGAAATTATCCATGGCTGTAAGAGCGTCAGAACAAGTCACCTTACAGGAGGCATCACAAGGCTAGCGAGAGAAAACCGTTCAGATAACGTACGGGTGTTGGGTTACATGACCACAATTTTATTGACTGTTTGGGATAATACAGATCAATCCACCAGAGACCGTGTCAAACAATCAACATGACGTGATTAGTCTCGACTGCTTCGTTATGGATGCTTCTCCAAACACAAGCATACAACCCGCGCAGGTGTTAGCATGAGAGTTCACACGCTGTCATATATAATCGCTCGCAAATGTGCTGTCAGGCGTGCAGTAAGATGAGCTTAAACTTTAGACACAAAGCTACTGAAAATCACCCCACATCCCGACTCAGTCTTCAAATGAACGCATCGATGAAAGTGTCAGTTGAAGTAATTCTGTTTGGCACGAGGTCTGATCGTCGTTGAAAATGCTTGTCTCGGTAGTGTGCGTTTGGCGCGAGATTTGCCTTCATACTGCCTCTTGCGCAGTGAACAAACGGTGCAGTATATGTATCCCGGCCACTGACAGTTAGAGACCCCGGTTGCTTTCTCCCTACAACTATCACTATGCACTTGTTAACTCGCTTTGACATAATTTAGATTGACATATTTTCAGTCTTAAGTATAATGAGTTGTCTGGATGAGCTACTATTCCGTTGTTTGAGGGGTGGTTTGCGCCGTCATTTCAGCAGCTCCATTACGGATGTCCCTCGCGCTGAACATTCATCTGCGCAAACTGAATAAGAGGTATGAGAATGGTCCATTTGCAATGCTTGTCAGAGAAAGTGTGCAGACCGGGGTTATGCCGGTCGACTGTTCTGACATTTCTTCGGATTTTGAGCAGCTCCATTGTCTAGCCATTGCAGACGACTCAAGGAAGCGTTCTTGGACTGTTGATTTTTCTCGTGTCCATAAATGAACTACGCGATGTAATCAAACATGGCAAGCCTTTCCTGTCTCCTGGCGGTATCGAAATCCGCCATCTCAGCACCATAGCTTTCTGTCTACAGATTATGCGGGGAGACCGCCGTTCCGGTGCAAAACACGACTGATGACATTCACAGCGAACAGACCGAACTTTGTCACTCAAGGCTGTCAAATACTGGATGGTTCTGTCTCATTACCCATTAATATCACCACTCCGTTCTGGATCTAAAATTACGATGTCAGGACGCCCTTAATTTCTCTGAACGAATATGCCTTCAGGCAACAGAAAGTAAAAGGACAATAAGCTGTGTGAAAAAGACTCTCAGTCTACCGGCTGCGAGGCTGACGCTTTACAAAACGTGTGCGCGGCCCCAGCTTAAGTATTGCACATTCATTTGACCACCTACACACGTCTGATCGGCTTGTGTTGGAGAATCTCCAAAGAGCATTAAACAAAAGCTTATGGGGATACTTACCCTCATTTGCCCATAGGAATTGCTGTCTAAGCTTGGTATTTATCCACTTTGCTTACGAAGATTGAAGGTGGACGCTACACTTCTGTGTGAACTGGTACCTTCGAACGCCATCACTACCTCGTTTATCGTTAACTTACAACACAGCCACTGGGTATTTCATCGAAACTGTAGTGTAAGCTTGTGGAAGAGTCCCCACAAATGTAGTGTACCGACCAGAACTAACTTCTTAAGATTCTCGGCGATAGAGTTGGACATAGTACACTTTTGACACCGTTCCATTTTTATTGAAGGTGGAAACAGCCATGTGATAATGTCATTTTCAATCATTTCGAGGAACATCGTATCGTCAGCCAGTATCTCCTTGAGATCCTGAAGAAAAGGGGAAATAGTACAAATATCGCATAGACAAGGGAGCTGAAAACGTTGTCATACACGGTTTACTGCCAAGTATGTTAGCGTTCTTGCTGAAATACTATGCCACCATCGTATTGTCGTATATTCCTATATCGGTGATGTCTTCAAAACGCTGCTAAGTTAAGCACTCTTAGTTTATGGGATGACGTGTTTTATCTCAACAATTGCAATGAACGTGAGTTTCTGCCAATAACTGGTTTTATAGTGAATATGGTAGAAAATTTTTCATTATCAAACTAACGCTTCTGCCGCTTTTCGAGTGTATTCCAATTTTCTCACTGATACTGATTATTTTAAATTAGTGGATTGTAGACGTTTTGCCTGAGGTTCTGATCTTAAGATTTCGAAGAATATTTGAAATTCAAGAATTTGCCCCAAACCGGCCTTTGTTCCTTTGGAACAACCCTCTAATCCACTGCCTACGAAATCCACAAGTGCCGATTACGGATTATGCTGTAAAACTCTGCATGCTACTGAGCAAACATACGTGTGAATTCGTTGATCCACTAGCTGGGAATATTCGCTCCCATCGTTTGCACTCCCCATTTTTCCCACTAACCTGACATTTGTTCCCACTACCTCACCACCCACTTTTGTTTCATTGAACTAATGTGTCATTATGTGCGTTTGGCGCGCGTTTCAAAAGGAGCAAGTGTAGTAGCATGTAGTGCGCCGCCATGTTGTTTTGCCACACATACTCCCTTCCGCTTCCTTTCAGGTCCTCGAACACGTGGGTTGGCCGCGTCCGTGCAACGGGCTGAGGAAGGTGACCAACCAGAACCTGAGGTCGGCGGTCAGTGAGCGTGAGACCACGTCTGATTGGTGGG
>QNGE01000875.1:188399-214109 GCA_008508345.1 Paragonimus westermani
CCACACATACTCCCTTCCGCTTCCTTTCAGGTCCTCGAACACGTGGGTTGGCCGCGTCCGTGCAACGGGCTGAGGAAGGTAACCAACCAGAACCTGAGGTCGGCGGTCAGTGAGCGTGAGACCACGTCTGATTGGTGGGAACTCCCGGACCGTGGGGCCCTGTATATATATATGCACGAGGACACGTTGCTGATTGAACTCTCTCGGTATCTGAGTTGCATTAATACACGTTTCTTTTTGATTCGTGGTTTTTCCTATTCTGTGAAGTAGACCGATTTGTGCTCGATTGTTAACGTTAGACACTGTGTGCACTGTAACCTGTGTTGACCCAACTGGAATATTACAATTTTGGCACCCACGGTGGGACACATTTCCGGATAATGTTCAGTTCATCAGATACCGAAGAGATGCCGAGACTTGTTCGAGCGGCTGAGAAACTGTGTGTTTCGGACAGCGGACATGCATTTCGTGTGCGACATGAGCATGGACTCCCAGCGCCAGAGAAATACACGATTGGAGAGGACTTCCATATTTGGGAAGCCCAGGTGCGCCGCTACGTGCGGCATTTTAACCCGGAACAGCAGGTGGACATCGTATTGAGTTTGATTTCTCGTGAGGCTTACGGGAAGATCGTTGACTTTGATATTCCGGAGAATCTTGAGGACCTGTTTCACTTTCTGCGACGAAGGATTGCAGGTCTGCGCCCTGCGGTTGAATACCGGAAGAAATTTCATGAGCGACGCCAGCTTAGCACGGAAAGATTGATGGACTATATGCAACAATTGAGGAGACTCGCGAGGATGGCGTTTGTCGAAGAGACACAAGAGCAGAGAGAAGGCCGCATTCTGGAGAGGTTTCTCGAGGGAATTCGTCAACCGCAATGTCAGCGTGAATTTCTCATCCGCCCTCCCAAAACCTTGGCTAAGGCTGAGAAGCTGGCTGAGCTGTTAGACCAAGTGGAACATGTTGAGTCCGGGGATGAAAATTTTGCTTGTGTGACCCAGAGCACCCCCGCTGACCGATTGCAGGGTCAGATAGTCCGCAAAAGCGCTTATGCAAGAGGCGGACATTGTACACAATGCCATCCGAAAGTGAAAGCGCCTAACTGGCAGAGATGTTTCACCTGTGGCCGGCATGGACACCTGGCGCGTGGGTGCCCGTTATCCGCCCGGAAGCGTACACATGCCGGTAAGTCTCCTGTATGCCAATCGCGTATTCCTTTTGTTTCGAAATGTGAGGATAAAGATGTTGCATTATGTCCTGTTCTGAAAGCAAAAGTTGGCGGTCGTGACTTTGAATGTCTGTTAGATTCCGGGTCCGTATGCAGCCTGCTTGATAAGGAGACATACACCATCTGTCAGTTTGATGCAATAGCGGGGCCTGGCAGCCAGGTTCTAGCCGTGAACGGACAACCGTTACATATATTGGCGTGCGTTCGCGGGACAGTGCAGATAGGAAAGTGGACGTGTACACTGAATTTCTTCGTTGTTCCGAAGTTACCGTTTCATGTCGTGCTGGGCAGTAACTATTTGATAACCATGCAATGTATCCTGGACCTACCTAACCTGGCCGTACAGGTATATGGCGAGCGTTTTCCGTTGGAACCTGTGTACAAAACACTGGCAGGTGTTGTGGAGGTCCGTACAGGACAGCATGTAACGAAGGGGGAAGTGCACGCTGAGTTCGAATGGCAGAAATTTAGGAGCACCATCATCTCACACCTCCCAGCACACCTAGCACAGAGAGTACGGGATGTAATTGAAAAGCATCGGGCGATATTCTGGTGGGAAGGACAGCCGCCTGGACGCACTCACTTTGTGCGACACAGAATTGACACGGGGGAGGCACACCCGATCCGGCAAGCGGCTCGTCGCTTACCAGTCCATCTTCAGGGCCAGGTGGAACAATTATTAACAGACATGTTAGAGAAAGGCATTATCCGGCCGTCAACATCTCCATGGGCGTCTCCGGTAGTATTAGTCAAGAAAAAGGATGGCTCCTTAAGATTATGTGTTGACTATCGCCAGTTAAACGCGGTAACCAAAAAAGATTCGTTCCCACTACCACGTATCGATGACACTATCGATGCTCTTTCGGGCACCGAGTGGTTTAGTACCCTTGATTTGGCCTCTGGTTACTGGCAGGTGGAAGTGGAGCCCAGTGATCGCCTGAAAACCGCGTTTGTGGTACCCTCTGGTCTGTACGAGTTTGAAACCATGCCATTTGGATTGACGAATGCCCCGGCCACCTTTCAAAGATTAATGCAACAGGTGCTCGGAGACCTGATCCCGAAGCAGTGTCTGGTTTATTTAGATGACGTCATTGTACACGGACGTACCGTTGATGAACATTTGCATAACCTATCCAACGTCCTTTCAAGACTAGCGGAGGCTGGACTGAAATTGAATCCAGCCAAATGTTCGTTTATGCGGACCGAAGTAAAATATTTAGGACACGTCATCTCACAGTCCGGTGTGAGCTGTGATCCCGAAAAGGTGCGTAAGGTGAAAGAATGGCCAACTCCTGAGAGTGTTGAGGAAATTCGTAGTTTCCTTGGGTTGGCTTCTTATTATCGACGATTCGTTCCCCGTTTTTCTCACATAGCTAAACCTCTAACATTGTTGACGGAAAAGGGGCGAGTGTTCGAGTGGTCCGAAGATTGTCAACAGTCGTTCGATCGATTAAAAGATGCGTTATGCACTGCCCCCATTTTGGCACTCCCAGACACAAGAGCGGACGCGAAAATGTTTATCTTGGATACTGACGCCAGTGACGTCGCTATAGGGGCTGTACTATCTCAGTTAGACAATAATGATAAAGAACATGTTATTGCCTATGGAAACCGGAACCTCAACAGAAGTGAAAGGAACTATTGTACCACTAGAAAGGAGATGCTCGCTCTAGTACATTTTATTAAACACTTCCGTCACTATCTCCTCGGAAGGCGTTTCTTGGTTCGAACGGACCACTCATCACTCCAATGGCTGCAGAATTTTAAGGACCCGGAGGGGCAAGTTGCACGTTGGCAAGAGTTTTTACAAGAGTACAACTTTGAATGTAAACACAGGCCTGGTCTGCGTCACCGAAATGCTGATGCATTATCTAGAAGACCGATTCGCGACCATGGCGATTGCCCCTCATGCACGAGGTACTCCATGGCGATCACCATCAGGCCAGAGGAGAATAATCGATGGGCTGCCATTCAAAGTAGCGATGCAGATCTACAAATCATATACAGACGAATAAAAGAGGGGGGGCCACGTCCGACCACCCAAGAGATGGCAGGAAGTAGTTGGGAGGCGCGTTGCCTGTGGTCGTTGTGGAACCATCTCTATATAGCCGATAATGTCCTTTATTATCAATATGGCCCGACATATGAAAGCCAAATTGTGGTCCCAGAATCGGCGGTTCGAAGTGTTTTGCAGGAACTGCATGAGAATTTGGGGCACGCGGGCCAGAACAAACTTGAAGAAGCCGCGAAACGACGTTTCTGGTGGCCCCACCAACGAAGAGACGTCAAGGATGTGTGCAGTAGTTGTGGTCTGTGTGCACAAATTAAAAACCCCAAGAGACAACAATGCGCACCGTTACAGAGCATGCTGACGGGGTATCCGAATGAAATAGTAGAAGTTGACATCGTCGGGCCACTACCAGAGACCACCCGAGGGAATAGGTACATTCTCGTGATGGTGGATCATTTCACTAAATGGTGTGAAGCGGTGCCAGTGCCACGAGCGGATGGCGGAACTACCGCCAAATTCATTTTCGACCACTGGATCTCGCGCTGGGGCGCCCCAACTCAATTGCACACTGACAGAGGGTCAAATTTTGAGAGTACAATGATGCATGAACTGTGTAGAATACTGGGCATAAGGAAGACAAGGACGACCGCCTATCATCCGCAGGGTAATGGTGCTGTGGAGCGCGTCAACCGCACCCTGAAGTCCCTCTTGAAAGCGTTTGTGAGTTCAGAAAACACCCGCTCATGGGACGAAGCCGTATCTCAGTGCCTGCTCGCATACCGTGCTAGCGTCCACTCTTCTACCGCACAATCACCGCACTACCTGCTGACGGGAAGAGAGATGCGACTGCCGTCCGACTTGCTGGTACCCAGATTGTCGCCAGATAACCTATTAGCCTCAGACTATTGCGTTCAGCTACGTGACAAACTGGCGAAAGCATATGCGTTAGCACGGGAACACCTGCGGACGGCCCAAAGGAGACAGAAGGATTACTACGATAGAAAAGCATATGGAAGCCCCTTGAAGCCCGGCGATAAAGTTTGGTTGCGTGCAGAAGCCCCAGAAACTGGAATTCCAAAAAAATTGTTTCATGAGTGGAAGGGGCCATACGTTGTGCACGACATCATTTCCGAATCCACCTGCACTATACGGGACGTTAACGACAATGGGTCCGGACTCAGAGTGGTACATTTCAATCGTTTAAAGCCTGATACCACAGGACAGGATCGATCAACTAATTGCGAGGAGTTAGAAGTAGCTGGGGAGTGCACTGTACCGCCAGAGGGAGGGCAGTCCGGAGCACTGCGGCCAGTGCTCTCGACGGGGGGGAGTAGTGTAGTAGCATGTAGTGCGCCGCCATGTTGTTTTGCCACACATACTCCCTTCCGCTTCCTTTCAGGTCCTCGAACACGTGGGTTGGCCGCGTCCGTGCAACGGGCTGAGGAAGGTGACCAACCAGAACCTGAGGTCGGCGGTCAGTGAGCGTGAGACCACGTCTGATTGGTGGGAACTCCCGGACCGTGGGGCCCTGTATATATATATGCACGAGGACACGTTGCTGATTGAACTCTCTCGGTATCTGAGTTGCATTAATACACGTTTCTTTTTGATTCGTGGTTTTTCCTATTCTGTGAAGTAGACCGATTTGTGCTCGATTGTTAACGTTAGACACTGTGTGACAGGTCCTCGAACACGTGGGTTGGCCGCGTCCGTGCAACGGGCTGAGGAAGGTGACCAACCAGAACCTGAGGTCGGCGGTCAGTGAGCGTGAGACCACGTCTGATTGGTGGGAACTCCCGGACCGTGGGGCCCCGTATATATATATGCACAAGGACACGTTGTTGATCGAACTCTCTCGGTATCTGAGTTGCGTTAATACACGTTTCTTTTTGATTCGTGGTTTTTCCTCATCTGTGAAGTAGACCGATTTGTGCTCGATTGTTAACGTTAGACACTGTGTGCACTGTAACCTGTTTTTGACCCAACTGGAATATTACACAATGGTAGGTGCTGTGGCGGTATAAATATGTTATCCAGTGGGGGAGTTTTCCGTGCGTGATTAACAGTTGACTGTTGCTTGTTGATGACTGATGCATGATGTAATTCTGATGGGATATGCCTTGATACATACTCTGTCGGCCTAATGCTGGGGAATTTGAGTTCATCCTACATTTCCTTTTATGTGATGGATTATTTACAGTGCTTTAAAAATTTCTTGGAGGATCCGGAATTTGTTGGTTTCACCGATTTCACACGTTGCTTAAATAAATACGTGAAGGTTTACAGTGTTTTGAGCGTGTGTGGTCCATGCGAAAGATCAGGCAGTGGACACCCGATGTGTGATAATATGAGTGTGGTTGCTACTGAGTTTACGGGGTAGACGGCGTTCTGGTGTGTGAAATACAAGCGACATAAGAGCAAGAGCCGTGGATTACGACGTGTTTAGTGAGTTGAGCTCACATACGTTCGACTGCACAATTCCCACCACAAATGCTGCTAATCATGATTCAACGTGGTTGGGAGGAAAACCAGGTTGGTTGTTAGCTCTTTCGCATTGGAGCGCAACCACGACACAACTGTCTTCCTGTATGATGCGCATCCAACGAATCGTCGGCTCATGGACTGTGATGTAAACGATTCAAAGCATCTTTTCGTGTACAACACACCTACTCCTGAGTTGAGGCAATATGCTACGGATGATTGTGATAAGTGTATAACGACCACGTATATGTGAAACATCCATCATCGGTTGAAACCTCCAGCAGTAAGTAAGTGTGTTAGCGTACAATAATGTCACGGAAAACGTGCCACGAATTCTGGGTCATAAAGAGGAATACGGCGTACCGCGTGTCATCAGAGACGACAATAATAGATACGCAGACATATGTTTCTCACGAAGGCAGCAGGTGCAACTATTCAGAAGGTTTCGTGATGCGGTGAACGCCGATGCAATTATGGGACCAATCGCCACAAGCGGGTCCTCTGTCACGTCATATCCGCCACTGTAGCTTGAAGCTATACCAGCTCCTGGTTACATGCTAGATGGATCATGGACGCCCCGTGATGTATGTCCATGTTCGAAGTGAGAAATACGCTTTCCTACGTTGTGACTATAGGGTGCACGTAGGCTGATAGTCGAGCGTATCCACCGGCTGGTCACCCCGAAAGGCTTCATGCAGTAACGTGCTTGGCTTTCCGTTGAACAACTCTGCCCTCTGGAAGCCATATGCAGCTCCACCTCCTAGGAAGTTCATGTAAATTCCCAAACCTGCCGATGTCCTTATTACCATATCGCCAAAGCGGCCTACGGCCGCAATGAGCAATATTTATGGCGAGCAGGTCACGCCGAATTGCGCCCGCATTATGTTCGGAAATCATCAGCCTAAGCCTCAACTGATAACTCACAGCGTCCACAAATTTTAGTGGTTTCTAGTTACACTTGGGGATGGTAATAAACACTCGTACTTATCAACGGTCGACCCCCATTTCAAAGAATATCGAACGCACGTGTTGACGAAAAAAGGTTTATAACTTATATTGTGCAAGTTCACTAATCATCCCTTGCCAACTTCTTCCACCTACAAAATCCCAAAACTTCAGCTACCTTGTCAATCTACTTCGTTATTAAATTTGCGCGACTCCTCAGCGTCCCTGATGGGAATCTTTTACACACTAAAACAAAGGTATTTTCCATGGGATATTATATATTTTTCACACATTTTAAAATAATCTGTCTACCCCCGATTCAGACAATATTCTAAACGTACGTATCAACGGCCTACTAACAACAGCATTCACTCTCTGCGAATAGATTTCAGTTTACAATTTAATTTCTTGTACTAATATCTTGAAGTACCCGCGCACTATTACATCCATCTCTGTTTCGTTGAATGTTATCATTCAATTTCTAATAGCTAGAAATGATCATGCATTTCTCCAGTTGCACTATTCACATGCTAGAAGTTTCTTCTTAGAATGCATTCTCACAACACGAGAACTGATTTGAGGTCGCTATTTAAGTATCGGCGGGGACTCCGTTTCGCGGGTTTGTGTGACAAGTATTCGGTCGATTGATTCGATTACATTGGAAGCATGCCTCAAAAAATATTTGAACCATTTAAAAAATTGCCACATCAATTTCAGAACTTCAGTCTTATTCAAAAATTGCATGATTTCACGCTTGGTCGCAACTCCGATGCGTTTGGTTCGTATTTAGTAAGATTAAAACTTCCTGTTACTGACCTTCAGACGTCGACATACGGATGTTTAGAGTCTCCTTCAGCCGTAGCATACGATGGTAAGCTTGGGCTTCTGGCTATTGGTTCGTGTAAGGGAGTTATCAAAGTGTAAGTTTCCCTCATCCCTTCCATTGACAAGTTAATTTGTAGTTATGGTACTCCTGGTGTCGTGTTCACAGTTCGTCCCGGCGGTTCGTCCGTTATTTGCCTTTGCTTTTTGCCAGAAGAGGTAATCTCACTTCAAAGCTTGATTGAATCTTGTAGGGACGTCTGTTATCAGCTTCTGCCGATGGAAACCTTGCGCTTTATGAGCTGAACACGAAGAATGGAATGTGGAGTGAATGTGCCATTGCTCGTGTGCTTTCGCCGTAAGTTGTTCTGCTGTTGACTCTTGTATTTTCAACACTTGCGGTTTATCTCGATGAAGACCGCTCGTTCCGACTACTTTCCTTCTAGGCCATTATGGTCTACGTGCGTCATATTGCAATGCTTTGTTTTGGCGACTTCTTTTGTTTATCGATCTTCTACCCCAGTTATCTCTGTCGGTTCGTGGAATTATTCGTTTTAGTCTTCGATATCAAAGACGTTCATTGCCATGTTACGTGCAGCATTTGCGTCAGCAGCTAACTAATGTGTCGCTGCGGAAAGTCACGAGGTTAGTTTTTTCTAAGTGGCCAAGTTCCAGACGGCGATTGGAGTGCGTGGCATCGTTTTTACTGAGGTGTCTCGGGGTGGGTTGTTCATTTTCAGCTATAGCGCTTTCACGTTTGATGACATTTGTCCACATTTCCCTTTTCAGTTTTTGGTTTATCAGGCTTGCAGGGTGTGTTCCTGTTCATCATCGGTTTCTGTTTTTTTTCTCTCGGGCTGTTATAGGGTTCTGAAAACCTCAGAATTCTCGACAAGCCAAACTAAACTAACTTTTCTAGTTTCATTGCGAGTCTGTTGCTTGCTTGTGCCCAGTCTTTGGTAGTTAGGTTTTCGCGTGGGGTTTTCCCAGTCCTGTAATAACGTACAACAATGAACATTATGTTTAAAGTATGATGATGGTTCAGCTGTATCGGTGTTTAACGGAACTTCTTGTGCCTTCCCTTGCTGTAAATGTACACATAATGGAAAAATGCTCGAATCGCGCTGATCAGATATACGGGGTCGGTTGATGCGCTCATCTGGTGCGTACCAATCATGTTAAGTATATATACCCCTTTCTGAACACTCTTTAACCAACTAACTATGTCACCTTGATCAATAGACTCCTGTGCCTGCCAACATTATTCCTAGCACAATGCACGACTTGGGAACAAACTAACGCAATCAGTATGAATCTACTCTGGGCAGTTTAATATTTTGTCTCGTGCACAGTAGTGCCGAGTTACATGCTACCGGAGAACTTGTTATTGCTTTCCCCACTGCTTGAATGTAAGCATACTTAAGTAGGCAGGTCCTCTCCCTTTCATTTCTTTTCTGGCTAGGGCTTTCTTTTTTACTTCGTGGTTATGACAGCTAAGCGTCAACGAGGGTCACTAGTGGGTTGCTGTCTTTGGCGGTGAAAGTTGTGATCTCCCAGTCTGCCCTTCAGATCTCACTTGGTCACAAAATATTCCCAGTTTTAGTCAGCTTACTGAGCTTGATGGAATTATGTCGCGTCGACCACGGTAGTAAAGTAAATGCGCTGAGTCGAGTAAGAAATGGTGGTTATTCAGATGGCACAAGTCATCGTAGACGACAGCATCTCATTTCTTTATTTTTTCTGGAATGTGTTTATTCGGCCCATGTATCTGCATGCGTGTGTAGCAAGCCCGAACGATGACAGTCGGTTTTATCTGCACAACTCAACCGTACTCGATGAGCACTGTAAACCATCGTACCCGTCTTTTGCCCAAAATTATGTATATACCCATATGTGAATTAGCTATGTTTACCTAAGTTGTTACAATCACATCCCCACTACGGTTGTGTTATTTCAGTTCGCAGCGTTGCAATCACGATATTCACATGAATACTGAAGATAGGCATTCGCCAGCCTTCCTCTATGACTGGTGTCCGCATGTGCCACGGCTTATTGAACGGTTCAGAGGTCTTACCCCCCCCCCCTCCATGCACAAGAATTATAATCCGCATTTCATCCACAATTATTTGCCCTTAGTTACCCTTTACTGAACGGGCTGCGCTCTACTTTCGGGGCATGTAGCCCAGGCGATGAAGTACAGTGTATGCGGGTTGATCTGCATATTGTTGTGTTCCGATGGTACATCTGCTGAGTTACACTGTTCGTTATGGCTTTTCTTGACCAAAAGAATACAAAGCTGTTTCGCGATGACGTTGCCGTGTGTAATAAAGGTGCCGATCGTTTTGCTGAATAAGATGTTTCAGGTCGGCGCCAGACGACTGTCTGAATTGCCGGTTAAAAATGCCCATCCGTACTTTGCGTTCATTGGTCTATTCATATCTGAAAGCTGTACTTTGTTAGGGTTAACAATAACCCGAAACCTGATACTTATTCGTTTGTCCGGAGTCTGGAACTCTGTATACGTATGTCATGGTCTGGTCGGCGGAACATAATGTGATAGTGCCACCAACATGAAAATCAGCTAGGTCGTTCTAATCGTCTATCCTTTCTGTTATCTTTCTAGTGAACATGGGCGGATCACTGCTTTAGCACTTGGTTACGGCGTTATTTATGTTGGGTCTTCCACTGGTACCCTTTTCCAACTCGCAGTAAAAGATGGCCGTATCTCCCTTGGTGATCCGTCGTTGACTTCTTTCACCAGCGCAATGTTGACTGAAAGGTATGTTGCTTGTTTCTTTCGTCAATGCGTCTTGGTTTGAATACCTACTAATGTATTGTCTTCCATTGTTGTACGAATATGAACGTCTCGTGATTTGTCTTTGACGAAACCCTAACCGCTTACCTAGTTGGTGAACTAAATGGTGCGCTTGATTGTTTTCTCTTTAATTCCTCCAGTGTTCCGGTAGACAAACGTGGCGAAGTTGCTGTTGATTCTCCGATCGTATCGTTGGAAATGCAGCCTGGAGGTGCGCACATCCTGATTGCATATGCCAGTGGCTGTGTTGCAGTGGCGATTCCTCAAGCGATACCAGAAACCAACGGAACGGAAGTGCCATCGGCTTTGGACGTCCCGATACCCGCTACTGGAACTGAAAGCGCTGGATTAGAAAAGGGTCAGCCAAGTGAACAATCCCAACCTCCAGATGATGTTAGTGACCATAGAAATGGTGCAGCCGAATCCACTTTAGAAGGCGACGCGAATCCTATGACGAACAGCGAGCCGCCTCCTCCAGCTGTGACAGTCAAAGAACATTCAGAAAGACGGGCAACTTTGAAAATCAAAGAGTTTACACGCAGTCTGAGGCGTCTTGAACCACAAAAACAAGAAGTAGGTCGAAGTATCATTGAGTTAACATTGCAAAACACGTCAATTACTGGTTCTCGCTGCTTGTATTTTGCACATTTTTGGTCGGGTTGTGCTTAGTCGCTTACAATCCTACCTTGTCTGCATCGCCGTAGAAGAGGGGTGCGCGGACAGCTTAGAGTATTTGTTCCTTCTGTCCATGTTCTGCAAGTCGATTAATTAATACTTGACAAAGGAATCACGAGCCACTTTAGGTTTTATCAACTATTTGGTGAGTGTGGTGCGGTGCTTTGGTCACGGATAATGTTCGGTTTATTTTTGAAAGACTACAGCGTTGAGATGTTACACTTACCGTGGTGTTTATGGATCAAAACGCAGTCTCATTAATAATCCTTCTTACCAATTGTTTCTGCATACCAACCGGGTTAAATCGTAACTCGGACTGACCGGTGAACACAAAGGATGTCTTGCTTATGCATTCGTTGCTATCCTAAACGCTCACTCTGGGGACACTGTTCGGCTGAACGGTAGAGATTTATGACTTCCCTGTGTGAAGTGCTTGCTTCGAAACGTCTTGTCCACTTGGAATAATACTGGTATTCAGAATGGATGAGTTTGTTCTTCAGCCGTCTGTTTTCACCTTCAGTCGTTTCCAGATCAGAAAGCTGCCCAAATAGGCATTACTTAGACAGACATTAGTCAGTCGTTCCTTTAAGACCAGTATTATCCACTAGCAGTTCATCGCATCACAAAATAACCAAGTGTTAGGCAACACTTAAAATCATTTTATGTTTCCTGTGCCAGATATAACGTAAAAGCAATGGCGAATCATTAACCCACTGGATATCTTGAACATTGGACAAAAACAACTTGCCCCCTTGGATTTCGGATCTCTATCCACAAACTTTCCACTACGTGAGAAAGTGCAGTACAGATCGGATTTAATTGAAGAACTCGGAGAATCAGTTACTCGGCAAACGATGGTTTAAGCTGGCGGTAACATTCACACATGGTTGGCAGCATCCGATACGGATTTGCCTGTCACAGTGACCGAAGCCAAGGGACGCCTGCGCTTAACAGTCACCGCAATTGGCTTGCGCCGCACCAATTGCGGTTCCACAAACACACCACGTATCCAGTGTAAACCCGAAGGAATAAGACCGGGAGGTGTTCCAGTGGGGCCTTTCTGTCCAACCGGCCAATGCTGGTTAGCCAGTTCATTGGCTAATAAGGAAACCCTTCTCTCGGAAACCAAACAGAGAGAGACTGTAATGACGAGACCTAAACTGAGGGGAAAGATTTTTGAAGTGTAATACAAGAACCATTGCAGTATAGGAGTGCAGGTTAATGCATCCTAGAGAAGAGGCATTCACACACACACACACACACACTTGAACTCAAAGTAAGAGGCGCTCACGCGAATGTTCGCTTCAGTAAGCCTGTGCATCTTCTGGGTCGGAATCAAAGGAATAAAGCTCCCGTGTTAGTAAAGTAATATGGCATCAACTTGTTTTTTGAGGTGTCTCTCGGAGCGATTTGTATTAGTCACTTACTGTCAACTTGCTTCTACTGTCACTTGCTGATTCTACACGGTTCCAGCATAATTGTAATCGGTAATTTATTTGTTCCTTTCTAGGCGGAGATGGAGCCTTCACTTCCTGTTCCACCCGCCCCTCGCATCAGCCATCTTCTGTTGCGCGATCAACCTGTGGAATGGGCTACATGGCGTGTTACGGCTCCGGAAACACAGTCAAACGAAGTGACAATTGCATATGGAGATGGAGCGTTTCAAGTGTGGCCAATTACAACAGCTGCTGGTCAGGAACTGCTAGAGCCCATCGTTGTTTCCAAAAGAGATCCACCCAGTACTCCTTACGGTGAGAAACACATTGCGACAAAGCGATAAAAGCAACCCACTTTTTCTTCCCAGAGTGGCGAACCGTATGTGAAGTGTTCTATATTCTCTCATCATTGCCCACTTTAATGTTGCGCTTGAAGTACACTCAAGCCTGTTAGGAATTGCTTTTGGCAGAACAACTCGCAGAACCCGCTCATATACATAAACTACTAATCTGGTCCATGAATCACATTGGTAATTAACCAACCAGTACTACAAGTGTTTGTCACTCTGTTTTACTCAGGATTGTGACTTGTCCACGTCATCCTCACCCCAGTGAGTTATACTCGTACGGCCTAGACAATTCAATGTTGTGCGGGTTTGGATACTTGTGGTATTCAAGCATGTGTATGTATATGCATACTAGCCAACCAATTAGCTAACCAGCATTAACCGCTGGGCACACAGACCTCACTCACCCGACTCCTGGTCTTTTTCTTCAGCTTTACACTGGATATATGATGTGTGAGTGGAACCGCAAGTGGTTCAGCGCAAGCCACTCGTGGTGATGGTTATGCGCGGGTGTCCTTTGACTTCAGTCACGGTGACGGTCTTATCCGAAACGGATGCCGCCAGCCATGTATATGCGTAACACGAAAAGACCACATGAAGTGTAAACACCTCACAAAGTGTAGACTGTGATGTGGCTAATAGATGTTTTGCGAGAAGGATTTAAAAGCATTCGGTGCAACACTGTTGAGGAGGGTCACCCGAGGTGGTTGAAACATAGAGTATTACAACTTGCTCGTAGCGCTGTTATTCTTCATTTCTCATCCACCGGTGAGCCTAATGGTGTTGGTCATTTCATCTCTCGAGCTGGAGGCTTCATGACCCATTCGCCTGTGACTGACGATGGTACTAGATACAGTGGCTAATCGAATTCATTGAAGTGAATGTTACCGCTTAACCGAATTGTCGATTAACTACTGTCACTTACCGAGACAAAGCAGCAAAAATTGTAGGCATCTTGTTCCCAGTTGCAACTCAGCTGTTTACAAATTGCAGATGTTCTGATTTTAATTGCTTGAGTTTCGTAGGCCCCATTCATTTCAGAACTTTTATGTCTAACTTAGAGTTTTTCTTCACGATTTTGCAGCAGTTCATCTTTAATGTTGACCATCGATGGATTTTTGTCGTTGTTGATGATGACAGCTGAACGCTAAGAACTGTTTCACGTTTTCTCATACGTAACGACTTATTTTTCGCCGCGTAAATTAGAACTAGATGTATTGCTGGGGCATGTACCGAACCTTTACTTATTTGGTGCCATCCTTAGCTGTTTACCTTTGATTGGGTCTTCCTCATTACCTTGACTACTCTGGGCTGTGTGCGTATTTCGGTGGAAATCTGAAGATATACCTCACGTGCTTCATAAATGTTTTTGTTCACTCTTGTTTCATATAATTATTATACTGTGAGTTAGACTTATCCGACTTCCTGCCTAACGGCACTTGTGTGCAACGTTTCGGCGCGACTATTGTTAACTCAGCCCGTAAATTTTATCGACTTATATCGTCGTCGTGATGTACATTTTCCATTTACGCCCTGTAGGTCCATTGCCCTGCGGTGCGATCAAGAAAATACTACAGTATCCTAGCGTAAAGTGAGCATCTTATTTTTGCAATACCTCGTATGGTTGCGTTGATACCATCTAAACAAATGGCCCCTTCATTGTAGTTTCTCTGTTTATTATGTTATCCGCTGGCTTCAAGGTAGTGTGCCATTTTGGAGGCGTCAGCACCTGGCCAGTTTGATTTCACTGACTCCGTGTTTGCCTTGACCAGTCGGTTTTTCCCCGACCATGGTGATACTCAGCATATGGAGTAAAGTTTATTCATTACCAGGTATACGGTCGTGGAATCGTTCTCTGTCCACCTAAACTTTGTTTCTGATGGGAAAAACCTATCAGATGTGTAATCAACTACCCGGTTTGTCTTACTATTTTGTCTGTCATCCGAACAAATGTTTGTATCTGTGAACTTTTGCAAGACTGCTCTCTGCTCACAGATGGAGTGAATTAGCTGGAGCAGGACTGGTTCGAAAGTTTTCCTGATAGCTCGTCTTAACACGCAATTTTTATTCGTAATTTTCTCATTGTCCTCTACACTTCTTCCAGGTCCGGTCTTCCAGCCGGTGGTAGCAATGCGATTCAGTAGACAGTCAAATTGATTATGTCAAACTTTCTTGGTGACTTACTGTCCACCCGTCCAGCCTACAGAGGCGCTGGTAGACGGGGACTCCGACATTTTTTTCACAACTGAACGCCTCACTAAATACGAACGTGAGCCTGACAAGATGTTACCGTAATTCTGGTCGCCAGTCGCAACAACAGTAACGTAGAATGTCCTGTACATTAGTAGAATAAATGGAACGTCAGTATATTGGTATGTATTTCAGCACTTGCGCGGCCGTAAACGGAAGCGTGGGGTACGCAAACGAACCATCGGCGCCATAGATCGTGGTGAGATGACCATATGGCGTTGCGATGTGTGCGGCTGCGAATACGCTATCCATTTGGTATTGGTAGGTCGTTAATTTACTCATAGTACACCTTCAGCGAAGAGACAGTAAGTACGTTAGGGTCAAGTGGGTTTTACCAGTTATCCTTTTTTTCTTGTTCACTTCAACCAACGACTACCGTCGTTTGGAGGTTACCCACCCCCGTTTTGAGAAACCTGGATGTCTGTGGTCTTCTATCCTTCTTTCTCTTTAGCACTGTTGGTGTTCTGTTTGGTGAATGTTTTGTTTTCCAGTCCAATCCTAAATTTTGATCTTACTCCACATTCTTTATAGAGTGCAGTGACATGCACTCCTATACTGGAATGCCTTCTGCGTCATACTTTCAATATCTTTCTTCCCAGTGTAGATCTTAACATTGCAGTCGCTCTGTTTATTTCCCAAAAGATGAGGGTTTCCTTTGCATGCTAGCCCAATCAATTGGCTAACCATCATTAACCGCTGAACACAAAGGCCTCACTCACCTACCGGTATTATTCCTTCTGGTTTACAGTAGATGTGTGCTGTGTGAGTGGAACCGCAGGTGGTGCAGCGCAAGCCACCTGTGGTGATGGTTGTGCACAGCTGTCCTTTGGCTTCGGTCACTGACAAGCTAATCCGAATCGAATGCCGCCAACCATATACTTCAGTTGTTTAAATAGCCCTGTCCTAACAAACAGCATGAGAAAAGCCGTACATAAGATTAATGAATTGTTTTCTCTCATCTTGCTTTTGAATCGAGCACCAACTTCAGGAGTCCTGTTGCGACTAGAGTAGAGTGCCGAGTCGGACCTGTTATGGTTCAAGGGTGGACTATAAAGGCTATATGTCTGCAGCGGGGTACCTTCATTTACTTAGCTACCCACCCTTTGCTTCATCGTGTACTTCCGTTAGGCTGTTTGAAGGAATTGCACAGTTACCCAACGGCACCGCAGTGACGGTTATAAATAGTGGGTGTTCTATCAAGTACAGTTAGATTGGGGATCACCCGACAAGTAACGATGGTTAAGGGTGGGGGTCGGCGAAGTGAATAACGGCGTTGTATCCGTAGCATTTGCAACATCCATTTGAGTTCTTGCCTTTTCGTATTCTGTCCCATTTTGTTTACCGCTATCAGGTTCAACGACAACCCAAGCCGTATCACCGCGAATTCACAAGGCTATGTATGTCTATATAGAGCACATTCCTCTAGAATGAGAACTCCGGCTGCTTGCAACTTACCTTCGATAGCCTCAGTCTGTGCAACACGATCTTCGGCGTCCGTTTTGCACCTTCGTTGTACCAAACACAAACAACTTAGTTGGATTACTGACGAATGTTTTGGATACGAACATAGCCGCGAGGCTGTTATTTATTGCTCAGTTTGTTTACAAAACAGGCACTTTGGTATTGAATGTTTGAGCGTGAAAATGGTCGTTTTTTGGTGGTTAGGTCCCCTCCTTTTTGACCACGGTTAACCTTTTTCGGTTGTATGGCAGTTAAGCATAAGTGATACCACTGATTTATTGCTGTATTTTATGGTGGTGATGATGATACTGACAAACATAGCAATGTACTTTTCAACAAACTTCAAAGTACACGAAGGGTCTTCACAATTCCTTACCTATGTAGCATGTGGGACATCTGCTTGTGAACTACTGGATATGGATTTATGTAACAGCTCATCGGGCGATATTTGACAGCTTCCGTTGGATGGTCAGTTCTTCCGGTTAGGTCACCGAACACTGCCTGTGTTACGTTTGAAGTCCTCTGAAGAGAATTTCAAAAGAGCTCTGTCACAACTCGTTTTTGGTTATTGCAACTTAGTCACGCATGCTAACTAATTTTACTCCAGATACTGCTGATTGATGCAAGTGAAGTTGTACCAACCTAAGCTGACGTTGAAGGCGCGGACCGTAAGTCAACCGTCTAGACTGGTGCTTACCGAAGCGGGCTACAAGTTTTGCTCTTTTGCGTCAGCTGTAGCATTCGGTGTTACAGCTCATAGTTGCAATAAGTAGAGTTCTCACGTTTCAACTTTTCTTGTTTGGTTAATCTACATATCATTGTTTGCTTCCCCGTATTTGCACTTCTGTTTTTTCTGCCTCTAAATAGTAGTCTTCTCCAGTAGATAGTCACAAACCGTTATGGACACAACAATTGCATTCACGAGAGTCCAATATTGGCCTCGTTAACCACTCATCTTGCTCTTTTTTGGTTCAAGCCCTTGCCATTCAAATCTGAGTCACATGGTAACAAATACCAGTGTTGTGTATACATCAGAATCTCGTTATCTCTTGGACATGCTCTACCCACTCGTCCTCCTTCCCATTTTAGTGGCGGTGTGCTGACTGCCTTCTCGGGAGGTCTGCCACGTGCTGAGTTCATAGATCGTCATGCGGTTTCGCTCCTCCAAGATCAAGAACATCATGTGTGCTTCCAATTTGGCTCGGAGGTGAAGGACTTCATCTTCCTGCCATCGAAATACACACCAACGGGTAAGTTATACTAAGAATCGGAACTTGTTGCTCGTTTCCAGACAACTCACTTTGCTAATACATTTTGTATCAGTTTCGGCAACCTGCTTATATCCGTGCTACTGTTGTGGATTTGCGTTGTAGATCTAACCTATCATTTGACAATAATAATGCCAATGTTTCGGTGTTATTTATCAATCGTTTAGCATTTAATTCGGTTCCCTCTTGGTAATTTCAACGAATCACCACATCACAACGGTATGTCTAGGGCTGAGTGATCGGTGGAATTTTGGGGCCCAAGAAACTCTATTCTAAGTGGCGGGCAGTGTTCCCAGTGCACTACAGATCTCTAAAAACGAAGGTACTCCCCGCCGACATTTCTCTTCACATGAGGCCGTCCACTAACAGACCTCTTAGTAAACGGTAATCACTGCCTAGTTGATCGTTCTTTGACATTTTAGCGCGCCGAGATGCACCGTGTTCATGGCTGAATCGATTGAGAATGTTGATACCCTGTTCGTTTGCAGCATTATGCTCTTCAGTTTTCCTGATCACTCATTGCTCACTTTCATAGGTTACCATATTATCAGAAGACTGCCACAATGTGCTACTGTTTGGTTTTGCGTGCGTAGTAACTGCTCCTTCTGTGTATTTTGTTCATACCCGTTCACAGTTTATTCTTTGATGGGTACAGATACGACATCGTGGACAGTAATCTCCCTCTTGCACAAATGTGCGAAGTTTGAATTTCCTTTTTTCAAGCACATCACTCAGACAGTTTTCGAAATTTCTTCGGCTTAAACACGTTTATCTGAATTCGTCCCATTCCTGTACACAGTTTGGTAGTGTCATTGTGGTTGCTTTGGGTTATGTTTGTAACCCGGTTCTATTTCATGCTTCCACCTTTACAGAAGAGCTAGAGGATGTCACTGCACCTGAAACACCTGTCACAGGTCCATGCCCGCCATCGAACGGATCGGCGCTGCTGGTTTTAACGGAACGCGAATTAGTTGTAATCGATTTGCAGCACCCAAGTTGGCCAGTGTTTCCCTCACCGTACCTGAACTGTTTGAATCTTTCGCCGATTACAGCTATCACTCATCTCACCAAAGTAAGCTTCAATTCTTTTCCGTAATTTCATAGACAACCAACTTCATATTTACAGGCTTCAGCCACGACACCCTCGAATGTGTCTAATTGTGCCTAGACGGCCCGACTTTGTGCCTCGTGACGTGATGTGTGTACGAGCTAAGTGAATAATATTCATGAGATGGTGTTACCCGCATTTATGTTCAGTCACTTTCTGTTGTCGACACTGCTCGTGGGTTGTAGTAGCACCACGTAAGTTATGTTGAATGGCATTGGGTACACGCAATTTGACCTCGGCTCCGTGTTCCAAGGATCGGGTTTACCATACCTGCGACAGTAATAGCATGAATATTGACTGTCCTCAGTTGTTACATGCCCACTACCTACCCACGATTGAGAAATGTAAAGGAAATTGTAAAGTTGTGTGCAATGCATGACTGGCAAAAAGTTCTCTGTCGTTATCGTTGTATATCTACCTACACGTTTCACGCCTGTTTTCGCCCGTTTTTTCTTTTCATTGTTTCATAGTCCAGGTTTTACACTTAGTCCACTTTCAGACATGTTTCTTCTTGGCCGTGTCTACTTTGCAATAAATTTCCCGGTGGTGACCAACTTGTCTTAGTTTATTGACTGTTTTAAAACTGTCATGTCACTGTCTGTGGTGATAGTTTGTTCCGCTTGCTTTGAATTTGGCAAATGTGCAATGGGTGTTATCCCTCTATCTGAGTGACTGATTTTGATTACGCTGACTGCAAGGTGTTGTTGTTTGACAGCTTTCAAACATCAAAAACAATACCAGACGCTACTTCGCGTTCTGCTAAATGCTTCGGAATGCGCCTTGCAGCCTCAAAATGCGAACTGCTTCAAGATTGCTGTGATAACGTAGATTTGTTGTTAGGCAATGAAGTCTGAAGAGCTGCGTCAGCGGCGGTGGCGGTGGCGGCGGCGGAAGTGTTGGGAATGAAGCGGGAGTGCGTATCTCTAAATCTAAGGCGGTGTTCGTTAATCCGGGGCACCCGTGGCGACAGAGAGAGGTATCTCCGGGACTTAAGGATTGCGTATATAAGATAACAGTGAGGGCCGTATGACTTTTTGGCAGCTAAACTTGGCCGCTCCGAATAGAAGACGTGAACCACCTTCAGGTTATTTGACCACGTATGTCCGCGTTTAATCTATCGTGTCGGGTGGCACCAGTGGATAGGTGATGAAGAGGTTGGCAAGCGGGTGTTTGGCACTGATTGTCACACGAGTTCTTTTGTTCACTCGTTACATTTACACAGACTTACGTGGTTATGTCATGTACTAGGGATGCCTGCTATTCGTCTGCCACATCGAGCACTCTTCACTGACGCTGCGGCCGACTGGCATGAGGTGCTAGGTGAACAGGTGATGACCTGGTATAGAGAAATGAAGTCGTTGAAGGGACTGGGACCCTCGCGACTCCCAGAGTCGGTGGCTGGGGGCGTTAGGTGAGATGGCGGCTAATCGAGCTCGGTGGCGTGAATGCTGTTGTTTTGCCGAATTATCTGTGGAGTGAGTGCATTTAATGACACGGGACGGTGATAACCGGAAGGAAGTTGTCTTGCCGATGATGACTTAGCTTCACTTACAGCACGGTTGTTTATTTGCAAGGTGTAGGCACCTTGATTTTGAATGGCTGAATATAGATACGGCTATTTTTAGTAGCTAGGTCCCTTTTCGTCTCTTTTCTTCTTCCCTATAGAGGATTTGCTTTTTTTCTTTGTGGTTGTATGGTAGTTAAGCATCAGTGTGAACCACTGATGTATTGATTTCTGTGATGGTGTTGATGATGATGGTGATTTGACAGCCAATAGGTTGCGTAAATAACAACCATCGTGTACTTGAGTTTATAGCTCAGTGTAGTCTGGCAATAAGAATGCCGATCGTACGGCTATCGGTTCAACTCCCGGCTACGTTGAATTTGATTCCGTCTGTTAATGCGAATATCCTGTGACAGCTACCTAGTTTTGTGATGCTGTAATGCTTTTCACTTTTTGAAAAATGGCAGCTATTTGGAAGTTTCGCTGTCTTGTACTGGACAGCACTCAAATATTCGTTATTTTTTCAGCCAACTCCATTCCCAGTGATACACTGGACCAGAGTGTCATTCTTGTTCTTTTGAAGCCACCGTGTTCACCACTATGATACGGATGTCACACTAGACGTGACCGAATTAATTTATCTAAATGCTCATCGACACTCTTTCGTGAGTAGAGTTCAGATTGCATAATCGTCGTGGCTGTCAGTCTAGGTCTTGATTATTTCAGACATGTTCTGCAAACTTTTCGATCGTTCCAGACAACTGTTATTCACCACAATGTTTTTGGTAATTATTGCTGTGACCTCTTTGCTACCCTCTCAGGTTTCCTGGTCCGTTCTAAGCCACCTGTGCACAGCTGCGAAGTGTGAACAAGGCGAACTAGCAAATTCCCAGTGGCCTATCTGGGGTGGAGAAAATAGCAATGCCGGTGTTGCTTTGGGTCACAATGATTCCAACGACGTGTTCGTACTGGGGCACGCAAACGGTTGGGTGACCCTGTTAAGCATTGGGCGCGGCGATAGCCTGCATCGCTTGGGAACCTTCCACACTGATTCTCTGTTCAATCTGGCCGATTCGCCCAACGGACCTGTAAGTCGTTTTCCACTCGTCTTCCCAATTTTGACTTCATTTGAGTATTTTGATTTGTATCCTTTGAGTTCAATAACTAGCTTGGTTAGAGCATCACTTTGTGCATCCTGTTTAACGATAAACGTGTAGGGTTCGGGTGACCGGACGGAGGAGCATGTCCTCGGTGTTCGCTAGTCATTTGCAAAATGATGTGTTCGAATCATGCTGATCAATATTTAGATGATGCGGCTCAGTTGTTTGTTTGCTTACTTTACGATTGCGCTTTTGTGGTTGAGGATGACGCGTGAGAGAAATGTGTCCGCTGAATGCTCTATCCCTACAGAATACGTTTGATCTCCCGCACTAACGTTTATCTGTCTCTTCAGAAATGTAATCCGATTGAGGTGGAAACCTGGCCACCGTTTCGACGTGTTGGAGATTGCGCTTTGGCTCATCCAGCTTGCGTCGATGAGACTCCAGACCCTCGCTTAGCGGTCACTCAGCTCGTTGCTACAGCTACTACAGATTCGCTCACCATAGTCGTCGGTGGCGCTGGCGGTCAGGTCACCGTATGGACTGCGCACGGCGACGGGCCGGCTGGCAAGCTTATGTTTGAACCAGACGTGGCGCGGATCCACGCAAATCTAATCGATCAGGATGCAGAAAATCCTAAGTATATCTGGAAGGGCCCTCCTGCAATGCGAGTAAGCTTTCTGTTTGTTTTCACTTCTGAAAAATCGGGCGTTCGAGTGAAGGCTAGTTTTGGTTGCGTTTACGCTAATTTCAAAGTGATGACAAGGAATTACTAAGGGTGTTTATGGCCATGGCCTATGTTTTACGAATCTCATTGTTTTCATATCTGCACGAGTTTTGTAAAAAAAAACCTCAATCAGCATGCGGCTTGTTCCAACCGTTTGCTTGGATAGACACAGTCCACCTAATAAAACAAGGCTGTAATCTGATAAGGAACGCATGTCATAACCTGTCGCCGATCATACCTCCACTTGCACAAGCTTTATAACCGACAGACAGTTCACAACACACTTGCATTATGTAATGCTAATCGTTTTGTAGGCTTTCTCAATCTGAGAATTAAGTTGAATCAGCATTTATCCTAAATAATCCGTCACTGCTCAGTGTGCCTCCATTACATGAATAACCGATTCGTGGGATGCACAGGAATGGAGGAATTTTTAATGTGACCGATAGGTCTTGAGGGAAATTAGTGTACCGTTAATTAGCATCTTAGATTTGGCATTTGCAGGCTTTTTTGTAGTTAGAAACCCTTTGAGTACCATGTAATTACAAGTTTATTGTTGACAGCGATGCATCAAAAGTTCATACCGTTTCTTTACTATTATGAACCCGAGTTAGTTGAGCGACAACTACGTCAGATCTCAATTACATGGTTGTGAGTCAAAACGCCGCTGAATTCGATTGTTGCTTTTTGGACTTAGTTTAATCGTGCTCGACTGATATGTGGCAACAAACGCATTACGATTTGAAGGCTGAAGATCCGATTCACTTGCCATACAATCTCGTTGGCGTGAAACAACGTTGAATAAATAAGACGACAGCATCTTTAGTATTTCTTCATCCTTTGTACTACCTAATGTTTGTTGTATGTCACATTGTTCTTAGTCATAAGAAAGAGGAGACATCTGCTGGACGGTTTCTATACTACTTCGATCCGTTAATTGTTTTTACTTATGTGAAGACTTATCAGGGAGCGATAACATTCGTCACTGGTGTCAGCTATCCGCCGTATCGCATAACGTCTGCTTACGCGACTTACGGCCTTTAATCTGCTACCGGCTGCTTTTATTTCCATTTACTTATTTCTCCTCTACGGAAAGGTATTTCCCAAAAACACCGCGCTGGGTATGTTTTCCCCTGTAAATTGAAGAAGTCATGCGTTTTTATTATGACTCCATTTTCGTTGACTCTAAAAACGATATAATTTAAGGAGCTTGCTGTGATATTTCCGATTCTTCATTCTTTTGATGGAATATATTTCTACGACGCTAAATGAGTTCACAAGGACTTCCAATCTTTACTTATTGTAGCAATCAATCGGAGTATTCGTTATCCCACATTTCAAAAACCAATCTCTCGAAAATGTAAATTTGCTTCACCTATACAACATGAGGTCGGTTATCTTCGTTAAGGGTTTTTATTCAGTCCACCCTTTCACCTCTTCCCAGCTTTTCTATTATTGTTCATTTCAGTAGAGCACGCGTGTTTTCCACATTAATAAGGGACAAAGTAGTGATGTGCTGATTTCAGTCCGGTGATTGTCGTAGCTCTCCGCTTGAACGTCTGCTTGTTTCTCATAAAGTATCTTCAAGTTGAAAATCATCCACACTTGGTCGAAGCCTCTGTATTCAGATAAGCCCTTCGGCTGGCTCACTTCGAATAGAGGTTTCGTTCTTACTGGAGTTTGTCAGTGGGGCTACTCTTGTCCGGACCGGAAGTTGCCCCCGGACTCTTGTATCTGTGAGACTAGCGTGTTAACCACAGCACCAGCAACTTCGAAGTAAGTAATACAGAAGAATCATATCTGCATGCTCAACCCTAACTTTATGCGGATAAGTTCAGCCTGTCCGATCCTTTCGAAGAAGATAATCGAAATCTTTCTGTTCACTTCACTCGATAACTACGTGATCAGGATTTCTCAGTCAGATTGTAGCTACCGTCTCCACTAAACCAACTAAGCATGGTTTAAACCATTAATGGAAGTTCGGAGATTTAAATTATCCCAAATTGCAACGGATAGACCCCACAGTGCTTACACAATGCACATGCGTTTGTTTTTCCTCCTAATCCTATATGGGAAACACTAATGTATACTTGCGCATTTATATTCTTGCTAACCCGTCTCTTACCATTGGAATCTGCTTTTTTTCTGTGAAGTGAGTGTTTCACTTGCGTACTGCGTTACCACCCAACTGCCTGACCAGCGTTATCCGGCTGGACTACAAAGGTCTTAACTCACATGTCATCCAATTTTGTTCCTTCAGGTTAGCACTGGATACGGGTATGTGCGTGGAAACGCAGGCTGTGCAGCGTAAACCGTTTATGACCATGTTTGTGAACAGACGTCATTTGGGTCTGATCACTATGACAGGCTAATCCGGGAACTTATGCTGCCCATTGCGTGTGTGCATAATGGGTAAAACATGCATGACAATGATTCACTCATTTAGCAAATCCAATCAAACGTTTTTTGCTTAGCTTCAACGGTCATCTGTGCAGAAACAAATGCTTTCCGGAGGTTAACTGACATTGCCTCCGTCAGTTAGTCTGTTCCAAATGAATCACACTTCCTCTAAGTGTATTTCGAAAAACCCGAAGTTCACTACTTGTGACCGGACGACAAAAGTGCAGCCTTCCACGCTAGTTAGGTCGCTACAACGCGATCGCTTGCAGCTGGAGGAAATTACGTGTCAGCCAGGCGATGGCCATTACGTTGAAGTATACCGAAAGGTTCCATTTATCGGGTCGCGAACTGCGTCGTGTGACATAACAGTATGTAACCCTTGGCTTGCCTGTATCCCTGTGTTCTTTCTTATGGTTTAGTTTGTCCTACTTCGTATTTTGCCGTTTTGTTTGCTAACTGTGGAGTTAAGTAAAGTTCTGAGTAGGTTGGTGATAACAACATTTGATTACCCTTCAAGCAGTCGCGGGTTCGAGTCTTATTGCAACGACTGCTCTCCATCTGGGATCAGGCGGCCCATATGTGACCCTGTTTGTCATGACAACGAACGCCTTGTGGTTTGAACGGTGAAATCACAATATGAAGGTGAAAGCAGCCTGATTCATATTTTCTCGGTACGGCCTACATCTGTCTCGCTGTGGTTAGCCTTATTCGACAAAAATCTCTCATGTCATTAATGATGCAATTTTTTAAAGAATTGGGTTTGACTTGTGGTGCGTGTTTAGACATAAATTGGTGAATCTTCGATCGTTTCATTCAGCGGATACTCAATCAAACAATCAGGCGTAAGTGTTTAAGCCTATATATTGCCCTGGCCACTGTTTTGATTACTATTCTGTCGTTTTCTTCCAGTTCTACATCTTATAGCCTAGGTATGGCCATCGATGCATGTGTTGTATCAACTGTCTTCTTTGTTTCAAACTAGATGTAACAATATTTTGAGCTCTTGATTCCCGGAGAAAGCCCTCATTAAGCGAGTTGATTTGACAAAGCCCTGTTTTTTTATCAACGTCCGCCTAGCCCTTCGAAGGAGTCGCCCAGATATTCGGTTCAGCCCTGTTTCCATCCGCTC
>QNGE01000876.1:0-13759 GCA_008508345.1 Paragonimus westermani
TCTCGAATGTTCACGACATTTCCGCTTATTATGATTAGATAGAATTGTCTTATCGAGGAAGGATGCGGTTTTGGACGAAAAAATGCGTTCATCTAACATGCATGAATCCTTCTGAGGTGACCTGTTGAGCAATTAACTTGGTAACATAAGACGGTCTATTTCGTTTGCCATTCTGAATATTAGAACACAGTTCGGCGAAGCACCAGACGATGCGTTGTGCCGTGAGTGGACAGCTGGGAAATCTAATAATCACAAATTGTATGAACTAATCTGAACTAATCACTTGCCGTTTGTCACTAACTGAAGGCGTTTTGCTGCCTCCCACCCGAAACAGGACGCACGAGTACACATGTTCGAGTGTGAACTATACGATGTGTTCGTCTGTCAATCGATTCAGTTTACCCAAGGCCTGTAGATGCACTAGTATACAATGAAAAGTATCACAGTCTTCGATTGCTCAATATGTGCCCCTTGGTTGTGCGTCTTTTCCCATAGATTTGCCAACTGACAATCATACTAATGTCATCTAGTCGCATCCCAAACTATCCACGATACAACCTCGATCGAGCCAAACGAGTAAGAGAAAACAAGATGGCCTTTTGGCCATCTTGTAAGACTTGTTGAACGAAACCATAGTCCACTCAAATTACCCAAACTCCAATTGCCGCAATGCGTCAAAAATGCTCACTATCCCCCCAAATTCACAAATGTCAGTCTCATACAGTTGAACGTATTCGTACGTCTTATAGTCTTCCCACCGCCAAGAAGGTTGTCACAGGGGATCAACGGCATAAACTGTGCTCGGACTGGTGGGACAAATCAGTTTTTAAAGAAGAAAATTAACACAATCAGGGAGCTTTCATTCACTGATCGAAGGTGGCTGTAAACACGAGTACACGTGTCTGTGTCAAGCGGATCAGACAACGAACCCACTTCACGATGGGAGTATCCGTGAGCGCGTTGAAGTAAGCGCACGTACGCGTTCACTTCGGTCTGAGGTTTTTTCCAAACCTATTTAGTCACGCTGGATGGCATATTACGAGTTTTGTTGGAAGTACTTTATTCAGAAATGTAATGTTAACCGATTAGCCTGGTTAGAAACAAGAAAGAACAAAAAGTCATTGGTTCTCATGAACATCAGAAAAATCAATAACGTAGGACATAAGGTTTACATCCATTTAAAGCAAAACGGTAGGTGTATATATATGTGTTCGCCTTGCGTGCGCACCAGAATTAATTGGAGGTGTATAAATAAAACACAAGGACAAACGAATTAGGAATAACAAATACTTAGGCTTATCAGACATTAATCGGTGTGACTGAAATCCGGATTTTGATTCTAGGTTGTGGGGGTATTAAACAGC
Organism: Paragonimus westermani; assembly: GCA_008508345.1. Taxonomy (NCBI): domain Eukaryota; kingdom Metazoa; phylum Platyhelminthes; class Trematoda; order Plagiorchiida; family Troglotrematidae; genus Paragonimus; species Paragonimus westermani. The sequence goes on from QNGE01000876.1 coordinate 1,365, forward strand.
AGAACATTAGACCAGGAGATCCGTGTGCAGTAGTGCACACGTGGAAATGCTGTGATGAGATTAGAAACGAAACAGTGCGTCAACTAATTCGAAAAAGCGTAGGTGGGTTGCATTTACCGGCAGTACGAGCGGCGAGCCTCAGATCTGTCAGTGATTCAATCTCACTTGAATCGATGCGAAAATAGTGAACTATGTGTGCCGCACAGTTCGCGAATAGCAACGACGAAGACGATGTTGATGAGATATTCTGGCGAGTTTCATTGCCTCACATAGACTGGACAAGTTCGGAGCAGTAAACAAAAGTTTAGTTTGAGGGTAAAGCTGAGATGACTGACTGTGGTCCAAAAGTGTAGGACAATAACAGAGTGTTAATGGTAATCAACAGAATTTTGAATGAAGAGGCAGCTAACGTCATGTCTGATCAGTTCAACCCCTCAATTTCGGACATACCTCTTTTTGCATCTATTTTCACGATACAACGATCAGGTCAATGGTCCGAATGATTGTAATGACATGACGGGTTTTGATGGGAGTGAGGTAGGCGAGGAGTGAAAAGTAGACTACTAAGCATAGCCATGTAACTAGCGCTACAGAAAGATTGTTTGGGGGGGCAAAGTTCAGTGTGATCCAATTTTTGGACGTTAGACTAATCGGGGGATCAAAAGTGTAGGAAGGAAGTCTGCTCCGTCGTTTGAACTAACTGTAGTTTTCAAATCACGTTGATCACAAACGGACTGCCAGGTACATGCTGATCACCCCATTTGACCATGATCAGATGTTGGCCCCGATCGCGTACCACATAGTTGACTGCATATTGACCCGAACCGAGGTGTTTGATGTTGACTTCTTCACAAGCAACAACGGGTCCAGACACACCCACGTAAAGTACATCATGACCTGGATGGATGTGAAAATACATAGTAGTTGTGGTTGTGAAGACGATATGATGGTCTGTTACGTTACTCCATCTTTCCCAGAAACCCACACAAAGATGAGCAAAGCAGCAGTGAGGAGAATGTACAACAGAATCCACTGACATCATTGTGCAAGCTCACTCATTCTTGACGTGTTATAACTACATCGGCAAACTTGTCCTAGAAATGGTTTTGATATGATAGTCTTCACTTGAATATAGGAAGCCTGGATTCAGACTCTCTTTTGTTATATGTATTTTTAAAAGAAGCTGTAACTTCGTGTCACCATGTTAACTCAACCAAGTTTTTTCTGAGCTTACGTGCATTCGATATCGCACGATATGTTGACCTGCGTTTTGGTCACGGTTTACCAGATCAACGGGATAAAGTTAGCTCTTTTTCTCTCTCCAACGGAATAGTTGTTAAACACTTTGAATTCCGTTTCTAACTACTGTAATCGGATAATGGGCGAAAACAGCTCACCCAGCCAATAGGGTAAACGACTTATGCCTGATCAACATGCACGTCAACTGAATTGAGTACATTCGATGAACTTAGTAGATCCGAACACAATTCAACCCAAAGAAAGTTGATTCAATGTAATGGGTGTAATTGTTGTTACGTATCTAGGTAGGAGTAGACTCGGATGATCACATTCACCACGGAATAAGGAATCAGCTTTGTTCTAACCGCGAACGTTAAGGATATTGAGGACTGCCATTTAATAGATCTATAACTATTGGCTAGCCTGACATGAGTGAGTACCAATGTGAGTACTGTTCGGCGTGAACTCCAAGTGCGCTAACCGTCACAGCTGATAAGAACAAAGGAGACCAGTCAGTTGTCTATGCTCGCATTCCAAACGTCGATACCGGTAACGAAATCAGGATGGTTACTATCTGTTTGGAATGTTCCGTTTCCCTATTTGCTTGTTGGTCAAATCCACACAAACTAGAGTGGGCTACAGCCATCAAACAGTAAAGCTGTTCATTTTTAATGTCACCGGCAAACTTGTATTACACTAGAGACAGTTGTTTTTCAAGCGGAAGTACATTATAACACATCGTCAGCGGGCTATTCTGTATCATAGTTAGGGAGGTTATAGGCATACACTGCTGAGTTCTACTGCTGGCGTACGTTCATATGCGCCTTGCGTGTAGAATGAACGTTAAGTCCTTTGCCACGACTATTGTTATTGTGGCAGATATATTGTATATTGCATTAGGGTACACATCTGGTGGAACAAATTTTGAACTTACCAGCTTGTGTAGCATTGACGGTGAACGTGTTGGTTTGATTCAAATAAGCTTGTTGCAGTCCACTTCCCGTACAAATGACCCTGTTTGGTCGTGATTCAGTGACAGAGCGTTGTGGGCCAGTTGCCAGTCTACCTCCAGTCTCCACAACTACGTGTGTTGAGTCCGCAGTGAAGACGTCATGCACTGCATCGCCAGTCACGAACGCCTACACAGATGGGTCATGTGAAAAGACAAATTCGTGTCCAGCTCACGACTCCCATGGTCACGGTCGGATACTCTTTTTTAATCAAAAATACTACCACGACACCAACCAAAATAGACTGATGTAATAAGTAAGCGGAGCTGGGACCACTCCGAAATGACAGCTTTAAGAGTTCAAAAGTTTTGATTTTGGTACCGTTGATCAATCAGCCCTCTAGTTTCGTTTATTGTCTCTCATAAATGAGTATTTGATAACCTCTACAACTGTACTGGTCTGACGGAGGAGTACCAAAAGTGATCAGTCGTCACATTTGTTCTTTTAATATGATCATCATCCCTACAACATAGTAACAATAACCAATATAATAAGCTTTCTGCTCAGGTTCACCAAAACAAGACAACGTTTCCTCTTAATGACAAGCGTTGACAGTCTCACCACTCATAAACGGTCTAACGAAAACAAATAATTAGGCATTCACAAAGTAAGCAATGAGACAACAGCTGACATGTACCACAAAGAAATCAGTTAGAGTATAGTGTTAAAGAATATCAAGGGCTTTTTCGATTCAAACTTACACAAGGGATCAGTATACATTGTGAAACAAAACACCCTGAACTGCAACATATCTCCCAGTCCGTTGCATGTTCCCGTAGAACTTTCTGCAAACGGAGTTCGTAATCAGATGATTTATCCATTACTTACCGTGCGTTTGCAAGCGTTTACGTACGCGTTGTGAAGCTACCTACGGTCAACAGCAAATCAAGATAAATCAAATTGTGTGCATGCAATCACGATATTCACCCGCAAAATGAAAGGAGACAGCACGATAGTCTTCTGGGAAGTCAGTTAACTACGCCGTGCACATCGTTCTATCTAAAGGAAAATAGCCCAGATTGGGCAATTCTCACTTGTTCTGCTGACTCATACAACGCTGTTGGCATGCGCTTCGGTAATTGGATTGTGTACCGTATAAGTACCATGTAGGGCAAGAGGACAGAAATTTATCCAAGTCAAACAACTTCAAGCGTACAGTGTCGGTCATCTACAGCCAGATTTTAGGTGGGATAGAAAAGACCGATGTTCACGCTCCCAGGCTAGAGTGTATACATGATCATCAACCACACCACAATGAATAATGAATCTCAAAGGCTTGGTTTAAACACCTGGCAGACGGGCACAAAACGCTTCCAGATGCTGTATAGTGTCCAGCGCACAGACCATAAAAACGTGCTTAATCATTAATAGTGTTTGTCATATCTACTCCGTCCTACGCTGACATCGTCTGTCAATGCAATGAAGGAGTTCAAGTTCTGAGGTGCTCGCCCGTGTACAATCGGTCAACTCGGTCAGCACTATTAACCAGGAACCGTGTGCCATCGACAAGCAGATGACTCAAAATAGGAATCCGCATCATTCTGGCACACATGTATCCTCATTTTTCTGTGAGATTCGAGACTTCGTATAAATTTTATCTGCATGAATACAATCATCCGCTACTCATCAGAAGTTTAGAATCACTGGTTTCCATCGACAAGGTTAAAACAGCTCAGCAGTAGTGCGTAAAATATCAGGCACAGTGACACTATGTCCAAATTTAACCGATTGCTTTTAAAATTTCATCGCCTAGGTTGAGTAACATATGGACGTTTTGTAAAAGGTCAGTCTAGTCCGGTATTATCTGAGAGGTCGGTGGAGTGGCATGAAGAGCCATGAAGATGACGCAGTAGAGTTAATCAGATACAAACCAGTGGGGAATTGCAATTATGTTAGTGGATAAAAAGAAATCGCATAATTATGATGGGGTCAATAAACTGAAAAAACTGTAGTTGAGCTCGAGAATGTTGGTCGATTACCACTGGCCATTACCATGCTGAACTGGTAACTTGGACAGAAACACACTTTAGTGAGCTATTTCCTTTAGTCTAACTGTCAATTTATGGAAAATAATTAGCTGAGAAAATGCTCCGAAAGGTTGAAGACCTCCCTTCCCTTCCAAAAATTATTGGATCGTCTACCCTTCCTAAGCTGAGTCGTACCTCTTCAGTCCTAATCAGTTGCATTAGTTAACGCTTTTGGTTACCACTGTTCCGATTCTAGTGCACTGGTACTGCACACTGAGTAATCGGGGCTACACGACATCGTTCAGAAACCTGAATGACTGACTAATCGAAAAAACACGTGACCTACTGACATGTGCAGTAGTAGGGATTGATTTGACAATCAAATACCACACTCGATGTCGTACAGTCAACTTTTCACGATCAGTAGTGCTCCTCGAACTGTCCGAAAAGACAGCTGTTTATTTTCTGCTAGTAAAAGAAACGCTTGAATAAGGATGTTCACTAGACTGGACAAATGTGACATCAATTTTTTCGAAAACCTTGACGCCGACTAGCTGAGCGAGTTCGCCAAGTGAAAAGTGATCACCTTGGAGAGACCTGTTGAATAGTGATCGTTGGTATTTGGAGTACACGCATCAGGCCTAATTCTATCACAAACGGAACAAGTCTTCGCAAGCAAACCAGAGTCACACCTTGTTAATATCCTGGCCAATTTTCGGGACATCCAGATCATCGCCTGCATTATGCAAAACAAAGATGTGAAGGAATCCGTAGGACAAGTTTAACCATAGGATTTACTAAAGTTCGTTAATCAAATTCGTGATCCCTCTACACATTCACGCGCTACTTGACTATGAGACAATCCATGCAGCATCATATGTAACCACAAAGAGCACAATCATAATCAATAGGACCGACCTTAAACGGTGAACCGACTATGTGTTGTTGGTCACCGTGTCGGATGTTGATCAAATATTCTCCAGGCGCCATGGGCAGATAAGAAAAGTCATAACCGTCTGGACGTTCCGTACAATTCAATTGTACCTTGCTCGGTCCGTCAACAGTCACCGAAAGGGCTCCACTACCTGCTTGGGTAGTGTTAACGAAGAAGCGGTTGCGCTCACCTGAGCAAAACAGACAAGTAGATGATTGTTCCAGTATACCATGAAAATCAGCTTATCAAAGGTGATGATTGGTTTTCATTAGTGAGCTTTACTCACCGACTCTTCCATGTGATAGACCTTCACCAGTAGCAGTAACCAGACCAAAATCATCCTGTCCTACAATCACACGGAATGGACTGCCGGGAATCGGCCTTTCGTCCATCAACACATGAACTAAATGCGGTCCATTCTCTTGTGGTGTGAAACGAACTGCGTGTTGGTCGACGTCAACCTGATGGATATAGGCCTCCGTTTGTACTCCGGATGGTGCAACCACATAAGCGCGCATACGTCCAGTCATACCGGAGTAGTTCACCGTGAAAGCTGTCGAGCGTCCAATCTGTGTGGAGGACAGGTTAATGATGTATAGAGCAATTTGGATCCACTAAGAGGAATCATTAAAATGTGATAACTGTTATCATCGACCGCGTGCTCTCTAGATGATCAAAGGAAGATACGAAAGTACCAGCTGATATGATTGCCGATTTTGAGATAACAAGGTTGCTACCTCAGAAGTGTAGATAATGGGCAGTCGTGTTTATTGAGAAAGTTTCTCTTTTGGCACAGAATGGTCTTCGGACCAAGTAAACCGGTTGGAATTTTGGAAGTAGACACCGGAGACATAAAGTGGGTAACCATACGAATCCAAAGGTTTTAAGTTAGGTGTACGTTGACATATGTCGGTATTGCGCTTAGGATACTCGTAGCAAAATCAGGACGCATGGAAGCACGAAAAAGCCGAAAACAAATTTTCACTTTCTTAGTGCGTTCTTTCTTGGTACACTAAGTTTTCTTCCGTTGCCCAGATAATTGTTAATCGCGTATGTAAAGTTAGTTGCGAGAACTTTTTACAGGTTTATTTCGAACAGATTACAGAGTTATTCAGAACTAGAACAAAGGAGCATTGAAGACAGTTTATGAAAATATCTTGAGATCCGATTGAATATAAGTTCACGGAGTCGGAGCCCCAAATCACTAATCACGCCCTAATAACCACAATAACCCGTATCTTTTCTAAGGATCTCGGCGGTAATCGATATTTTTCCGTATGAATGTTTTGCATTTACGTTTGTTATTAAAGGTGTCGATTCAAACTCGGTGTCATCCCATATGAGTGTGTAGTGTTTTGCACACGGCGGATTATATGCTTTTATAAACAAAATTTTGTTCACCTCTTGGACTGGATAAGGTTCTTTGTGGTTATAGCAAAAATTGTTCGTTTGAAATTTGCGAGAATGTTCTTCCAGGGGAAATCCGTTTCATCAAGAGTTACACCTCCGGGGATCTCTGTGTCCGAGTTTGTCTGTCCTGTTCATGCAAGATTTATTGTTATTGGTCCCAGGTTACGTTTTAATCCGACGTGGTTTCGTAGCTCAGCTGGTATAACTTCTGTCGTGTCCGAGCATGACCTTTCTGTTTCTGGCCCTATTCCGCCAGAAGTTTGCATCCTTCGCAAATATGTAGTTAGCTCTTTCCCTAGCGGTAGAATTCTGATTCGTTCCTGCTGGTTTTGCGTACAGTGACGAGTAGTTTTTAGAAAGGACGTTGTAGTATAACATTCCCTGATTTGTTTCCAAGACACTTCGAGTGGTTCCCATTCAAAGGGACTAGAGACTGCAGGGGTAATCAAAAAATGATCAGCAGTCACACTGGGGCAACAACTGGAAAGTAAAGTAGACGATGAGTGTTATGTGTAGCTCTGAACTCTTCGAAACATGGTGGTCGGTCCCATATCAATTGAATTGGCTTGCATTCATGACTAGACATACCTACCTCCTCAGTGGGCCAAGAGATCCGTAAGACGATTACAAGTACCCCTTCACCCCATAAGAGCACTTGTGCAGCAAAAATGCTCGTTCAATAAAGCGCGATTTTTGTTATCCAACTCAACACGTTCCCAAACCACGCGCTCACTCGCGTTTATGAACCGGAATTCCGGTTCGTAACACAGCGGTGGTTTCCATCCCCACGTTATGTGTACTTCTGCCTGGTTTGTGTGTGTGATTGATGCTTTCTGTCGTGGGTGTTTGTCTGCCATCCCTCGTCCGCTGGTCCGATTGCGTTGGGCAATGGCTCGTCCGGTCACCCGTGTTGTCCACACACCAACCACTGTAAACTTTGTGACACCTAAGTGCCGCGTTGAGGTATCCCACCGAGTGTTAGAATAATCGTGCTTCTGGTTTGGTCACCCATCACAAGGGGTTCCACATAAAAAAATTACCAGAATGAATGCATTGACCTTGTTTCTGTTTGCTTTCAGTGGCCCTCAATTTACCAGTTGAGTGGCTTAGACGCGGTATCGAATGAGCACCCGAAAGTGTGGCAACAATTTATTCTGTGCTCACCCAAACCCAAATCTGAGGAGTTCAAGGAGACCATCAAGTGTTGGATTAATCTAGAATTTGCGACCGTCAAATCCGACAGTGCACAAGTTTGGGGTTATCTTAACCTGACCGGCCGACTCCAATTGATCTAAGGAACGATCAAGAATGATAAGCCAACGGCGATATTTGAATTATGTCAAGTGTGAGCACATAAATGCATAATGAAAGAAGGGAAAGCTCGTAAACGCCTGTCCGTCAACCAACGAATTGGTCAGGTTGCTTTGCTATCAGTCTGTATGTTCCAACCACCGTATAAAAAAGTGCTCGAAGATTTGGTTAGCGATCGTCAAACAAACCAAGATGATGTTTGTTTATATTTCTTGAATACCTACATTGTCTCATTTCCATTTGGTTATGCGATTTTTCCCACGCACACTTGTACATTCGTCCATTTGTTTTTGTGCGCGTATGGACTCCATGGTCTCAATTGTTCATCCTTCTCTCTTCCAACTGCTTTCGGACTCGTATAGTTACTCAAGTTTGTCTGCACTGAATGCCTCGAAAACTTTCGTATGTTTCAAGCGGTTATAAGAAGAAAATGAATCCTGAGAAGAACTTCCCCAATAAACACAACTACTGTTTGTTTACAGGTTTTTCCCACAACTGCGAGTTCACAGTCACTCTCAGGCGTACTATGACCAATTACCGGGATTTTCATTTAGACGAGTGTACGAAAGAAGGCATGGTGCAATATTGTAACATTTCATATTTTTACCAGTCTCAAACGTACAACATGCCAGTTATATACATCACACACATAAGGACAAACAGAGACTGAACATGCCTGCAAGCACACTAACAATTATGTGATTGAGACGATGTCCGCCCGATAGGTTATCTCCAGCTTTCATGTGCACACAACATCGGCTGGCAAGTTTAGATGTGCGTCGCTTTGCAGAAAGCTGGTGACGTCGAGTTTCCATTGCGCAACAGAATTTTGAATGAGTTCACTAGGTCAACTTGCTGACCTGCTGCCATGACGTGTGTTAGCAATCGATGATATTGAATCCACGACGTTGATGGAACAGCCTGTCGAGTGGACCTGATTCTGATTGCATAATTCATCGTCTGCTTGTAGGCGTGTCTAGTCCCTGTTTGTCCTTCTGTGTATGGCATGTGTAAATGACGTTTTATGTTTGCAGCTGATAAGACGAAGCGAAATGTTAACATATTGTAACACATGTCTTCCTTCGGCTCTGATGAAGTTGTTAAAGGGAACTCTGTGTTATAGATGTGAGAAAAGTTTGGCTTCTCGTCGAACTCCTTGTTGAACTTTCCAAACACTCGTTTTGTTTCCGCTCATAGGAATACTCAACAACTTTTATGGTATGCACCATAATTGACACTGAAGAAGTTGGGACGACGCCACATACGCACACAAGGTTTGAAGCTACAGCGTCTGCTTAATTCCTAATTTTGGTAACTTTTCCCGACAGAATAAAATCAAAATTGTTTCCCAAGTTGTTTCGACTTTGTAAACCGGCTCGTGGGCCACGATTCGACCTGTCCTTCTTTTCCTCGGAATGTCGAAGTAGCCTAGTCGACCGATCGTCGTTTCACTTGGCATCACATACTCCCATCTTGACGAGGTGTGCATGGGAGGGAGCTTGAGTAGTGTAGTTCACCCAAACCTCCTCGCCTTTCCATGTGCGTTGGCCCTGATGAAATACCCGATCTACATACTCACACAATTCACATGATTCAATATTCAGGAGCACGGTGGCCAACTTACCCTTCACTGTCTGCCTTCTGTACGGCCTGGTTACTGGTGTATTACAGGTCAGGCATAGGCCAACAACACCCCAGTAGTGTGCAAAACATTTGGTTTGCCCTGACTTATGTCATCACATTAGCAAACGGGAAGCGATGCGGGTGGGAAGTTAAAATTCATGCGGATTACACCTTTGGGCGTTCCTGTTGTTTTCCCATGCCAAAAGAAAACAGGTAAACAACGAGTCTACAGGGCATTTTTCAGTGCGTTTTTTTCAAGGACTCAATGCTACGTCAATTCAAGCACAATTCGGAGCACAATGGACTAATAGATTGAGCAAAATAGTATACCTACCTGAAGACCACGATCTTGGATAGAAGCGACACTCAACTGCCTAAGTTCCGGGCTGTAGAATGTACGCTCCATCGTCTCGTTGATTGTGACTTGGAATGGCGAACCTGGAATATGTTCATCATTGAAACGTACGGAACACTGATATTCTCCAGGTTCAGTCACTCGGTACGAAATGCCACAAGATCCGTCTTTGCGGTCCTTTGAATAAAGGGAAACGGTGTACGTGCACGAGTTTGGATAGAACTAAATGTGTCAAAGTGATCACGTATGCTATTGTCCCATAGACTCGAATGGCATATGCAATCCAAAACGGAAATTGTAATTTGTTGTGCTCAACTAATTACTTGAAGTGGCTGTCAAACAGGTCTAAAATGGAAACACACTTAATCTTGAACAAACATCCTGGTGTGGATCATAAGTGCAGACTGGACTACCCTCTTTTTGTAAGCCGCAGTTTGCAACCATTTTGTGTGGCCCGGGCTAGAAGTTAAGTAGAAATTAGATATAAACCATTTCTACAAAAAAGATGGATAGGACAGGTTACAACTGTGTTGTACTAGTGTGCTCAAATATGCCGTGATATCTAGGTACGAAAAACCCTATAATCATCATCATGGTTGCGAACATGCATTCACCGGCACAAGATAATGCACATATTAGTTTCTCCGGGAACATTTACTTCAAAGTCGATTTCTGCTTTGCTGGGTCCCTCGATAGCCACCGACAGACCACCTGCTCCTGCCTCACGAGTATAGATACTGAAGTCATTCGGTGCGTAGGTGAGCCCGTGCTGAAGTCCCTGACCGGCAGCGCGAACCTTGTGAGCCCCTCCGTCGGTGATAGCGCCCACAGTGAATTGGAATGGACTTCCTGGGTGATTAGATGAACACAGAAAATCATAAAACTCATGCACGATCAAAGTAAATAGCAGCTTTATTAATGTGGAGCTAACAGAACAGGAAGGGAGTAGCTTTTAAGACGTTTCCCACAGTGTGAATACTGGTCACACATCACTGTGTACGAGGTGAGACAGTCAAGTTGGGGCAGGCGCAAGGACAACTGTCTAGTGTTTATCGTGCTAGTGTCACAAACGAAAAAGAAGCTAAGGCTGAAATCTCGATCTCAACAGGATTCTTGCAACAAACTATACATCGATCTACCGAATGTCAGTTAGAGTGGATCAGTCAACACCCTTACTTTTAAGCGAAAATTGCTTTCGGAGGTTAGTTTAATTCAAATCCCAACTTGTTCCATCGAGCTGGTCTTCGTCAAGTTCTTTAGGTTTCATATTCTGTGGCAATCGGTGATATGTCGTCTATTCGTCAGTTCAAATGTGCAAATATGCAAATTACTCACAAATGGGAGCAAAAATAGTGTTCATGGCCTGAAGTAACCAATATATTCCTCAACAGACGTATTCTGGTATTATGCAGTTCGTTCCATAATAAATTGCAACAAAGCCTTTGGAAGACTTTACAAATAATCGTCGAGATGAGTTTCCTTGAAGTTGACATTCCGGACAGATAGGCAAGCTGAAATAAACCAACTTATAAATGGTCCTTATCTTTATGCACCGACTATATTCAACAATCTAACAGTGTACATAGGTAGATTAATATGACCAGTGGCATATAGCCAAATCATCAACAATTATCATGTATGCTACAAGTTCACATTAAAGATAGCGTACATAATTCTTTGAGGGTGTTAACAACAATAACTAAAGCCGATCAGTCAAAGACACTGCTACGTTTTTACAAGGTTGGTCGACATATTACAATGGAGGTCCGTGATACGTGCACAATGAATTAGTGATTCGTCAACGGGCACGTGATGTCTTGCCTTCAATCGGCACATCTGAAATAAGTATAAATTGTTTCAACGTGAACGCTACTCAGCCAGAGGCGTCTGCGTGTTCAAATAAGTTTCTTGCAGGACCAGCCCAATCTGAAGGAAGGAGGGTCCCTTTGTATCTGTATTCGAGCCCCATACGCTACATGCCTTACAGACAATAACAACGGCTGTGAGAACAGGTGACTCAGTAGAAGCGCATAGTGTATTGTCGCATTTACAAGCATTCGGGCCATTTTAAAGTGCATGGACGAGTGAGCCGTTGGCCGTCGAAGCCGCGACCGCTCAGAACACACTTCGAGCCTTGGCACGAGTGTGGGGCACGCAAACGGCCTTGACGCGTATACAACAGGTCCAAAATTCAATCTTAATCGAATTCAACAGTACGTGTGAATTATCCGTTGGCATGCTCTGTAAAGGTCTAATCCAGTACTCTCACTGTTCCGTTTGGTGAGGTTAAATTGACGTCTATACATGATTCATCATTATCGCCATGTCATTAAAAACCCAAGCGCTAACTACACAGGTTTACATTTGGGCTTAAATTACATTTAGCAAGCGTTATAGCCCTATAAGATCCGACCTATACTGCTACCTTGACGTGGTGGTCGGGCTTGTGTACTGTTTTGATCCGGCGGGCTATGCTGACTAGGACTCCGGTCCTTCCAGGTGCAACCTTGTCAGACAGGCCAAAGGGGAGCAGTCAGACGAAAAGC
>QNGE01000876.1:25209-213984 GCA_008508345.1 Paragonimus westermani
GCGGATCGAGATAATCGCGTGATAAATACGGCAGAGATACGGGATGGATCGTTGGAGGACAGAATGACATATAATGGCTTTCGCTACACGACGGAACTGATACATGGTGTCTAGAGCGACTGGAGTATCCTCAGAAGAGTATGGTGTGCAAATGAGTGTTTCCGTTTCTTGTCGTGCTCAGACGCTTAAGTAGTGTGTTGGTTTCTCCAATACAGTAACCTTTCTGTTGTCCGCTTTCTGGATTCACATCACTAGTATCCGTTGCGATTAGACAAACAAAACTGGGGATATTATCTGAGATCACATATTGGGATTCGGTTAGGCACTCTGTGGTATCCGTCTACCTGTAATGAGAAGTCGTCCCGTCACCAAAGATGCATTGGGTGCATTGACGACTCAGTATAGCGCGGTAAACAACAAGATAGTCAGTTTAGACGACGAGGCGCGCTTACAGGTCAGGCCTGAGCGCTTTAGTTTACATTTCACGACTTATCACACGGTTTTGTCTCCTGATTTGGATTTCCAAATGAGTTAATTGGACCAGTTACTCCGAGTTTTATAAACGACCAACCCCCATAAGGGATAGTTAAACGATTTGTTTACTAACCCAGTCCGAAATGGAGAATGGCAACTGAACATGAAAAGTGCAAGTCCCTGATCACCAGTTACATTCAGGAGAATGTGTGACCGCTCCATGACCACGCTATCCGAATGTCAAGACTAAGGGTTCTGTTGTCTAAATTCAGATTGAGATCACAGTACTCATTAAACCTGCAAGGCGATATTTTAGATTACTGATGAGTAGTCGGGGATTTGGTTTATTTTCAAGCTGACCATCACTCACATTTGATGGCAGCGTTCCCATTCAGATAGACTTTCCAGCCAGCCTCTTTCGAAAAGTAGCACTAGACTCGAGTTTCCCTCTCATTCGAGCGATGGTCAACTTGAAAATAAACCAAATCCCCGACTACTCATCAGTAATCTAAAATATCGCCTTGCAGGTTTAATGAGTTCTGTGATCTCGACCTGTCTCGGAAGTCCTAATCGCGGGGTTATCGATTGGAGTTAACAGGCAGTAACTGTGTCTCCTCTCGAGACGATCGGGCAACCTGATCATTGCTCACAAGCGAGAGTGGTTGAGCGTTCAGATTTGATGATTCGGTCGTGCCTAATGTGAGGTCAATGGCGCAGTGGTTAACACGGTTGCCTCATGATTGGAATGCCCGGAGTTCAAATCCCGGCCGTGGCAAGGATATGCACTATGACGAGCTCTAATGAGAGCGAAACTCGAGTCTAGTGCTTCTTCTCGAAAGAGGCTGGCTGGAAATTCTATCTGAAGGCGAACGCTGCGATCAAATGTGAGTGATGGTCAACTTGAAAATAAACCAAACCACCGACTACTCATCAGTAATCTAAATTCAGATTCTTTCTGTAGTTTAGGTGAAAACACATGGGTTGTCTTCTTACCTAAGGACAAATTTTGGGTGCACTTATAATTAGTGTAGGACGTTCCTATGACTCATCAACATAGACGATGTCACTTCTAGCGTGTTGCTACCAAACGGGCTGTCAGAATTGTTTTTCTATATCTAAAGTGAACCAGATGGTGACTGATAAGAATACGGTGCACCGCAAACTCCTAATCCTAACAGCCCACAGTACAAGGACCGTAGGGAGGGAGGGTATACTGAACTATTTCAGTAAAATTATCGCAGATGTCATCTCCACTTCCTCAACTGCGTTTTTCAATCGTTTAACGTTTGGATGACTTTAGAAAATTGTGGCAAATTGATGTTTGTCTTCGGTTTAAGGAAAGACGGTTCATGGAAACACTATATTTACAGTGTAATAACAGACAAAACCAGTTTTTCCGTCGTTTCACTTTATATTTGATATTTCCCCTTTTACTGCCTATCGTTAACTCCATGTTCGTTATTGGATGTCTGAGTGTGATGAGACATTTTACGAAATGTCCCGAAGTAGTTGAGGTCAATATGCACAAACGACCGCTACAAGAATCGAAGGCACACAACATGTGCACAACATTTTAAAACGCAATATTTCTTTTCACGGATGAGAGGTAATGTGTACGGAAACCTTACTGATGGTAGTTCTTCAGATTCACGTCCAGATTGGGGCCATACACAGATATTAATTTGCGAAATTCTTGAGCGTAACATTAAGTCAATATGAACGGTTGCCCCACTTAAACACGGTATCCACAAAATTTAGGTGATGTTTTTTCTTTCCGCATCTCAGGTTCTGTTCCCCCTCCGCATCATCTGGTAATGCATAGCGTGTGTCAAGTAGGACTCATATTGGTTCATCAACAGACCTCACCAAGAATGCGCAGACCATAGGTACAGGCGAGGTTACTGTTGACTGAGAGCCACAACTCTCAATTCATCTATGACCGAATGAGACCTGTGGACCCTTGTATAATTTTGTGTGAGATGCTCGTTAGGAAGCGGTGACTTCTTTTCTCTGAGGGAGAAGCAGGATTTACGAACCCTTGATTAAACGATTCGTTTCCCGGTGCTTGTGTGCCAACTTATGTTGTTCAGTCACACTGAAACAAACAGGTCGGATGCCGGCGGCTTTGACATGACAGCACATCTCCGCTTCACTTCAAACTGTGACTGGCAGTACCTGTTTGCATACGCCCAAACTGATTGCATCATATTGCTTCGCTCTGGTGACCCTGACTGCATATGCTTATGTTACCAGTGTTTCAAACTTACACTCAAAGATCTGTTTTCCGGTTGAGGTTTAGAGTCGTCTCAGTCTTTGGTTTGTTTCTAATTCCCAATAACAGTTCACTAACTGTCAGTTATTTCACACTGTTATTGATACGAGTATACTAGCGCCTGTAGCGTGTCATCTGCATGATGTTGGATACGAGGGTGGTCCTACACATTGCATGGAAGAACATAACTCAATATCACGAGTAAAGTAGTACACTTTCCAGGACAAAACACTATGAGCGAAACGACTGCACGTAAGACAGGGATACAACAAAACGAATAATGGCCAGCTGTCTTGTTCTGACAGGGGCGGTAAATATCAGTATGACTATAATTCAAATCACGTACCAGGTATTTTCAAGTTTAGTTCGCACTGACTACCCACATGAGTAACATCAGCTAACTCGCGTTGCCTCGTAATACGTTCCATCATACGCAAGGACGGTTCTCCACCTACGTGGACCACATAGGGACTTCCCTGCACAAGCTGATCCGCGTATTTCACGTTGATAATGTACGTCCCAGGTTCCGTTGGTCTGTATGTTACCAAACAAGTTCCATCATGGTTATCGTGGCATTCGATATCTGCTTTGCTCGGGCCCTCGATAGACAAACTCAAACTGCCATATCCTGTGAAGTGACAAGAAGAAAAGGCAGCATTCAACTTGGACAAATGTTGTGAACAGATAAACTTACTGGGATTAGATCTACACAAACTTGAACGTGATAGATGCATATACACTGTCGTTAGTTAGATGGAAGACGTGAGCCAAGAACATTACACGGACATAGTGATAGCGCGATTGTTGCTCACTTGATCGACTCCACTCATTCTGTCAGTAAAAAAGAAGCTTTTCGGATTGTTTACCGAGTGCCAAGGAATCGATCAAAAATGTTGAGATTTCGAATGTTGACCGTTGCCGAAGCCATCAGCATCCGACTGCGCAACAATGACCTCTGTGCACAGAAGAAGTTCGTGCGGACACTTAACCTACCGTGGCCCACAATCAAAAAGCCTACGATATGGAACAGTGACTGCGTAATTGATAACCAACACGCCGCCCATGACCTATATTGACCGTTTTTCTGACTCACACTAGTCAGTGTTTTCATATTTATCGTGTTGTAATTAGCCTGATGATCAAACACAGAAAGCAAGTCTTCGTTACTCTGTCGTTCTCATGACTTCGAACGAACAGTGATAGACATCGATTTTTGGGGATTGCTTCTATTCATGTCACGTCACTTATAAACACTT
Organism: Paragonimus westermani; assembly: GCA_008508345.1. Taxonomy (NCBI): domain Eukaryota; kingdom Metazoa; phylum Platyhelminthes; class Trematoda; order Plagiorchiida; family Troglotrematidae; genus Paragonimus; species Paragonimus westermani. The sequence continues at coordinate 29,212 of QNGE01000876.1, forward strand.
ATAAACCTCAGAAGAAATCTACCTTAAGTGTACCATATTGTGGAAAACATGGTCGCATTAGAGTTGTAGGAGCCCAGGTTGACAGGATAGCTAAAAGTCCCAGTTCGTCATCCGGCAAACGGAGCTAATGTCACATGAATGTCTAGTGCGTCGATGTACCAGAGCATTAAATGTATAAACAGTATAAAGTAGCCTCCGTTTATATGAAAAAAAACTTGATACCTCGTTTATGAGTGAACAGTGGTGTATACAGTAGTGGTAGCCGCCGGGCTGCGGTAATATTGGATTATGGTTGACCAGTATCTTATTGTAATTTACGGCCTTGTTTCAGTCATTTAGGTTGTTTGGCTCAACCACACTTTCAAACAACTTGTTTTACTTCACACTCTTTTATGAGCACATTCGATGTAGTAGCTAACTTTTCTTCTAATTGGCTTGTGTTGATCGACCTCCTCTCACGTAGCACTACTCTAAAGGTGGACGCTGACTGGCTTTAGTTTCTTCAACGTTCAACCACATCACAGTCAGAACTGACGGCTATCGTGCTCCTTGGATCAATCGGCAAACGCGCGCGTTTTGGAAACCAAGTTCAACGACTGGTTCGAGTAGTCTAATACACGCAGACGGAAACTTTGATATGACGTCTTAGATCAACTCATTAGAGAGTCTTAATTATCATTAATTTTGGAAGAGACTCAAAAGCGGTTCAAAAGCGACAATCACTATACCAGCTGAACTATGAAACTGCGTCAGGAACTCGGAAATTTCGCACTTGGAATCTGTCACCCACTGTCTCATATGGAATCAACCGAATGATCCAGGAGATTGACTTCCCTAGCACAACTCTTCATTAAGTTCACGTTGGCATCCACCACCGTCACTGTTGACCGATGATTCCTCACAATTGGACCCTTTCTAAATTATGAAACCTGCCAAACTACTCACTGCCAAAAATGAGTTAAAGCATTGTGCTAGTAGGTAAATACTGAATTGTAAATTGTGGTCGTTTTCCAGGAAGTTTTGTTGACTGTCATGTAGTCGTGAGTTTAATTCACTTACAGGCACCGTGTTAGTACTGGCTCCACAAGTATGCTTCATGGCCTCATTGAAATGCAGAAACCGTAATGAAAAACTATAAGCCTCAGTGCCATTTTAGCACCAGCGAGTGTCACGGTAAAAGTGCAGGCTGAACACCTCGTTGATACGATTAGTCGCAGAATGCACACTTTCTATGTCAAACCAGTTGACATAATTGCAAGTCATTATAGTCAACAGCTGTTTGACATCTGCTTATTTTTAATGAATTAGCAAAACCAGCATCAAAAACGATCGCATAACGCCTCAAGACCACCTTGGCACCTGGATTGTCAGAGAAAATCCGCCCGACCTGCCTCTTTTGTTCTGTTGCATTGTTTCTGTACGTTCCTGATAGGTAATTCAAGGTGGATTAAATTCAGATGATATCAGTTCGATCGTAAGACTTTAGTCAGTAGATAATAGCTGATGGTAACAGCCTCAATGTATACTCCCAATAGTTTTGAGCGGATTTGGATCGAAAACAGAAGTTAGCCAGTCTAGCATGCACTCCATAGCTCAGCCATGTTTTTACGACGTGGGACGTATGCAACCAAGTATTGTTCTGCTGGAAGGCTACAGTTCTTTGCATATACGGCGTGATAAATTCTATCTAATATGTCGACATAGAGAAGGATATTGTGTTCACTTTTCACAATGGCGAGGTTATTCGGTTTTCAGTCAAACTATGTCCCATACCATCACTGATTGCTCAGCACCGGTCTACTTCAGAAAGTACACATAGTCCAATTAACTACTGTGTCAATGCTACTCCCATTTACCAGGGCTACCCAGAGCGAATTTCTTCACGTCATTAATGTTCACAGGACCTCATTTAGAAGTTAGTTTTACTAACCGACGTAAGTTACCACTTCCTTTACGTAAGACTGGTTTTGTTCAGAATTCATGTGAAGTGGCACGTTTATCCCCGGATAGTCCAATCTGGAATGTCCATAAAATGCCCTCCACATGGTTTTGTGGAGAGTTCTGAAAGAATATTTGGTTTCCACGGAGAATAACTCCTCGTCGCAATCAAGGTTAGGCAAAGGACTGTTAATTAGGTCAACTCAAATGCCTCATCTTTTACCACCGTTCATACGTGGAGACGAATCTCTTAGCAAACAGTTGACAACTCACATTTATTCTTGAAATCGAGTAATAATCTCGTATGTGCTCCGCTACATTTGGTAAAGAAAGGGAATGTAGCCTTACAAATCCGTTGGATGTTGCGCCTCACGGAATCGTAAAGGTAGAAGCAATTCGTTTTCACAGAATGCCTCCACCTATTACCAATATGACTTTGCATTCATCAGTCACCTGTAGATTTCTCCAAAGGGAGCCAGGATTCAAGTGGCTACAAGCTCCACGGCCGACGTGTACTCACTTCGCTCGACGTCATTTCCACCAGGCGTTTGATTCATCTGGTTTGTGCAAACGGGTTCGGACAATGAGTGTATCTCAAAGCTCTGGAACAGTCTCATGTTTTGCCATCTTCCATTTAGTGATTTTTTTTCTCAAACTCACCACAAACAAACGAGAGCTGAGTAATGTTCCCCTATTACGACGTGTAGTCGGTTCAGACGGTCGACTACAAACATGTCTGCTCTGTGATTTAAGGGATGAATTCCAGTTTTGTCACAGAGTTCACCAGGGACTTGTTAAAGAATGAGAAAGTTATATGCTTTTACATCCAGGCAAACATTGACCAATCCATGGGCTCGAATAGATGTAGCTTAAACATACTGATTCACCCTTGTTTAACCAAAGAACTATTATGGTGAACTTATATTGGGAGGTCTTTAGATGTAGAAAACAGCATTGGCTCAAGGTCTGAAACAAAATTACGTTGGGGAAAGTCAGTGTCATTGAATGACATCGTGGTTTTCTCGAGGCATATGATGAACACGTGACCCCACGCGCCTGTTTTACAAACCAACGTGAGCCGCACTCACGTCAGTTTCACGTTTATTGAACAGACATTCAGGAAACACTGATGACATTAGATGTGGTTGTGCACGTCACTTTGTGAGAACCTGTGGACGATACTAGTCAGTAAACGTCGTAAATGACAGATGATACAAGAAATCAAATGCTACTTACGTTTGAAAAGTTTCAACCTCATACAACTGGTGTCAGAGAAGTGCAGTGCGCATTTCGTCTTTAATCAAATCTGCTGGACATTCATTTGCCCCCAAATTAATAACTAGTAGAAGCTATTGGGCCTGTAAAGAATAGGAATAGAACGATGTGTTAGCCTAAATCATGAAGTGTTTTCAAGTGCAGCACTCCCAAGTGCTTAACGCATATTGACATGTGGCTACTTTTAAACACAGAATTCCAGCTTCTCTGAGTGTTTGTTCATCAGGATGTGCATCCACTAGCGTGCTGTTACATTGGCTGTCGGGCGTCATCAGGTCCTTTATGTGTTCAAAAGCAATCTGTCTTCACACTGAAACTATCAGACTGTTATTTTTCGAATACCTTCCCAACCAAATTTTTCAGTCATAACGATCCATCTAATCCCATAGACGATAATTCCCATCTGGTAGATATGTTTCCATGTTTACGCTTAGTTTTGGGGACAGATATAGATCGGGATGTACGAACCGATACTCCACCGAACAACAACCGTGATTTATATCACTAACTTTTTTGAATGTGAGTTGCCGACTCTGTTGACAAATCAGTTTTCACCAACTATTTACTGGCCATCTCAAGGCTGAGGTCGAGTCAAATTTGTTTTGGGTATGCGACGAAGCTTGGATTAGCTTGGATTCGTAGCGGTTCGCTGATATATGGCTTTCGGTGCACCCTGGATTGGCAAACAGTTGTGTCACAACTCGAGTATGACACTGATTATTTGGAATTAGATGACAGATGGTCTGTCTGAGAAAGTGAATTACTATTAGAGAAGTGTTATTGTCTATTCAGTCTCCTAAATCGCAATGAGGATAGCGGAACACTTAAAGTTATATTACGTTTTGGTGGCTTGTTTGTACTTGGGTGATTGTTAATTAGCTACCTTTTCAGCCGGTGAGTGACCACACATCCAGTCGACCTGGATAAAACACTTTACAAGAATGGTCTTTCTATATTAAGTTTGCTCGTTCAAACTTACCCATCATCACGCCACGTTGGTAGAAGATCCACAACCATCACTTGCTGTCATACGATAAGGAATGTTTCTCGAACAATGTGGTCTCTCAGGTGTTCCAGTGTGAAATTTCCATCCAGTTTGATGTGATGCAAACAGTAGAACGTGTATGACCAAGAATATGGAGTGTACGAGAAAGTAGAGTGCCTACATACATACATTATCTAAAAACTTTACTGAACTGGAAAATCACCGCAGTTTGTCTAAGGTGAGCGACCTGGAGAAAGGCGCTTGCAACACCACGCCTAACTTACCTGCATTGCGTGTGTCCACCGTGAACTGACAATTCTGATTGGCAGTTCCTTCACGAAGGCCATTTCCATAGACGCGAACTTTTGAAGCGTTACCGATCTCGCTTTCGCCCACATAAATTTTGAATGGACTGTTCGCAATATGTCGTCCGTTTCGAAATACGTTTACGTAGTGGTCGCCGATTTCACGCGGTGTGAAAGAAATACCTAGGGATAAAACAGTGTGAAAACTTGATTATTTATCATTACTAACGCCTGAACTTATGGTGTAATTTGATCCACGTACGTGATCTTCAGTCTTTATATAATCGATAGGAAGTATCAGACATTGGCTGTGTTGCTTACGCTGGTTTTCCAGTCATTTATCAATTGTGTATGGCTTCATATCGACTGCGCCAATATCTGTTACTTAATGGCAAAGCGTCAGACACTTGCATCTGGCGCACGTGATGCAATTTTCATGTCACCCTCAAAAAGCCTGACATTCGTCAGCCTGAACATCAATGTTAGGAAACAGCTATAGAACCGAACCTCTGCCAAAAACAGCATTCCACGGGGCCCATGTTGGTCAAATATTTTGCTCGTGAACAACGCAGTATCGGCGTGTTCGCTGCTTTACGCCAACGACACATATCTCTGATAAGCTGTAGAATGTTCAGAAGACGTTGAAACTTTGCAGAACAACTTGAATCGTGCCACGGAAACTAAACTGCCGATTAACGTTAACAAGTGTAAGGTCATGCACATCCGTTAACAACACTGTGCCCCCTCTCAATCTGGCAACACCGGTCCGCTCATATTTATATACGGGATGGAGACCAAGGGATAGACCTATGGCAGACAATCAGTTTGTATACAACTTGTATCATCATGACTGAAAAAGCAAGATGACGTTGTATTTCTCAAAAAAACATTTTGGAACCTTCCATCTTGTAGTTTTTCCTACTATATTTGCCCCATAATCCACCAACACCGGAAAACGAACAGATCTGTTGCCCTTATCTTAAAAGTTTTTGTGTTCACTAATAGTTTACAGAGATTGGTCACTAGAAGAGCTGTAGGGTTCAGGAAAATCCCGTATCCAGGAAGACTAGTGGAATCACGTCAATTCTTAGTGTACCACAGACACCTCAGATGAGACTTAATTCTTAACCACGAAATACTGCACACCTCCACCCAGTAAACCGGGAGGACCATCTGAGAGGTCATTCGCGGAAGTTGGATTATGGAACAGACAGGCTATTGTGTGGACAGAACGGCTTTAGAATTAAGACCTGTTTGCACCGGAGCATACTTCCCAAATCTGTGGTCCCGAATGAATCGAATGCGTATTAAAATTCTATTCGATCTTCACACGCGGGGAGGACAGCTTGCGTTAAAACCACCTTCCTGACTCATCCCCATAGGCCATTAAATGTGTATATCTGACGAAAGGCTGTTTCAGCACACTTTAGTATGTGTTGACGAAATGACTGTACTTCAGTAAATTCACTGAATTTTCTCTCATTCATCCCAACCGTTGAACACGACTACCCCAACACGGAGACAGAAGAGCGTATGCAACGGCCCATTTTCCCTCCTGTAACAACCGATGTGCTTTATGAGTAGTTGAAACAAGCAAACCGAAATAAGGATTGTTCATAGTAAGATACGGCATCTATAACAGTCTCACAGCATCTTCTTCGCCGAATACGGGCATGATGACTCACCATTTATGTCGTTGCAAAAACAGCTTCACACTCCCCTATTTACGATATCACTGTTGTTCTCCCAGTTTGTTCACAGTGGTAATTATGAGCAGCTTCCGAGCCAAGTTTATGCCTAAAGCTTGTAATACAGTAAAGCATTCAAGATGGCCTCAACCAGCACATTTTCTCGAATCTTTAATATGGTTTGTCAGTTAGCACTTCTTGTACAGCACACACGGAACGTGCTATCAACCTCATTAATATCATAACTATTACAGTCATAAAAATGAAACCATGCGAGACTTCTTCCTGTGGGTTTCTCCCATACCGGAGCGTCGATACCTATTTGTTACTTGGTTTGCTAACACGACTAACTGACATTCCGTCAACTGATAACGAGCTACGCCACCTTACATTTATAGTTATTTATCATAGAAGTCTCCTGCGACCCACCAGTGTTCAAGAAGAAAAGCACGAAACACAACAGCCGCAGTTCTGTTACTTTCGTTTTGGTTAGTTTTATCGTCATAATAAAGGTCCTCCTTTGATTCCGCTGAAATGACTTCAACCCTATATCGTGGCCAAACTGAGTTTCAACTATCTGACTGAATAGTGGCAGACGGCATGACCGTTTTGATTAAAATTATGAGCATATTACAATCCGATGTAGGGTTGCAAGACCTGCAACAATGTCAGGAACCTTAAGTGCTCCACAATATGTGTGATGATTCAGGCTGGCTAATATCATCTGCACAAAGGATTTAATAAACAGATCTTTAGAAGTGGAATGATGGTGAAGTCATGCAAGGCCACAGGTGGTCTAGAACGATTGACTGGGCTGCTGGTCTGACGGTACCAGTTGTGTATAACCAACACTCTGGCATACCGCTAGTCCCAGTAGATACCAATGTGGTGGAGAACGGCTGCTCCAAACCAGTTTGCGATCCAACACCACGCATGCGGGAAGTCCGTACTATGATTCGACTGTGGGGAGAGAAGTGAATCAGCAAGGGAAAATAGTTATGTAGTGTACAGCCTGCTGGTTGCAAACGTATCCTAACGTTCTTCCCTTGCACCCGTTGTCGATAGGCCCATTTTGGCACGTCAACCAGTTCGCCATGCCGCGTAGACTGTAGGCTGAGTACCAAGTGGACAGCGGTGCAGCATCAGATAAAGTCACGTGACTCGGGCATGGACATGCTGGTCAAAATCTCCACCGCTCCGTGCTTATGCCGTGCCTTGGTGCTTAAGTTAGGGTGAGTAGTATCACTGATCCTCTCGCCCGCGCATCATTTCGCTCGGAGGCCTAGACGGAGACGGGACAATGTGTGTAGAATTACAACCGAGGCCAGATGACATGACTACTTCGTTCCTTTAGACAGATAGCGTCATTACGGCTCCCCAAGGTCAACGCGGCTAAGTGGCTACAGCGAAACCTGTGATCGCAAAATGACAGTTACCAGAGTGGTCACATGATCCTGCTTGTGTTAGCTTGAAAGTCCACACCATCCAGACTGCATGCTGGTCGTTCAGACCTTCCTCGAATAGAATGGGGCTATAGCCAGCAAAACACGCCTCTTGAAAGCTATACGATTGAAAGAAAAACGTTCGTTTTCCCACCGAGCCAGCTTTCACACACTTGACGAGGTGTTTTTTAGGCATATACTGATAATCTCAAGTCTATTTGGATTCGAAGACTAAGATATCCAATGAGGTTTACAAAATGTTAGCAGCAACACAGCTGGGCTGCAACCATCTTGATTGTCTCTGTTGTAGGAACTCTAGGCAGGCTCCTACTTTCGAAGCTAGCATCCCATCGTACACAGTGGATGTAACAACTCATGATCCACTGACTGTAGTCAGTAAGGTGTGCAACGCTAGTGTTACAGACACAGTATCATGTGAGTCAGTTTCTTTAGGAGAGAAATCAAAGAGAGTTTCCTCGGTTGCTCCGAAAAAGCTAATGCCCATTACTACTGGCAACCTACCAATACCTTGCAGAGAAATACAACCACATTCAGAGGGTCTTCGTCCGGTCCACCTGAGAAGTCCGGTTGTGGTGTTTGGGAGGGCTGCGCTAATGCTGAGCTCCTCTGCTCGAGAGAAGTCTGGAATTGTTCAGACCTTTCCGGAATGTGCCGTGCAAACATGACCGAGAGCTCTGATGAAGCCTTTGTACCAAAATGGACGTTAGTCCATGCGTCTCGAACTCTATCACGAGGTTAACAATATAAATAGATTTGCCACATGCTGACAAACCCTGGGTAGCAAGGGTCGTGCCTTTTTCATGAGATTTGACTGAAGACGTTCTCCTGGTTTCGCGAAGGTTGCTGGACCACTTAGGGCCCAGGTGTACCCTGGTGTACCATTGGATGAACGCCAAAGGTGCTAGTTCTCTAAAAAGAAAACTGGAATCGCTGACCGGCCTCGTAATGTTACAATTCGGGGTGTCCCCGAATCTACCGGCGACGACCTGAAACGCGGAAAGAGTCAGTGGCGATTCCTGTCAGTTGCACTTGGACTTACTATCGTCCCAGTGCCAACTATTACGGTGTTTGGCAACCCAAGCCAGAATCGAACGGACCTCGAACACGACTGTTCAGAATTACTGTCAATTCGGAATGGATAGCATCGCACATAGTGGAGCGGTTCCGCAATCGGCGTTACCTCACTCCTGGCGGGACTTCGCTTCATCTCAACTGTTCAAAAGAGAAGCAGGATTTAATAATCGTCAATCAACTCGAGCGCACAAGTCGCTATGCCGCGTTTACTAAGGATGTAGTAATTTTGAAAACACACTGGAGCCGGCTACCGTGGAATCGGTCACTTTCACCAGCACTTAGCTTAGTAAGTAAACTGTCACAGCCTCGCGAACATTGTACGTCCGTGAAACCCCAGGTTGTTACAACGGAGTCGTGGATCAGCACTCCCTACCTAGATTCTGAGCTCTTATCTAGAGGATGTAATTACTTTCCGTATAGGTAGCACTGAAGGCAGATGAGGGGGATCTGGCCTTTATGTCCACACTTTTCTACAGGCCTTCGTTGTCAACAACCCAGTATTTGTAGGGAATCAGGAAACCGTTTGGTGCTCGATTCGCTTGAATTGTTCGATTCGTCGGCTTGTGGGGGTCGTCTGTCGTCCACCACCTTCAGATAATTCAAAAAGCAAACTCATTATGTGAAGTGGAAGTTTCACCTACCCTAGAACTTTCCCTTAGTCCTTTAATGTGCGATTTCAATTTGCCTGAAATTAATCTTCTGGATTTTTCACACATAGGTGTTGAAGCTTCCATCTGCACGACCTTTCAACACACTCGGAGCACTGGGCTTAACAGAACACATCTCCGATTTCACTCGGTGGCTTACTGATCATAACCCGTCGCGGATGGATCACGCATTCACCGACGACGATTCAATGGTCAAATGCCCTACCATCACTGTACCATTCGGACTCAGTGATCACGCGGTCGTTTTATTCGACTTCGTTTGCAGCACGAACCTAGTCAGCTGAACGGTTAACAACCACGGAGACTTCCGGAAAATAGATGTGGAGAAATTACATGGTTACTTAGAAACGCAGTCCTGGGTGAACTCCACTTCCCTTCACTCTATAGATGATCTCTGTGAAGAGCTTATCACCATCCTTTCTGCTGTCGTTAGTGAATCTAAACCATTATCATGCACAAAACGGAGCAAAGCTCTTGGTCATCTACGCTCTCGCATACTCAAGCTTACTCTGGAGAAACGGTATGTTTGGACGTGCTATCAGTTGTCGGGATCTGAAGTTGACCAAAAGATATATTACCTTGAGGAGTCGGTGTACATCGCCAGTTCGAAGTAACCGACTTGCGGAACGCCTCATAGCTGATCCAAATAGCCCCTTCCGATTTGTAGCATCAAATCGCGAGGCGAAAGCTGCAGTTTCATGACTCTCAAGCCCATCAGGCCTTACGAGCTCTGATACCGAGGCCGATGGAGTCCCCGCTGAGGTTAAGAGCAGTGTTTTCGTACAGTTGTCCTCAGTTCCTTAAATTCGTCTTGACACTAAAATTGATGGCACTTACCCTGTGGATGCTTCCTCTACGGCGATGTTGGCTAAACTCAGGTGCTCCGGAGACATCTTTTCTGGCTTCGACGGTATACCTCCCAAGGCCTAGCGTGAAGCGGCCGGAGAGCCTGCTGATCCACTTAGCTTATTGTTTACACAATCCGTCTTGCAAAGGACAGTACCTAGCTGCTGAAAAATCGAGAACATCACACCTGTTTTCAACGGCGATAGACGTAACTGTCCCAGTGATTGCAGAACACTTGGTTTGTTATCAAGCGTCTCATAAATTATCGAGGCGCTTGTAAATGACCCACATTATAAGCACCTCACTTCTCGCAAGGTTTTCTCCACAGCATAACACGGATTTCGCAAGGGCCGTTCGTGCACCACAAATCTACCGGTGGCCACTGATCAGTGGACCAGGGTAGTTGTTCTTGGCAATGAAATAGACACCGTATATCTGGATTTCTCAAAGCATTCGACTGCGTGGACCATGCTATTTTGATCGGCAAGCTTTCCTACTATGGGGTACGAGGCATTCTTCTCAAGTGACTTGAGTCGTATCTTGCTAAACGTCTGTACACGGTGCACGTTGGTGATGCATCCTCCACCTGCAGACCTAATCTCAGTGGAGTAACCCTGGGTTCAACCACTGGCCCCTACTATTTCTGGCATATATCAACGATCTCCCTCCTTAAATCACCTCCCCGTTACTACCGTTTGTTGACGACGTCAAAATTTGACGAGTTGCCAACACTACCCACTGTTCGCTCATCCTACAGAAGGGTCTGGACATTCTGTTTAGTCAGTCTCGAGTGAACCGTCTTGAGTTAAGTATTACTAAGTGTACATTTGTACACATTCCCAGGTATCTAAACACCATGCATACGTGCCATCGTCTAATCAAACTCAAATGCGACGCTGCACTGGTTCAGTTCATCAATAGGACCGTACACACAGCTCGCTCCGACTCATTCACACACAGTTCGGGCAATGATACGCGAACCTAAAATCTCTCACGGTATCCCGGCCCTGGTGCACTTCCCACAGAAATTGATTCGCATCCTGTGCGCCCATTCGCGGAAAAACACCCCTGTCCCCGTGCAGGAATTACAGCGCCTGCGGCACCGCTGTTCTCGGTGTGGGCATCTGGGGCACAAGCACGACTTCTGTCTACCCGGACACTGCTAAAGAAGCTGTTCGCGTGAGTGCTTGGCGATTTTTGTGTTAATAGAACGTTGGTAGCCACGTTCCCTGCCATATTTACTCCCTTCTCATTGATTCGTCGGTTTATGTTGAAATTCTTTCTACCGACTACGAGCCTTTCTTACAATCTGACACTGTCACTCAAGTTACGCGCGTTACAACACATTTCTCCCGTGAATGTCGATCTTGGTGTATTATTAAATCTTGGTGCCGTTTGCTTGTAAGAACTTGTTCCCGCGTGATTTGTCTTCCTTACTTTCCCCTGCCGGACCTTCGGTTATATGTACCCTGGTTTCATTTTCGCTTGACCGCTTCGCCAATCAGCGACCGTTGCATTTGATTATATTTACGCGAACCGTTAGTCTCGGAACTTGTACACTTAGTGGATTCAATATCGAGGTTTGTTGTTGTCTTCCACTGTTCGGTTTATCATATTGTTTTTGGATATCAACACCTTAATAATAAGAAACTCGCCAATACGACCGTCTTCATTTATGGTTTCGAATTTATTGACGCTCTTTACTTACAGACGCGACTATCGTGGATCCAGCATATCGATAGGCGNGTGCTTTATTGGACGCCTTCTCGCTACAATATTGACCACGTTCTGACGATGCTTTTGCTAGATTTTCTGTCACCTCTACGAATCCTGCGTTTGTTGTTTCTACTGACTGAACAGTTCATCAAGAAAATGTCAAAAGGTTTTTTTAGGTGTATCCTTATTGATCGTCTATCTGCAAAACAGCTAATGCGAACTAGCAATATTTGGCCGGTCTACTGTTGTTGTCATCGACCACCTTTTCAATAAACAGAGGTGATTGGATACTCAGAGCATGTTGCCTGTGAAGTTCACTCCGCAACTGTTTCCTTCAGAAAACTTAACACTGGAAAGTTCCATCCTTCGAGTTGACTGCACATGTAGGCCCCGATGCGGAGGACTACAAATTTACCTGTCCTGCATGATATTAAACCGGCGGCTTTAGTTCGACGGAATAAAGTTCGGAATAAGCCAGGCCATGCAAAGTTGATGTCTTCTGGTAATCCCTGTCGGTTAGATCGACTCTTACGTACTATCGCGGAGCGCCATTTACTAATTTCGTCAGTCAGGGAGGGCTGTGTGAGGGAATTAACAGTAGTGGCAAGATACTCGCTCATTATCAATTCGTCTGTTAGTTTGGTTTCACAAACGAATGTATATATGGTAAAACAGTACTTCCGAACCGTAAACAGAACGGATATGATAAAACATACTGTGCGTTGTATTGGCGCACATTATTAAGTTAATCCTTGGTTGAGTCACAACCAGTTAAAACCAAATGAGTTACCGGTTTCACAACGTTTCTGTGCTAAAAAGTGGTTTACATAACCGCAAAGAACGTCTGCGGGCAGAAGCGTTGCTGATCGCTAATACGCCACAAGCGGTGAATCGATCCGATGGCCCGGAATTGTCAGCCGTTTGCCAGAATTCACTGAGTGGACAAGTGACACCGCGTGGAAAATTTTTACGGCACCTCTGTCACGCAATCCATTCCAAACAGTTTGCACGTATGCAGATTAAATGCATATATGCACACACGCAAATACAGCACAATAACTATCTATCCTTATTTGCACCTGGGCTCATCACGTGATGACCTCAGTGAACCGTGAACCTATACATCCTACTGGTAGCCTATCTACACACCGCGTGCTAAACACACAAACACGTGCCAGCTGATGACCTCATTTGAAACTTGTATAATGTGAATCTTCTGAGTTAAATCGCAAAATAAAGGCTCTCAGAGAGGATCAAAGCTGATAACCCTTTTGGTTTTAACCCGTTGTGGTCTAACCAAGGATCCACTTACTATTGTGTGGTAAGATGTTTTAAGGAACTTTCGTACAGTTGTCCACGATCATACACACTTGTATGGTATGTTTATTCGGTGCTGATTTTTACACGGGTTTCTTATTGGCACTAATGGCTCATCAGTACCCAGTGGGATCTTCGGTTCATAAACCAGTTGACAGACAATTGTAAATGCTTGGATAATCTACATCCTACATACAAAAGGACGAGCGATCTGTACTAACGGTGATTTCTACAATTCCGAGAAACAGGTTGCGTTTGATGATCTACAAGAACAATAACACTCCAAATGACTCACTTTCTACGATACGAACCACAGGTATCATGCATGTTTTTAGTTGATTTAGTGGTTAAATCTTGATGTTCATGAACTCCTGGTAGTTCCTCACATTTTTCAATCCTCAGTTATATGCCATTTACAACAAACAATTTCTAGTCGTCGTGTCTACATGAAAATGAGGATGTTTAGACCTTTTTCGATCCCACATATACACTACATTTGATGAACCGGAATCCAATATTTCCAATGAAACATTTGTGTCAAAGTGTGCCCTGTTTGGAGTCGTGATATAACTGAATCTTCCTGTTTTTTCCAGACATATATTGACTGCATTTGATGGAATTCGATCATCAGCAGCACTAAACAACACTAAACAACAATAGTAGGGGACTTAACGCGCATTTTTACCACCAACAGTGAACTATCACCAGATCAATTCACAGAAAGAGTAGGAGTGACCTTCGCCTGTTCGTTCCGCTCGGTATTTGTATTCTACCTAACCTCGAGCATAGTCGAAGGACCGTAATTCCCAGAGTGCAAGATGGAGCACACCCGAACTCGCAGATTCATAAAAGAACGTAATAGTGGAAGATTTTTACTGAAAATGAGAATAACGTAAGTCGTTTACGGGTGAAGAAGTTTAAACTGGCCAACCGGCGTTCTGTCAGACTCGGGCCTCTAACACTGGGTGTTTGGTTTTGGAGTCAAAGATAGCGTCCGTTCACACATTCAAACCACGTTTGTTGCTCAGAGTAAAACACGGATTTCAAACAGACACGACTGACGATTTCTCTACCAACGCGCAGGTTTGGGATCTACAAACGTTCGTTCACGTTACCTCTTGAGTGCATACATTTTAAAGGAGAACAGGCGACTAGCTAAACACAGAGTATCGAATAAGCATCGACGGATACTCGGTTGGTAAGCGAACGCTGGTGATGAACGAATGGGTACGGACTATGTAGTCCAGCTTGAGGCATCGATTAATACCTTCTTTTCTTCGCTTTTATCGAAGTTACAGGGCACGAACTGAAATGGTGTAATCCCAAGACGAATAATAGACGTTGATAAAAAATGTGTGAAAGCGTATGGAATCAATTGGGATACAGCTCACCTAAGTGACCATTGGGTAAACGTTTCAGCGTAGATGGTTGTTCTTGTCCTGATGGACTTCGGACCGTAGCGACCAGGTTGTAAATGTCAGTTTCTGTGATACGCAAGGGCATTTCACTAGTCGTGCCGACGCACACTTGGTTGAGCCTCCTTGTTTCACCTGGACAGGATGTGGGCAAAAATGAGCAAGTTGGGGTTTAGTGTGCAGCTCTGACTAATGCTACTACTGATATTCCTGACAAGTAGTCTGAGATGCAGAATATCACAAGTACAGCATCACTTATAGTTTGATATATCTTTCGGAAGGATCAGTCAGAAAGACAGTACAATAGTTCGCTCTATTAACCTCGAAAAAGCTAATTACTTTAGCATGTTTGAGAAGTGCGACCACAAGAGTGTCCTGTATAACCCACCTACCAGTCTGAGCGCCACCGTGTCCACACGGTACGGATGGGATTAACCAGTAGGTTTTGTTCAGGTCAATGTTGAATCAATTGAGTGGAAGTTAAAATATTCTTCTGACAACTGTGAAGATGAAAGTTTAAATCTCAGTCTTTGCATAAAACTAAACAACCGGAGAGTTCTGGTCTCGGAAAAATTCTTCTTGAAACGAACTAGCCAAGAACTTAAACGAAGTGAGAAAAGTGCAAAAAATGCATATAATTTAAAACCTGACTAAATATCATTGCCGGATTACCATTACCACTAATGCATATCACACAGGACGGAATCATATTGACAGTAGATTGAGCTAAGAATAGTCGCTACAGACATCATTCACCTTTAGCTAAAGCAATGTTTTTCGTCGTATGTTACCCCAGTCCATGCATGTGAAGCACAAAATCATATAGGTGTTTTATTGGTCAGTGGTTAGAGGATAGTCACGTATCAGACACATTCTGGTTGAGCAAGTTATTTGCGTCACCAGGTAATGCAACGGATTCGTGGATATGAACTCATACGTTACAT
This sequence comes from Paragonimus westermani, assembly GCA_008508345.1. NCBI lineage: Eukaryota > Metazoa > Platyhelminthes > Trematoda > Plagiorchiida > Troglotrematidae > Paragonimus > Paragonimus westermani. The sequence goes on from QNGE01000876.1 coordinate 44,846, forward strand.
TTGGCAACTCTCAGTGATGCGAATACACTTCGATGATACAGGAGGTCTGATCAACGTAATTTATTGGTTATCTTCGTATCACTAGACTATGCTTGTATGAAAGATCACTTACGATGAGATGATCACCACAATTGACACGTTGCTTACTAACGGTGAAGCCGGTCATGGAGTGCGTCACATTGAAGGTGAATGTCATTTCTGTTTGAGTGCGCCTATTGATACCACGTTTTGTGTTCAAGCAATCACTGTGTATCAGGTGAACAGTGTCCGAAATTTTTGCGTTGACCGCTGACCGTTTCGTTAAAAGGAATGACAGATTGCTTCGTGAATTTTCAAGATCAGTTTTTGTGTTCTAAATTCACGAATAATGCCAAGTTCCTCAACTTTTTTGATTGTGTTGAGTTGGAATTCGATACTGTCCGCCTTCCCAGAAAAGTTGCAATCTCTGATGAGAACGTTTAAATATGTTATAACGAGAAGACCGTAACAAGTCACCATCGGATTCGTCGAATTATTCAATATCTGAGAATACTCACATTAACAAGGCGGAATAGACTGGACCGCCATATTGGCCCTAATGTTATCAGACGTTATCCTACTTATGTAACGGGTGGACCTAAAGTAGCTGCGATAACCACATCCTCAAGATATATCTGGTGTTAACACTTTGTGTATTCACCCACAGGTTTGTATAGACAGGGAGGAGGCTCATTGCATATGTCTTCCTGTCCACGTGTTGGTCAGGAAAAAATGAGGTTAGCTGGTTTACAAAAACAAACAAAGGTGAGCAGAGATTATATTTCTTAGAGGTTTTCTGTTTTGGGGCGTGAGCAAGATACCTTTAACGTCTCTGTTGGCAATAACTGAAGCCGATAAGTCACCTGCACAGGCAAATGGAGTGGATATCGTACGTGTAGACCGTTACCCAAAGACATTCACGCACTTGGCGCGGTAATTATGTACGTACGTGCGTATGACTCCTATCACACAACAACGAAGCAACGCTACGCGGCAAAGTGATCAACAGCGATGTTGTGAAACATCACCTGTTCACAATGTCGCCAGTAAAGTTCGTTCATTTCTCTCATCATTCTTATCAGCGTAATGCTTATCATAAATGCTCTACTTTCTAGCTGTCAGTGAGTCACACACAGTTTATTGCTTTTTACAGTCATAACTATATACTGCCCATAACACAGTCATTTCCTCTGAGGGTGGTGGGCGGTATATCAATTCCCCAAAATACCCACATTCCAACACTGGTTAGACACAAGGAGATACGTGAACACTATGAACATCAGAAGCTGATTCGTATACTTCAAAGCAACCCGCATATTCTTTGTTTGTACTGGCCATCGTTAGACAGAGACGATGGCCGAAATGAAGTTATAGCCTTTGTTCTGAGGGTCAAAACTTCATCGTCCACCAGACTACCAACAGGTAAAAGCTTCAGTTGGAGTAGATAGATAAAACTCATTGGTCTAAATTGCTCATGAAATAGAATGTCCGGTTTAGTATGACCAGTAGATTGAAATGAGAGGATCGACCACGTACTGGAACAAAATGAAAACACTTCACACTGATTGGCGGTTATGGTAGTTAGTTAAGCGTTCCGCAACGAGATTCCGTCCGCGAGTTTCACCTGTCGATTAAAGCACTTCAACAATACGTATCTATGCCTGTACTAAGAACTGAATTCCACAGTTCACGCTTTGCAGGTGTGTAGTTTAATGTCACTCATGTCAGATATTGGTGAACTGTTGCATTACATGGTTAAAGCACAGTCACTGAGGTCTGTTCAGCTTGCTGGAACTTGTCAATAGGAGTATTCGTTTTGCGGACTCGATTTAACAACCCAATCACCCGGAATGTTCAGTCGGGTTAACTATGTTACAGCAAAAGCAACTAGTGTGTCGTTATTCAGTCGGCCGATAGCATGCTTTACAAATTTTCAGCATACTTAGCGCTAAAACATTTGACAGATTGTCGGTTTACAATATTTTTCGGGGGAAAAGCGAAGACCAAGATTATGGGCATGGTGACCATGGGAGTCTAATGCTTGCACATTTAATTTTCCTGCATACATAGTACTGACTTGAGACGGCCACTCACAATCACTTCAGACGAATGCATGAAATGTGAACTAGTGGGACGTACTATAATGCTGAATATCGAATCAGGTTAATTCTGATGCCTTGTGGTCAATGTGTGTCTGGCAGCTGACGAATTCGGTAGTTTGCGTGAGCCCGGGACGAACGAATTAGTCTACGCGGTCACAATGCAAACTTGTTTGAGTTGAGCCAACTTCTATGGGTGCAGTCGTTTTATAAGTTTGTTCAATCGATTTGAAAAGGTTTTTCGTAGGTCGGAATGAAAACCTGTCAATTTTGAATGTTAGTTTTTTTGTAGACTTTTCAACTTTATATCATATTCACTTTTTCTACTACGGTTCATTGCTGTTTTTGTCTAACAGGAGGAAGGTTGTGGTTAACTTTTGACAAACCGTTTTATTTATATCTCTAATCTTATGGCGCTTGTTACAAAAGTATCGTACAAGAGTCAGCAGAGTCGAAGCATCATGTGCAGAAACAGATTTGAAAGAGTGGTTGTAACTTTTACGAGCACATATTCGGTTAAAAACCTTCCGAAGTTTATAGATTAGATAGGAAAGGTAAACCTGTTAACAAATTACGTAACAGTGTTGAAGAGAGACTAGCAATACTGCCGACTAGTTGGATGAGTCCAATTGGCCGTGTGTCACAAGATGATATCACTTCTTGCTAAGAGTTCCGGGAATATAACCGTGAAGCAGCATGCCCGATACAGTCGACTGTTTAAGTGAATGATAGCATGGGTAACGTCTAAATTTAACGAGATGTCATTCTGAGACTGGGGAAAAATATTACCAAGTAAGTTGGAAGCTGTTTGACTGGTTTGGAAATCGGCATGGATATTGATACAATGGAACTAACTGAATTAACAAAAATATCCACCAGGCTACCAATCTAAGTCAGTCAATCTCACATCTAGACATTTGCTGAATTCAGATTCAGACGACGGTATTCAGACCATTCTACCTCTTTCGGTAGTTCATCTTACAAAGTTGACCCTTGATCGTTGCCAAGACAGGTTGCATTGTACATAGAAATACCACCCGGAATCCTCATACTGGAATATTTCACAGCTTACTGGAGGAATTTCCGTTTTGGAGGTAACAAGAAGAGTAGAAGTATTTGCACCTGCATGAGCTCCGTGGCTGTTTGGTGTGGCAGATGATTAATGACAAATTGGTTTGGTATATCATGGGCGTTGTGAGAAATAACCGTCGATTAATTTAACTTACAGCGGATCGAACTGTTTTTCATTCAGAAGCTCGAGTAACATACGACGATCCAGTGTCATAAGAGAGTTACCATGATAGAGACAACAGTCACACCATCCTCTCATAGTTACTTGATATGAGTGATTTTCTCCTTTAGTCAGGACGGAAAATAATCACAATTTTCAATCAGTTGCAGTCAATCCAGTGCAAGTCCACTGGTCAAAGCCAATGTGACAATAATCACTCACTGTTCGGAACATTGTACAAATTTATGGGCCTTGTCCGAGGTGAACCGTGTGTGTGTGTGTGTGAATTATACGGACTGCTCGAGTATGGGAAGATCTAAATGGTGCGCAGACTGATTCTTTTCCCACAAACACTATATTGGATTACATCGTCTGATGTGGGTTGCATTGGTCGTTACCAAAATCCCCCACTCAACAGGCTTTGACTAGCTAACAGAAGCTAACCGAAATACTATGTACATACCTACTGACGAGAGACCCCAACGACATGTGATTTTATTACACAGTATTGATTGACTTCAATCGACTCAAATTGAAAATAAACCGAATCTCCGACTATTCATCAGTAATCTAAACTATCGCCTTGCAGGTTTAATGAGTTCTGTGATCTCGACCTGTCTCGGAAGTCCTAATCGCGGGGTTATCGATTGGAGTTAACAGGCAGTAACTGTGTCTCCTCTCGAGACGATCGGGCAACCTGATCATTGCTCACAAGCGAGAGTGGTTGAGCGTTCAGATTTGATGATTCGGTCGTGCCTAATGTGAGGTCAATGGCGCAGTGGTTAACACGGTTGCCTCATGATTGGAATGTGCGGAGTTCAAATCCCGGCCGTGGCAAGGATATGCACTACTGACGAGCTCTAATGAGAGCGAAACTCGAGTCTAGTGCTTCTTTTCGAAAGAGGCTGGCTGGAAAGTCTATCTGAATGCGAACGCTGCGATCACCCATACGGCTAATTACGAATACCAGTTATGCATCAGTTACTCATCAGCTCGCATTTTCTCCTACACGTAATCTCATCCGTATACTGTACTGCTCACCAAATGTGGACCAGCTCGATACTGGCATACGCAAAGAAGAAAGGAAGCAAATTCATACTGACTAGGTTGTCCATCTCTTTTGTCAAGTCAAGGTTGTACTAGCCAGGCAATCTGTCTCAGCTGTTTCTGATCGGATGTTTGGTGAACGAATCGATTAGTTGATGGTGGAAAAATGTATCCTAATAACTGACATTTTCCAATACTTTGAGAATAACACAAGAACAGTCTATTTGTTACGACGTTAACGGGTTTCAATCAGGTCGGATCGATTTCGTTAATCTCTGTGTTAACAAAACGACTCCAGTACATGTGGAAGACGATGTCGTTTCAAGTACAACTCACCACCAATATGAGCTGTAAACGGAGAACCGGGGATGTGACGTTCCATGAATTTGATAGAGATTGTATAATCACCAGGAGCCAGCGGAAGATAGCTGACACTACACGTACCATTCTTATTATCGTTGCATTGTATTTCGGCCTTGGATGGTCCTTCAACTGATAACGACAGACCACCTGGGAAGAGCGAGAACAGAAATGTCATGCAACACTATGTCTAGAGGTGGCACTTGTCCACAACCAAGAAGTGCTTGAACAAAAACTGACACCAACACACTTATTAACACACAAAAACCAACTGTCTTCAAAATCCGTAATGTTGATAGGCACGTTTTGAACAAGGGGTTCGGGTAAGTGTATATCCAACTGGAATTCTGCTACGTAGAGGAATCCGTTCCCACCTGCGATTTAATGAACAAATGAATGTAAAATTGGTCGTGCATCACAATGAACGATGAAGTTTTACATGACCACTTGAACCTATCTAATGAATTACCTGCACCAGCCTCTTTGGTCACCAGAGTGAAGTCGGCCAGTTCACCAGCTCGACCATAGGATAGCCCAGGCCCGTAAGCTGTCACAACACCTGAACCGACAGCTTCCACATAGAACCGAAACGGGCTGCCGGGGATCGGTTGGCCATTGTAGGTGATTTCTAGTTCATGCAGTCCAGGTTCGTTTGGCTGGAATTGAGCAGTTACCGTTCCGTCACCGTTATCGATCAATGTAGGTTGCATCGTACGTCCCGACGGTGTGCGAACCAGTCCTGCACAATGATGAGAGAGACATGGCTTTAACCAGAGTTTAAAGTCATTCGTGTAAAAGCGAACGTTAAGTCTGATTGTTCCGCTTAGACGTCACTCTATTTCCAATGACTCTGAATGAAAATTTTGGATTTAATATCCTACGGTATGCCGTTATGATGCGTAGCTTTCTCCAAATGCTCTGGATGACATCGAATACAACTCATTGTGGTCAATGGAGATGAGAGGTAACTCACACTCTCCGAATAAATTCATGGTAGACACATCTGTTAAACTAGACCGTAATCCCCACAACAGCTAAGGCAAAATTTTATACTTGCATGAAACGAACCGCGTATAAACTGTACATAAACTGCGTTACTGGCCAATTATGTCTGATTTACCGTGTTTCTGTTGCCGTAAAATGCACTGATACAAATCCCGTGTAAAGCAAACACTGTACAAACGTTGTGTAATCCACGGACTCATCGGCCAACCATCTGTTGGTGCACGTTTACCGAGCACGATTGTACAATGAAACTGGATGCCACCCTTCGTAGGCAAATCCACAGTGATTTCTAGCCACGTATAACAAGGAAGTGTAAGAGACTTCTACGTACTGAGAAGCGACTGCTATGAACGTCTGTTGTGGAGGTCAGCTTATGTTGATCACGTACCAAGAGAGTTCCACCTGTATACAGCTATTCTAATAATTTTTCATCAGTAATTAAGCCCTTTTAGAAAGAGCTGTATAATGTTGTGGAGAAACAGAGTGATCTGCGGCAGAATGTCCCTGCAAAATTTCAGTCCTTGTCTTATTGATTTATATATGTGGAGCGTAGGCATCAGTTCAAAAGGCTGCATATATCAGGGGTTAGTTTATTGTTGAGGGGATCACCTACTGTGCACGAACGATTGATGGCATCCGTGTCCAGACTAACTTGTCACAATGACCGAAAACACTTGGGTTTTGAGGCAACACTTGAGGTTCCACTTATACACGTACTGTCTGCATTAATCTGGAACCAATGTGCACAAGCAACAAGTTAATACTGTGTGGGATTCGACACAACCTCATACAATTGTGAACAGACTACAAACGTATGTGATCACAAGCGGTCTGACTCTCCCATGAAAATGAACTTTTTATGCGCCATTGTCGTCTTGATGAACATGTAGTAGAACGACAGGTGGACGGGCGGTTAGTTCGCCCATGTGTGACGGCTCGTTCTCTATTGTAAGGTTACCTTACAATAAACGGCTCATTACGTGTGTGAATGAGACACCTTGTATTGTTTAAGAGCACGCTGGACCAGTTGTGAAGATGATCACAAGAACAAGCTAATCAGCATCCTAGCACCACTCGATGTAGCCACCAGAGCTTTCGGAAACAGCTGTTTGGCCAACAATTCTTCAATGGCTCGTATACATTCCTAATGGTTTGTATCTTTGGTCTTTCCACCTTGAATGTCTACGTACAGTGTTCTTGTGCGGTAAGGTCTTCCTGAGCCCCTGACTTTAACTAACAAGCTTTGGTTCTTCCAAGTGAACTCAGGTGACTCGAATGCGACTGATGTATTCTTTTCCCGTTAAGAATTTGAAGGTAGAAGAAATTGAGCTGGTATTGCACGATATTTTTCCGTTGGATTTTTACAAGTACATACAACAGACAATTTATCCATCAGTATGATAAATTAAATACGGCAGAGAAGCCAAGTGTCAGAGTTCACAATTATAGTCAATATCGCGGTAACGACAACCGTGCATGCGGTTGTCCCTGAACGTACAACATAAGTTTGAAAATCCGAATAGTAACAGCTTCAGCATAATGCACTGTTCGCCTGACTTTGAGTAGATAATGCAAAATGCCATAGCAGGATTGCACTGGTGTTGCATCATTAGGATGTGATGTGCGATGGATGATGCAGGCTCTTTGTTTCTATGCTTGTCTATGACGTCATGGGTGTTTGTGTGCTCTGTTTATGAGCCCACTTCGGACAACGCTCCATGACCAGGGGTCTTAACAACCACGCAGTTCTTTTTAGCAAGGTGGTCCACATCTACGTGCATATTCGTAGATAACATTAGGGTTAGCTGACTCGGATACCGGTTGTTTCATAGAGGACGTTGGAATGGGGAGAATTTTGAACACAATCACTGGGACGAACACACATATGTTTTCGCGACAGAACTAACCAGAGGACGGTGAATTAGTTGGCAAACACAACCCACATAAAGGAAAAGTGGGGAACCGCAGGCTTTTTTCTCTTTTTTTTCTAACGACAAGTGGCTGTATGGATTTTTTTGAGGTAAATGTTTGATTGCAGGGTGGTTTCCAGCAACACAATTGTTGTATCTACATTCGAGCCCCATCCACTACATGCCTTACGGACAATAACAACGGCAGTGAGAACACGTGTCTCAGTAAAAGCGCACAGTATATTGTCGCATTTACAAGCATTCGGGTCATTTTAAAGTGCATGGTCGAGTGAGCCGTTGGTCGTTAAGGCCGCGACCAATCAGAATACTCTTGGAGCCTTGGCACGAATGTGGGGCACACGGGCGGCCTTGAAGCGGACACAACAACCGTCTCTTCTTGAATTGTAGGTTGAGCGAAACACAAGTGGATCGGTATTCCGCATTATATACTGTGCTTTGCTGTAACCTCCACTATTTGAAAGTTCAAGGCTGTGTGGTGTGTCCAGAAACAACTGTTTTGGGGTTGTCGCTACCATGCTAGTGACACTAATTGTGAACTCTGGCAGTTGGCTTACTCTGGTACCTCATTTAACCACTCATATGGATAGTTAAATGGTCTGTTTTAATTACTCGCAAAGATGCAGCGAAATCCGTCCGAGCATAAATGTTAAACTACCAGTCAATTGCCTTCCTCATTTGAATGCAGTTGTTCTGGTTCAAGTAATCTAATAACGTGGCTCAATCCCTTCTATCATTCGCTATCATATGATACCAAACCGCTGATCAGATGGAACCTACTGGTTATATTAAGCCGTAACATTTACAAACGGTAGTGGCTGTGACGCAATAACCAGTTTATGAATGTGGTACACTCACCCTCTACCTGGCTGAAAGTGGGGCCAACAGGTAACTTGAAATCAACCGGATGATACCCTGTAACCATAGTTGAGGAGTGCAGTGACTGAGTGGTCATATGTTGTACACGTTCCTCCTGAATATATGTCGGTGGTTGCTTGATGTTTGTAGGGAAAGTGGGAGTAAAAATGAGATTAACAGATTCCACACCTGTGCATTATTTCAATCAGGCGACAGAATTAGATAAAATGAATGAGGCACTTAGTCACTTAAGGTGAATTACGGTGGACAGCTGTCCTATTCAAACTAAAGCGAACCCCTCACTTACGCATTAACAGTGATTTGAAGCAAACCCAATCACATCATTAACTGTTACAGAAGGAAATCGAAATCAGCACGATGTATGCCATTTCGTCTCAGTTATCTCGTTGGCTGTTTTCTTACTTCTTAAAGAACAACGTCAATGTTATGTCAGTTGATCAAACACTAGAAGACTCCCTTGAAAGAGACTGATCAGTATGTACACTTTCATTCGTTAATCCGTATGTTAGGTGTCACGTGTTACATAGACATTTCTACCCGAACTCTGTTTTCCGTCCTCCCACTGGCCTGCTGCATTTTGCCCACCACGTCAACCTCTATCGACGCGATCAGCTGATGCGTAAACCATTACGAACGCTTAGTTAATACGGTTTGTTTTGATCGGGCATTCCTGGGTCCGCACGTTGCAGTCATACACGCGGGCTGTTAGTACTCGCACACACAAAGCTACCTTTGCGTCAGCACCCAATGTTCTGTAAAACCACTAGCAGTGGCCGGTTCACGTAGGCCTTGACACACTGGGGACGGCGTTCGTTTGAAGGGGACGTAGTGTAACGCAAAGTGCTGCCGTGTTATTGATGCCACTTTGGCTTTCAATTGTGCAAGTCATGTGCATGTCTTAGTGAGTCTTTGGTCCATGTGTGTTTCCGTTGTCTCCTTCTACAGGACTATCGTTGGAACTTCTGTTTCGGAAGAATATTGTCCACGGTGTCTCTACATTGCACAAAGTTGATTTACGAGTATGACAGATGCTGGAAGTTAGAACTTCCGACTTATCTGTTGCACTGTGCAAGCCAGGAAGCGGCGAACATTCAAACAACTGACTAACAACTATCCAGCGTCGAAGTGCAGCACACGGGTTGGGAGATCAGATACCGGATGGAGTCTCCCTCTCCCTGTTAGTAGGGTCCAATGTTTGCAATTCGACCAGTCAGCTTATTTCAGATTACTGCCAACAAAAACGACTGCATTCCTTTAGTTCGAACACGATCTTCTCCTTACTACACATGGCGGATATTGAAGTTCAAGTGATGATTCGGAACCCTCCGAATTACGATTATTACACGTAGCTTTTTTTGTAAATGAAGGCATATCGATTTACCTCGTACTGTGAATGTAGAAATAGCGTCATGTTTGAAAATCAGCATTGGGAATATACAAAACAGCTAACTAACTTACCGTATCCGCCATCAGTTCGTCAGCCGTAACAGCCTGAAAAAAAATTATATCGGACTCGATGTTAGGACATTTATTCAATAGAGAGCATACCAAGTGATTAAATTTAGAGAACCGTCTTGGACAAACATATTCTTTCTAATGGCTACCAACCTTTCTTAGAGGTTTATTTGTTCAGCCTAGCAGTGTCAGTTTAACAGCCTTCATTGAAAGGTAAACCTACAATCCGCACACATCAAAAATGCCGATAAAATGTCGTTTGGACTGTTTGTATACTACATCTCACTCGTTGAACACTATGTGATTAATGCCACATCGTGTAATGGATTTCTAAAAACCGCGCGCTTTTGATGATGGCAAAGCAACAGCCCCTACGTAATAAAGTGCTTTCGATTAAATGAAAAGTTGGTGCCCACGTCAGTGTTACCAAATTTCTCACATATACCTCTAGAAACCATTCGTGCAACTTCGGATTGATACATTTTATTTCACTCGCGTCATTCTTCTCCCGGAGCTTGCGAACGAAATGTAGACATCTTAGCAGAGCTGCTGCATTTCTTCCGAAGGGGATAATATGGGCATATTGTTTTACGACCTCGGGCTCTGAGGTTGGTCAAACAAGTGATCGTACAAACGTGGAAAACCAAGGGGCACGCATCGTCCATTGCACATCACACTCTACCGGTGGATCTGCAGTATGCGCCAGCGACCGTGTTGAGTATTCTGCATACAGTGCTATGCAACTTACCACTGAGCTATACGAGACACGTGCCATGTTGCGTTGTCAAAACCACTTTTTTACGGAGTTGTCATTATCATGCCAATGAGTGTGACTATGGATACTGACGCTGTAGTTTTCATGGTTTTCCACTTCGCTTGTCCGTAGATGACTGTAAACTGTCTGCTGTTTGCATCCGTAATGGTGCCGCCAAACTTGTCCGGGTAGAAATCTTAAGATTAGCATTCTGCCCCCATTATGCAAAAACTGTCACGACTGATCCAACCTCAGTTGAACACATTGAAATTCATAGGTTTCCGTATTCAGAGAAACCACCCGCTGGCGAGTGACTAAGACTGATGAATGGTGAATGATAAGTTCGTGGTCAGGCATGTTGAGAGTAACCTACCTTGAATGAAGTTTGCCTAGAACAGCAGAGTATTCACCACTTGACATTGACCAGTGAATGAAATTCTGAATATTTGAATTGCAGAGTAAGTAACGGCATGATTTATACTATGTCACCCTGATGACGGTGATCTGCATTTGTACGTCAAAATGCGAAGTTTTTTTATCACTTTTCTACTCACTACACACACGAAGTATATTTCGCTACTGTAACTACCATGGTAGCGATCAGCTGAGGACTTGTTCATGCGTTTTGTCCACAGACGGACGTGTGTTCTAAACCGATATGATCTCAATGATTTGGGAACTTTTTGCATGCCAGTTGCGTCTCAAGACGGGTTACTCAATTGGGAACGCTGCAAAATTACAGAAACTGATGGCTATAAACGTCATCTGACTCGGACTCCATAGATTATCGGTTACCTGACTACCAAGCCGTTCTGTCACCTATGTACAATCAGATTTCGTGGGTGGTGACATGAGAACTACAGGTGTTACGGTCTTATTGGCTGAGGTGTGCTGTGCACACGAGTGAAGTCGGGCAGCAGAAGATATTCACCGCTAGGCGTTCTGATTAAATCTTGCAGATGAAACTGAGACGGAACGATCGGGATGATCCAGCTATGATACCACTTGCCTAATTCCTGTTAGTACGGAAGGCAATATCACGCGTCAACAGAAAACTATTTTACTCCCTGACCTGTGACGTGTGGTTGTTCGTCCACATGGCTTGATTGCAAGCAGCGAGAGGAAGGTTTGACGGCTAATGATGCTTGATGGAAAATGATACAGACGCTCTGTTGCCTAGATAGTATTTGAAAAATGAAGTCAGAAACGCTATGTACCATGACACGTTTCGCTGCATGTTTACGAGTGTTTACTACAGACTGTTAAATTTTAGTAAATCATAACCAAAGAACTCTCGGTCGTCTATTGGTCCACAGACCCTGCCATTGCAAGGGCATTGAAGGGGTGACGAACAGTTCATTATGAATGCACAGAAGACGAGCCTGTTCCTCCTGATATTATATCGAAGACGTGGGTTGGCGGTCGTGTAGATGATATTGAACGTGCACAGATCATGCAACTTAGCATTTCTGACTTTACTTTTCAAATTTATCATCGAAAAAGACTGCTTGAGCTAGCATTCTCAGGATGGTGCCTTAGTGAATATAAAACAGCAATCATAGTGCCATTGCACAGGCGACTGCGCACAAAGCAGTAGGTGAACATACATATATCTACACCAACAATCGAAAAATAATTGTTTGACGAAATCAGCTCGCTTAGCTGTGAATACATCTTATGTGGCCTGTGTTCTGTATTCAAAGTAGTCCGTCTATGATGTCTTGTAACCACTGGAATTCTTGAAGAATTTACTCCTAAATGGAACTGAACAGTACAGCCTGTTTTTAAGATATGGGTTAAGTGAGTGTTGTTGAACTTGTAAGAACTCTGTGCAGCTTAACTATTTTTCACGAGTAGAACAGTTCCTGTGAACTTTTTCTTTGTAAACTACGGTGTAAAACCCCGGGGGAAATATAGGAAACAAGAATCTTTGTCAGTCAGACTGAACTGATCTTAAACACTACTCTCATGAATGAAGGTCAGAGTGGCAACTCTGGAAGTGTCTGGATCAATTCAACTGCTGCCTAATAGTTTCGGTTGCAGAGAAGAAAATGAGATACATCAAGCTTGGGAATAAGCATGAAGTGACAGTTATCTTACATAAATTCTTATATATTCATCCCCATCATTTCCAGGGTGCATTGCTTTCACCACTCACACTTGTCTTTTTGAAACCGACGGTGGTCCGTTTTCTACGGAACGATAATCATTCCTAGGTCACTTGGAATGGACTACTCATACTATCAGTGTTTAGTAATCACATCAGCACAACAAAAAGAAACAAACGATCATCGGCCGTTTACGGGTACGAATAGGACGGCGGATAGCAGAACGCATCGTTTAGTAGATGTGGGACAGGATGCGCAATGCACACTAGCGACACAGTGGCTAACGAGGAACCTGGAAGCGTAGTTTGCTAATCACGTCTTGCACGCAGGCCACATGGCTGACTCAGCAACCTGCACTGCAATGTCATCTGAAACTGTTGACGTACATAAAGCATAGGCTGACTGCTGATTGTTTTTAATTCCAAAAGTACTCCTCAGGCAGTGGTTACGTCCGTGCTGCGATCACTCAAGACACACCAGTACATCAGTGCACCAAGGGGCTGGAAGGTCAGATGACAGTTGATAAGGCAATGAACACATGCACAAGACCAGTCAACCAACGAACACGCGTACGCAGCCAAAATGACACAAGACTGACCAGGCTATGTTACTCACTTTTCTGCAAACGAAAGATGCTGAAACGGTCAGTTGTGTTGACCGTTAGGTTGGTACCGTTAATACGGCTACTGTCCTTGTTGTGTGAACTCGCCATGTACACGGGCAATGGTTACCTGTGTACGAACCACTATAACACTCGGGATGTTATCACCTACCAACATAAGTCTTTTTACCGCGTTTCTAAGTGATTAGATGCTTGAAGATGGACACCGAAAAATATTGTTCTAACTCCCACTAGATAGGGATGATATAATTGTCAGTCTGGCAGATGGAAAGCCACGGACAGATGGACTGTAGTGGATACCAACCAAGACTGATAGTGAATACGGGTGTTTTGTTCATAACTGTAATGAACTTGTGTACAGTATGCACCGGCTTCTGCAACGAACTAATTATTGAAAGTAGCAGCCGTCCGATCACAATATTCATTCGGACGACTACTCTGATTGTGTCTTAATTCAGGAGATATTTCCATGATTGCTCTCAAAACTGTGTCAACAGCTGCAGTGCTCACAGTTAACTGTTTTCTTTCATAGGTTACTATTGTACCTATCTGTATACACCCTTTTATTGAGGTCATTTGTACATTTGTTTGAATGCATACCCAATTTTGCACTTCACTGGTTACCTTGATAACAAATTGGAGTTTCTGCACACCGCCTTTCTCTCTCCCCACCCATTTTGGATCAGATTTTCGGTCGATAAACTAAGTCAACAATAAAATACCTTAGCCCCGAGTTCCTACTGTCATTTCAACACCCAACGTTCTGCTTCTTACTTAGCGTAGGTGATGTTATTTATCCAACACCATCATTTTGTTTCAACCGTACACATACTTCTACGTCTACTTGTTGTCGTTAAAATTTTGATTTAATTCTATCACACTGTTGATCGTATGTCATTTCGTTAATTAGACCACTACGTATCCTCTCTTCCTAATAGCGTCTTTTTATCGCTTACATTAGTCTGTATTAACAATACTGCTCTCCTATGAAGCTTTCAGCTGTTCTTCATAAAGATATCATACTCCTGGAAAAACACACAAACACATCCCGTATTTGTTCGGTTCGGACTTGAACACCAGGTCAGATTACGTAATCATGACCACTGTCTAAACAGTCATCAATACTTTGTACAATTGACCTGATCCTTCTGAAACTGATAATGAACCGTTCAATCCCCTACTGTACCTGTTCTCACACATCCCGTGGTTGTTAACGCTTCTAATATACTTTCTATAATTGTGGTTATTCCTTAGCTTTTCTTCAGTTCTACACTATTTTTAAGGAACTAATCTCCTGATCCTATTATCCGCTCCATTTAGAGTGCTCAGTATGCTACCACTTTTTAAACTAATGCTATAATGTAATGAGTCACTAGGCTAAACGCCAAGCCCACACACTGCTTTGGCTGATTCCCTCAGGTTCGAACAGTTCAACCGGTAATTTTCGTTCTATGTGAAGCGATTTTCCTCAATAGACCATCAGCTTTACAAGCTTGACTTGAGACTGAACAAACATGGCCGTTGGTATGCATTAAGTACTAGGTAAGATGGGAACTCATATAAGTTTGTCAACCAGTTCGACTCCTCACATTAGAAATCCAAATAAGAATATATTCGATTGTGAATTACATTTGAGACGTTGACATAATTGCAATATCAAAGTACTATGACCATAGAACGCCTAATGCCTGACTTGAACCGCCTGCCCACTCAGAACAGTGGGGTACTAAAAAGTGTACATAATTCTCAACCATTGGAACTACACAATGCTGTTTTCTGTAATTTGAATAGTCACTTATACAATGTTTGTTGTTTCAGTCTCCCATTGGGGTTAGACTGCCCTTCGTCAGATGAAATACACCATCCAATTGAACATTTAACTTAGAAGAGGTCTATTTACGAACAATCCGGGCGTCGACCGGACTCGAACTAGCGATAGGAACAACATGCCTAAAAGCAGCAGACAATCTAAGAACGCAGTAGCTAGGTCACTGTTGCAAGTATACAGTGTCTTAGTCATGTGGTCTACTGTGAAGGAGATGGTTTCGTAGTGCTTAGAACTCTTCAATAATTTGAGCATATCCTCTTGTGACCACGCTGTCGGAGGTATGCCTGACTTACCCGCTGGTTAAATCGTCCATTAGGCACAAGCTCACCACCAAATCTGACTTCGACCAGATAATCTCCCCGAATTGGAGGGGTGTAGTAAACGTGCACTCTGCCATTTGGCGCCTCCTGAATTTCCACGTCGGCTGTCGCCCCCGATGGGGTCACTATGCGGCAGGTCACCTGACCGATACCGGCCTGAGATGTATTTAGTGTGATCACGCATTCCTGTCCAACCGGAACGCGACTGTCATTGCCACCTGAAATTTTTCAGGGATTGCAAAAGCTAATTATTAAATTGAAACCTGAAACATGGAAACATTTCGTTGCGATACACCAAACATGAAGTTTATGAACCTTAAATATTGTACTGTATTCCAGAACATAAGCAAGCAGTTTACCTTTAATGCATACTGAATATGACGCGCAGCCCATGAATGTTCTGAATATCTATGCTACTTTCTGGGTGTTACTAAGTGTGTCCCCATTAAGCGGCAGACCTGTCCTGCTGTTTAGTATTTGAATATGCGCGGGCTGATGAGTTGAAGTTTAACTGTCTGCACAGGTGTCTCATGGTTAGGGCCGGCATCTGTACTGGTATCCCTACTATCCAATTGAGCAGTGGGCGATCGGACAGTTTTACCATGCATGTGAACTTACAATAGTTCGGTCATTCAAAATGTATTATACCAGTTCAAACATTCATCGCAGTATGGAGTAAACTCTGTTAAACCATCATTTCATTCATTCACGTAACTTGGTAAAAATCGTCCGGAATTCCCTCCTAACGGCACATCCTCAAATCAAACTAGTTTGTTCACGGTCAATCCACTGACTCCCACAACTACTGCCATTGGAATGGGCGACAAAGTAGTGGTCGTCTGTCACTGAATTCGTCTCCTTACAGCCAAAGATTTTCGTTTCTCCTAAAAGGGTTGTTGCAGGTGATTATTTGGTTCTTGTGGTTGACAAGGCGCTGAATCGATTGCGTTTAGTTTGGCTTCGTTACATACACAGGAAACCAAAGTGTGATTTCGATGTACGCTGTTAACCCTGTTCAAAGAGGAAGCAGCGCGTGAATCCAACTCAAGACAGGAGTCCAGTTAATTGATTCTGCTATACCATCTCGAAATTGTTGTGGAATACGATAATGGAATACTCGTTACTTGAGGGTTTGATATTACGAGCTAAATGTATAATTTGGAAGCGGAATCCGGTATCCATTAGCCAACCCCTAAATCAATGCTATCAGTTATATCGGATCGATATGGATAGGGGGTCCTAACTGAGTCATCTGTTATATCAAATGTAATCAATCACTCAAAAACATTCCTGATGATTATTCGAACATTTCTAATCTCAGAAGCGAGGATAAATGTAGGTTTGTTAGGGAATAACAGTGTTACTTGAATGTGGTAGCAAATTCACAGCCAAGATCAACCGCCAAGACCCCGTGAACTTACTCTCGATGTGACATAAGTCCGCCCGACCAGATGGAGCAACCGGTACCAGAAACGGGCTTTCAGTGATCTCCTGACCGCCGAACTTCACGCGCACTGTGTGCCTGCCGACTACCATCGGACGATAATGACACGTGTATGTTCCGTCTCCGTGATCGACCACTTCGAGTTGCAATGGCTGTGCTTCTGGATCCTGGATTTGATTAGATGTCAAACTTGTTTTATTTATAGGCAACCTAGTGCATACAAGAGCTCATAACAACGACTAACGCAACAACATGTGATAACCGTGCGTTGACAGGAAATGCGGTGGACCGACAAAACATCGATGTGTTTTACATGAACAAGTGCACGCAGCATGCGATTTACACAACTTTACAACTGGACGAAAAGAGGCATCAAATACCTCCACGTCCACAACAAGTGACGTTCCATTTTAGAATATGGCCACTGCATCCAATCACCTTTAAACCTCTAACATTATAGCGAGCAAGATTCGAACCAAATGTTTAGTTAACATTAAGCTAAACTGAACCTTGAAACACAAAACCAGACAGATACCCTTCGCTTTCCGATTCCGTTAAAAACAGTCACAGAAGTAGTTGCTGAACTGATCTCACACACAGGCTCAACCGGGTTCGGTGAGGGCAGCAGGTGATATTGTGCATCCAGAAAGTGGGCTAGTTTGGATCTCGAACCGTCAATGTGGCCCGTGCGAAAACTCTGCAGATTTTCAGTGATATTTTTCACACCGCTCCTGTACATGCAGTCCACGGTTTTATAATGCGCGTTCGTTCACCAAACACTTCATGACGAATTCGAACAGGATGACATAAGGGGATACCATATCGCAGGAGCGTCTTTGGCATGAGAATGTGAAACAAGTTGTCCACTTTGAAACTTCGCGACACGTGCAAGATACGAAGTCAATTTAACTTTGAGCCACTCTAACAGATGACAGTGTTGATTGCAGCTGCATCTACTTAAACACGAGAAGCAATTTATGTGGCAGAAATGGAACAGAGGGGATAAAAGGCTGAGTCACTGCCAAGCAGTCCAACATTGAACACCTCTAAATGTGGTATTCTCTGATGGCCCAAACCACTGTTATATGTTCAGGGAGAGCTGGTTGTAGCGTTTGTAGCAATCACGGTGGCGGTGTTGATGATAAACCCTGAAAGGTAGGTCTTGTGTTTTAATAATCAGCGTTTGAATTTCAGTACCGCCCACAACGAACGGCCTACGGGAGGAAATCAAGTGGTATAAGCCTTTTCATGTAAAGATTTTGATATCACACCACTGGTACCGTTCACATTCTCATCGCTGTCATACTTTGTCTGGGAGATAACGCAACTACCACAGCTTCAAGAAACAATCGGATACCTTTTAAACACCATAAATGGTAGAGCTCATCAAGTACGCTAGCGATTTCCACAGATCAATTCTAACTGAAACCACCGACCAGTGCTGTGAGATCACGGGGGTAGTCACAACGAGCAATGGGCACGTAACACGTTGCTTCCATTTGAATCACATACCTGCATATTTTTTGTATGAACGTTGGTCATCAAACGAGCCTTTGCAGACGATAAGTATTAGCTGAGAGAGGATCTTACTAATACCTATCACTTCAGCAAACCGGAGGATACGTTTCCGGTTGCTCTGGAGAATCACAGTGAATGGATCATGAACGTAGACTCTGCGTTCTGTATGATTCGTGTATTTTGATAATGAGTATGTAGAGTGCTCTCTGTCAACTTTTGTACAAGCGTCTGGAGTTTCCGGTTGCTTCCAGTCCATGGAAACATGTTCCTTAGTAGAAACAATTTGTCGTCGGAGTGTCCCCTCTATGTAGCTCACACTGCACCTATAAAAACTTCCGTATAATTATCGGACTTCTTCGTGGCTAACGTTGAAGCTGCACCTTGTGGAAGGTTATCAAAACCAGTGTTAAAAGGTGCTACATAAAGGATATCTCAGCCATTTTCAGGACCTAATTGATCTGAATATGTTACTCATGAAGTTATACCAAGTTCTTCAAGCCTGAAGTTAATTGGAGGGGGAAATATCTTCCTTTCTTAGACATTCCCATAATCAGAACATAGGAGGATCTACGAGAGGCCTACTTGGAAAGGATGGTGTATACGCTTCAAAGACCTTTATCAAGAGTAATGTGAGATAAGCCTGGTTAGAACGCTTTTCGTGGAACCCACAATCCATACACATAATAGAGTTCACCGCCAGAATTGGAAACATTAACAGATACTCAACAGAACAGTAGGAATCAACAGTCGAAGAGAACAGATAACAGTGGTACCAAAGAAGACAGTATACTCAGACTTCTCGTTCCTCGTTAGCGCCTGGCCAACATTGATATAAAGGGTTTATCGGTTAATTCACTCAAAACTCACAATCCTATAAAACTATGTACGGTACAGCTAACCAAAACCTAATACCCGTCGGCTGATAGTAATCCATGACTAGTTGCATTCATACAGTCTAGATGGGTATACACAGTGTTTACCTTATTAAGACAACTTAAGATGAATCGAACATAAGAGGATAGAATCAATGTGACCTCTCTGATATGCGGCGTGATTTTCAATACGTGGCCTTGTGTTTGTCGAAGCCAAACTGTCTATATGACTGCTGGAGCAAGCAGGCCGTGATAACTATAGGCCGAACGCAATAACAGTTACAAACAATTGGAGTTTTTTCGGTTCAAACTTTGCAAGAGCAAAGCAAATTTCTTTTCATTAGAACAAGCCTGCACTGTTCACACTTCCTGAATGAATAAATGAATCAATAGAATGAGCAAAAAATCCACTGGTTAAGACGATCTGTCATGTTTGGGGAAACAGTAACATATCAGACGTTGGGTGGGATGCTATAAGGCTTACACAAATTTCAAAGTCACCATCCTGATACATATATTGGCAGTTTACTTTGAAGTGTACATTTTTTAAAATGTAAACATACTTTGTCTTGTACTGTTAAGAAGACACTGCAACAGATGTATCCATCACCTGACTGTGAGTAATCGGTTGGATCGACTGAGACCAAAAGTTCACCATTTGTGACCCCACAGTTGAGAAGACAATATTCTAAACTGTAGGCTTTCAAACGACTAACGAATTGTAGATTAATAATCAGTATAATCCGAAATATAGCTGGTTGACTAGTTGGCAGTTGGCAACATCCATTTGTAGAATTTCAACCTCTGCTAGTCGCACACGGCCAAGGTGAACTGACAATCAATTAGTACTGCTTCGGTTGTTATAAGTTCTCTGTGAATGCGTTAATTATATGTTGTTATTTGATGCGTCCTGACCTAATGGGGACATTGAATTCTGCTCAATCTCTTGAGCGATCTCAACAATTTTACGCACTTTGCGAGAAAAACGCTGAGTAAACATTCCACTTGTTAGTAGGCTAAATACGTCCCATATTTTGTTGTTCTTCAGAGACTATGCTACACGACACATACACGCAGTTTGAGCCTTTGGCGCATATCCACTCTCTACTGCTAACCCTATTGTCCTTTAAATTAAGCTTCTTTGCCGTATACGACTTGCAAAACATGTGTGAGTGCATTTAAAATTGCGATGTGCAGAGTTCGCTACTCTCCAAATACCGACTGGTTCAAAAGTAATCGTGGGACACATGGGGAATGATAGGTAAAGATTCAGTCACGCCATCTCTTTTTCTCACTGTGGCCGTTCGTGTTTCTTACTGGTCCACCTACACAAATACTTCCACCGAATAATTGGTTTCACGTAAATCGGAACTAATTATACCATTCGCGTCACTCGGCTGCAAGGTATTGCCACATTAACTGACCTATAAACGATACGATAACCAGTGCCTTAGGTTGGATTCTCCCCACCGAATCTACATGGTTTCTGGAAGGGTTCTGATGCGGTAATTATATTACAGTTTCTCGGCTGGGATAGGATAAAATATCTCTAGCGAATCACTCAGCGACCACGTAGTGGTGATTTCCGATTGAAGTTATCTGTTTACCGTTCATTTTGTCGTTTGAATTAGTTAGCTGTTAATGCGTACCAAATTTCATTCATGTTTACTGATTCTAGCAGACAAAGTGAGTCTAACTTAAAATACTGATCTATCAATTTGAATTTTTATCAGAAATTTGGGTCATGCTCAGCTCAGATCCATGAATCGAGATCTTGTCATGTTCCTATGACTTGCTGTTTCACGTGCGATAGGTGGCCTTCGTAAAGGTCAACAGATACTGTCAACTTAGTATTTTTGTTAAATCACCAAATGGTATAAATGTCTATGATGAAAGTAGAGCATATGCGTGAATATTTTCTGTAGGTTTTGATTCGGTACTTTAGAGAGAAACTTGACAAGTGGATCTGGATGTGAACAACATCGGCTATCAGATCTCCAGGTTTATCATTATGTGATCATATCCTTAAGGTATTTGGTAAAGGTTGAACGGTATATACACATATGATGGGCACGGTAACTCATGCGAAACGACACAGTCCAGTCAATGTTTACTCACTCACATTGCTTTCTGTAACTTCACTACACTCTGTGACAAATGATGTTGTTTTAGACAATTGATATTTTTCTTCAAAAAATGAATTCCTATTCAACTCAGTGGCACACATCTTCTGAGAACACTTTACAGAAACTTGTCTTCTATTATCCACTCATATTCAAGCATCACTCAGTCTGACCGTAAAACTTAGAGTTTTATTCATGAACTTTTTACAAACAATGAAATTAGATTATTAAATCCAACACTTAAGTTAATTTTTAACGTTTATTGTAGCTGTATAACCTGTTTTGACTGTTCGTATCACAATTTGCGCCTACAGTTTCTATCATATACCTTCTGGATAGCGTAACTTATCGCATTACAAAATACATATATATTTCTTGTCATTCTGTGATATGAAGAACTTGAAATTTTGCGAAATACTATTTAATGTTGACTTTGTTTAAAAGTCTGCAATCCCGATCTTCCATCGTTCTTATATGGATATTCAGCGCATATTTTTGTCTAATCAGGGGTTGATTAAAATGGGTTTAATTTAATCCAAAATCGAACCTTCTGTTAATTTTTGGTTACTGATGACCTGATCGTAAAATTTTGTAAAAGTAACCATGCTGTCCCCCAATTCATTTTGCTAAGTGTCGTGGATCACACTGCGATGGGTTTCCCAACGAACGCGATTACTCAGTAGATAGTACTGGTCTTCAGAATGTTATTTATAACGTTATTAGAACGATTGGTTGATTTCGACTTTTTTCCTTCAGGTGTCTAGAGCAATAGTATGGTTTTCATGGTAAACTTTACATACGGCTTGAGCTTAAATCTATGAATATTCTTTTGGTGGTCTCCATAGGCGATACGGTAACTTTCTATTAACTTCAGTTCAAAACCACGCGATTAGTATATCCGAGACAAGTGGAAATCTTGGAATTAATTAATTCTACTAAGTAATAATTCTAGGTAACCAATGAACAATCGGGGATTTTCTTATTTTCAAGTTGAACAGCACCCACAGTTAATAGAGGGATTATTGGATAGGGTTAACTGACAGTAAATGTGTCTCTTATCCAGACGATCGGGCTATTAGAGTACTGCTCACAAGTCGAAGTAGTTTGACGTTTGGATATGATGATACGGTCTTGTCAAGTATGACTTCAATGACACAGTGGGCAATACAGTCGCCTTTGGAATGTGTCTACGGAGTTGCGGTCTCAGGCACTGACAAGGCTATGCATCACCGACTAGCTCTAACAAGAGCAAAACTCAGGTCTATTCTTTCTTCTCAAAATAGCTAATTGAAAGTTCTCTTTGATTACCAAACCTGAGATGGAGTTCGTGTAATATTTACCTCGAAACTGACAAAATCCTTTAACTTTCGTCAGTATTCTACAGGTCCTTGAGTGGACTATCATTTTTTCCAGTTACTTTTTGAGTTGACCTTAATATAGGAATGTTTGCCAATGTATCTGTCCAAATGATTTGCATTCTGAATCACGTGGGTAGGCAGCCTAACAGTATAATTCGAAAATATCCCAGTGTCATTTGACAACGACCGCACAATTATCGCAGTGAAAAAGACTTCGCGAACAACACTTACACCGGTCGGTATTTTTCGAAAAGACATTAGACTCTAGTTGAACTTCCGCCAAATCTCCTCCTTAGTGCATACCTTTGCTGCGACTGGGTTAAGAGGGCTGGTCATGTCTTCTTGGGGGCAACTGTCTATTGCGTAATTAACATCATCTTAGGCACGACGAAATCATCACATGCAAACACCCAGACACATGTTTAGTTTCCCGAAATGTTTTGCTTTTTTCCGCTATTAAGCTGGAACCGATCAGCCATTTATATGGTTGGCCTGCAAACGAGCAAGCATCGACCAGAAGAGGTTGGGAAGGTTGATGCTGATGAGAACCAACTAGGTCGAAGCAACTGTCCGCCACTTCGCTGGTGATCACTGGGACTAACTGTTGGCAAATACTCAGACTGCTGAGTAGTGCCCAGTTCGTCCGATCTGTTCGATAGGAGACAGAACAACTGTTCTGTTAACTACAACCGATGGCCCCATGACTGGGACTTCTTTTCCAGTTGACATCACAAAGCTCATTGGCTTACTGAGTTATATTTTGATTACTGATGTGTACTGTGAAATTTTGGCCGTAACATCGATGTGCATTACCGACGAGCGATAACAAGAGCGGAATTCAAGTCTAGTGCTTTCTGTCGAAAGAAGTGGCTGGAAAGTTTATGCGAACGTGACAATTACGATCAGTTGCAAGTGGCGTTCGATTTATGAGAGCCAAAATTTTCTACTACTCATTAGTAATCTGCTTCACCATGCAATATTTTTGAAACAGCTAATCCATTGAATTAATGCTCTGTCCAGCAGACAAATAACACTGGGGTTATTGATCAGGATCATTTTTAAAACTGATAGAGCGCCATCAACAAGGCAGCGGTCTTGAAAGATAAAAACATCACACAAAAAACACGAAACTAACGGTGACTTCAAGAAATTCTGAACCATATTCTTTTATAAACAATCCGGAAAATTAAAGCGATGCTGGTAGTCACTCTGTTTCATGTGGTCGTGCAGTTTTTGTCAGAAAAAGTTTCGGAGGTAACTATGTGATTTCTAATACTACGTTTCTACCTTCTGTTGTATAACGGAACTTGCAGTGTACATATGTGTAGGCGAAAATTGCGATCTACGCGTAAGCTGCAGCGTAGGCCTTAAACTGCATTGATAACGCTTAGAGCAAGCCTACCGTTGTGAGCAGTCGAGACTGTTTGAGAAAAAAACACGAGAGATCAACAAATTTCGTGCATTTCCACATCTTTCCTTGTTAACTGTTTAAATTTAATCTTAAAATGTGTTTCCAGGAACACGTCAAAAATTCATTGAAGAGAATACTGAACTTAAACTAAAGAGTACGTATACATTGATACATTAGTTCAAAATTGACAAGACGTTGAACAAAACTAAACGTGTTACAAATGTACAGCCGTATGGCTGCCAGCACCAAAATTTGCGCACATTCATATGGCTTCTGTTTACTGAAATAACTATAGTGTATCAGAAATATCCTCAATGTCTGTCAACTAACAATCATGATAAGGAATTTTGTTAGAGTTTAGGGTTTGAAAGACGTTGCGTATTGTCTTGATGAACAGTTGCTTTGGCTGTGACTGGAGTTGGGTTCATCTGATAGCAGACAACATGTGATTACAACACAGACGACGAATGGTGTTAACAACAGTGTAACAGAACCAGGCAGAATAGGGGAAGACAAAAGTTTTCATCGTCAGTATGTAATATAAACACATAGGTAAAATGCATTCGTGAAATCGGTTAACCGTTCGCCATTTACCGTAAGCTTTATCACGTTAAAGTGTTTGTAATGCAAAATGCGCTTCAACGAGAGTTTAATTGTATGCAAGAAATGATCAATTCCAACGGACAGTCCTGTGCTTTAAATATCCACTGAATACCGATCTTCCTCACATGTGCCAACAGCCGTTAACTGCAGTTATGTGAATTTATCAAGGTTCATGGTAGGTATTTAAAGTGCGGCAATTTGTCCGCAAGTCTTATTCGAAGCCAACGCGGATAATTACACCACGCAGTTCTGTAACATGTGTTAGTTCACTTATGACACAAAACAAGCAAAATCATTCAGATCACGTTTAAACAGAGTGAAAACACGTATGCGGGGTTCTGTATTTCTGTCAGTATTCTATCTCAGTATTTCAATATTTCGTTTACTTATTTGTTCGAAGCTTATTATCGCAAATTGACTTGTTCTATCAGGCATAACAAACAAACAATGGTTTCAGTATGATGCAATTTCTCATCTTTCCCTAACCTGATTGTATTACAGACGCTTCACTTGCCCTTCTTCTGTACACTTCCGCTCTGAGGTCATTCAACAGTTGATGACAATGTTTACTGTTTAGGGTAAAACACATCAGTGATAAGGTGAAAATCGTCACTGTGCCACTTTTGGTACACTCTATCAGACAGAGTAACCAGCTTGCTTGTTACTAAATCGATCTGGTTGCTGCTCGTGTTATTTATCGGTTAGACAAACACACAGTTGGCATACCTTGAGTGTTTGTTGTGAACACAATACAACAGTGACCGTGATAAAAAAACTCTGGTTTTATCCGCTGTCAATCATTTGTTGGTATCAGTTCATTCGATCGACCCTAACAACTTGCTTAGAAGTCTAGTTTGTGAATGATAATGAGGCGTACCTGTTCTCATGGGTGCGATTCTCATCTGAACCAACCGGATTACGATACGTGCATAAAAGATGTCAATGTGACAGTGTAAATCGCCATCACACTTAATACGTGATCTGTTCATCGATTTCAGTCAAACCGGTCCCGTGTTTTCTGTTTGTCACAATATCCTGCTTATATTAATTCCGGTTGTTTGCCTGTGTGACCGAGAAGATTAACTTCAAGATATTCCACAATATATGCCTTCGTTCGCAATGATGACTCTCGTCAAACGGTTGTAATATTTCACATTCAGCTCTGGCAAATAAGTTATCAAATGGCAAATATCACCTCATTATGCAAAGTTAACATTCCCATCGAACAAAGTAAGATATTAATGGAAGTATGGGTGATTTGCTCAACTCACTTTTCCGAAAAAACAGGTGAGGCTGTACGGTTAATACACTTGCGGTTTAATGCAACTTTAAAACGATTCAACTCACCGAAACGGAAAGTTCTAAATCACCAATGCCTGCATCCCTTGTGTCCACATGGAATGAGGTTGGCTGTGTGGCCGGAAGTCCAAGCGGTCTGGATGGATGCACGCCCTCGCCAGTGACCCTAACACGTTGCGGTTCGAAGGCGGGCAACACATGTTGTGTGAACGGGGATCGTGCCACATGACTTGGTCCCTGCCGTACTTCGATTTGGCACGGACCCTCCGTGTTGGGGACGTATGTCACGTCATATACGCCCGGCTGGGCAGCTCGAGGCACAACATGTGCTGGGGTGGATCGACCTAGACGATCAACAGTCGCGACCTAAGGTGAATAGACGTTACATAGAAGTGTTAGTGTACATACAGCTCCACATTCACGGTAAGCTGCTCAATCAACACATGTGTGGTGTCGTTATCCTGAGTGAGGTCATACGCACGATCAGTTAACTATATGCATGGCAAGAAAACATACCATATGAACACTCCATGAAAGTGAGGCAAATTTGATTCCTCATGTGTTTTATCCGTTTGACAAGGATGTATGATAGTGGGTTAGTTTATTCAGAACCAACGTAATTTTAGACCAACTGTAAATAACCATATCGAAGAAAATTAAGAATACACAGTTGTTTAGAATTGTTCCTAGCTGACTATCGACGACGAGGATCAGATTCAGGGCGCAACTCTGCAATGGAGTCTATTTTGGCTTCAGTTTCATTGTAACACTACGTTTGTTGTCATAAGCCAACCTTAAGAACACGTGTTTACAAACGGCCTCATCCTATGCTAATAGTTGTAGGATACACATGAAAATTATATGCGAACTATATATATATATATATACATTTCGTCGGGCATATGTATATGCATATGGGGTGATACAGACTAGTACAAACTTCAGTCAAAGTGGACAGAACATAGAAACACGCAGGCTTACGAATCTCGAGACTTTTAGTCAGCTGGATGAATTTCGATCACTGTTAAGGTCATACGTGACCTTGTGGAAATCGAGTCTGTTGTTATTCGGTTCTGAGACAGGGCAAAAACCTGCAGTATAATCCAACACGTACCTTTTGCTACTCAGAAATATTTGCTATCCACCGTTACTTAAAATGTAACAATTAATTAGACATTTATACTGCGTTGATGCAAATCACTTACCTACCTACCTGTTAATTCTGTGTCGTATCACGTCTGCTTATCCCGAAAGCTTCTGTACTCTTCTACATAATAAACTAATGACGATTTGTTACGCAGCACAAGCATGTGCTCGATGGGTTTTTCCAAGCTTCTCTCATCTGGCTCCTTGCCTCCTTGTCAGTCTTGAGCCTACTCAATTTGGCATCCGGTAAATATTAGGCCATGAATAAGCCTTCTCTTAGGTTGCCGCAAACTTTTGCTGAAGTATTGCAACAATAGTTGTCTGCAAGATTTGTACACTCTGGACTTGGATTTAATGTTTGTAATACTAACCGTTATGACACATTCACTATTTGGTTATTCCAAATAGCTTCCGGAGCCTGTTTGAACAACTCGTTAGCTTTAGGAACTCAAACGTTGTTATCGTGTAGCTATTCATCTCACATTCTCACTTGTGTACCCAATAGAAGGATCCCTATAATTCCGAAGTTTGTACGCATTGTTATGTTGCCCAGAAAGAGCGACGCAAAACAAATGCTAAAAATCCACCTTATATTAGCCTGTCATGAAGTTTTCATCGCCGTCCAGGTTCAGAGTGAACTTTCTGTTGTTCAGAGCAGAACAGCTACTGCAAGTCAAGTACACTCAACCTTCCAAAATTTCGCACCTCTCGAGTAAACAAAACGTGTTATTGTTGATAATATTTGTACTGATGACTGCTAGTATACATTTTTCATTTGAAAAAAGCGCCCGGACCGAATTAATGTGCAGTTTGAATGAGGGGTTGGCATATAAACGGAACTTGATTTTCAAACTGCTAAACGTCCGAAAGATGTCTAACCCTTGAAAATCCGGGCATTGGCTTTCCACATTTTTTCTGGTAGTTTCATTGTGCTCGTTCGACAAAATCTCATAATCAGTCCTACGGTATTTTCTGTTCATGAGCTGCATCTTGCAGTCGTGGACTTCTGTTTTAAAACCTTCAAGTCCTGTGCAGTATTTTACACTTTCATGGCTTTGTCCTCTAGCTGCGTTTTACTTCACGCTGGGTTCTGGTCAGTTTCGCAAGCTACTGTGCCGGTTACTCCGGCGTACCACAAGGACCGAGATCAGAGGCTGTCTTCAGCCTGCCCAGCAATTGGTATATGCCATGGGTTGCGAAAGTTCGGCGGCACAATCTGCCAGTCTAACCTGCCTTCGGGTAGCGCTTGTCCGATCGTTAAGTTTGTAGAGTAGGCCAGCTTCCACATGCAATAGGATAGGCAAAATCATGTCACAGAGTGACGATTCACCGCAATCCACGCACGTATTGAAGAACATTGAACCTATGCAAGTCTGTAGCAATTAATTCGATCGTAGCAAGGGGCCTTGCGCAATTGGTCATCTAACAGGGTAGTCCGAAACCCTCAGTATCGGGTATTGACACAGGCAAGTCTCTGTGATCAGAACATGTGGTCAAGCGCTGGGACAAGAAAATTGACTACCTCTAACGCCAGTGCCCTTTGGGTCAGAGTTACATGCCAATAATCACAACCATTCTAGAACGTCTTCATTGCGAACTGAACAACAATTGGTTGCCAGAACTGTTAGACGAACAATGTGGTTTAGCATAACGAAAGGCGTCTCTCTGACTCCTTGCTTAAAATGATGATTATCAGGATAGAATGCCCCTGACAGTCCAGCGGATAACAGGCTCATTCTGCAGTTTGTAAGAACATAACGGAGCAAATAAGGAACGTTTGGACATCGACGGTTCCGGCTAACATTGTTTATGTCTGTAACCACTGTATGGTTATACAGTTTGGAAGCCACCTCAAACAGCCAATGACAACCACAACACAACCACAGGTCAGTCGCTTTCATACGCTTTCATTACTACGAAAAGACAGGGCAAAACAAGGCTGTGTTCCGAAATACGGTCAATTAACATTCCCAATAACACTGCCGCTTACCTTCAAAGCGGACAACCTAAGTTATTTTTAAAGCATCTTGTGCATCATCAGAGATGTGCATCAGTAAAGCTATTGAACGTACTTGTCTTATCCTTTGTCAATCGGGGTTTCTTGAAACGATCGTTGATGTGTTGGTCATAAAGCCATAACATTTTGTGTTTGAACCTATGCATCTTGAGCTTATCGTCTTGGTACTCATACTAAGTTGCTCAATCTCCCCCTAAAAAGCCGGATCATCCGCGAGAAAATTCCACTTGAGTGACCATCTTGTTCATCATGTACTGCTGTAGGTGATCGAGAACAGCCAAATAAAGCCTTAAACCCTTCAACTTGCAGCGGACGGGCAAAGTATAACGTTTTATGGCATATAGCACTCCTCGCAATGGGAAGTTTGTCATGTTTTTCGTGCATACATGTGAAACATTGATTTGTAGTTTCGGTAACTCTGCTAATCCTCTGATCCATCTTAATACGACATCTGTTCAATGATGTTCTGTTGCCCACTTGCTAGTAAATTGAACCCTTATTGGTTATTACTCTCTGGACGGCATCACATTACGGGGCAACCTGGCCACATAGGTGTGTAACTTGTGGCTCAGAAAACCTCGCAAGATTGTTTGCTTTGACACCAAGTGGTAAGCAATTTCACATACTGTGTGGCTCACTCAACGAATCCATGCACCAAGTACAAGCGGCGTTGACGAAATGACGGTCAGACATTTCGAGTGGATGAGATTAGGTCACACGTGCTTAGCAGCCAAAGGTCAGCTTCTACTAACCAGAATGTTTGCAGCTTGGTGATCTTTTAAACTTGTCAGTGTGGACAGTGTCAGAAAACAATGCTATAGTATGCCAATTTTTAAGCATACGAGATGCAGTTAACTACATAGAATGAGAATGGTGCAAGTTAATTACGGGAACACTGAAAGTTACGAAGTTTGACGAATACGACAGTCAAGTGAGCTACTGAAATATCTTTATCCCACTTACAACATTGTGGATATCGGCAATCTGAAAGATGCCCATCCTCTTCAGTCGAGCGTAGAAAAGTCAGCTACTCAAAGTACCAGATAAGACTACGTAGATAGCCTTCAAAGCATTTCTTGTCTGACAAAACTGACCAGAGTACCGTACCAATTTGCGTTGAGTAAGCCAACATTTCGATCACATAGTAAATTATGATTCTTACTTGATAACCTTAATCGTGGTGACCATGTAAACCTTCCACAAAGCCCTGCACAAAACAACAGCTGTAATCACATCGGAATAGAGTTTGTGTGCGTTTACATGGAGCAGCACCTTTTGCAGAAAAATACACTTTGTGAACCAGTGTCAACCGTTTAGAAAGAAACGTCCATAAATTTAAAAAAGTAAAATGAATACTTCTATTCATAAAGTCTAGTAAGATTTGTGAGTGAACATGTTTTGGTAAGCCGACGTGCTTGGGGTAGTGAGTTTTGATTGATATGAAGCAACACAGACGTTTGTTGACCATTCCTTTACCGTTCATCTGTTTGCTCTCGTCTGTGGGCCACAGAAGAGGAAACGGTACCGAGTAACTTTTGCTCAACTCCGTTCCGTTAATTTTATGACAGGTTGCTCGTTGTGTGCTAAAGATTCGCAAACCCTAAGTCGGTTCAGTTTCCCTTCATAAGCATTCTGTTCCTTTTTTCTACCTTTGCGTGGCTAGCCTGCATCCAGACAGCTGATCCTAGTGAATCCTACATTTCTGCAAGAAATTCTAACCAGTCAGTTTCCCATTATCAATCTGAGAATCTCTTCAGGTTCACCTGTCTGTTCGGCGTTTCTCACACTAAGCTTTTCAGGGCTGCGAGATGCAAGTGTTCCTCAATCTTATCATGTTCACCTACGGTTTCATGTATCCTGTCGAAATCTTCCTCATCTAATCCACTTTACTGTGCCGCTGTCGTTCACGTGGACTCACATCAATGTGTGCTTGTCTGCTGCTAGGTCATGCACAAAATTCACTTAAAGTGACGGAGGCTAGATGGTGTATCCCTGCCCTGTCGACCACAAAGTGCTGATCGACCAGGAATCTTAACGTGGCACTAGAGCTGGAACAAAATCACCTCAGTTCTAGAAAAACCCAAATTCAATGCTATCGATCGTTATCAACATTATAAAACCTACTGAAGAATGGATAACAAATGAAGCAATATTCACACACTGGGCCATTTAACCTCCATGATCCCTATACTGTGTTGCTTCTTAAGCAAACATGCACAGTGATACTCAATACTTATGTGCTGGTTGAGGTCTATGTGAATTAGAGCTGCATGCATGAGTAATGTAAACTACCTTCATTATCCCAATAATTCGGGTAGGTCCAGCGGAAACATAATGGGTTAGGGAATCCAGGTATATTTTAGCTGTCATTGTAGTGATAAGGTGCGATAGATCTGCAGAATGTTACTATCTAGGCCAAGTCGTATGCCCACGGTAACATGCCATTCACTTTGTTCACGGTTGTGTAAGATTTCTTTAAGTAGCGGAAATGTTTGATTTGTATTGTAAAGAATGAACAGATAAGTGATGATGTTCCGGTTGATGAGCCAGGTGAGTTCGAGAAGAGTTTATTGAACGTATACCGAAGTCCGTTTGTCAGAAGTTTGCAGTTATATGTGAAACTAGTTTCGTCAAACAGTGCGACACTTACGTGTACGGGAGCGTCTCCAGCCTGTGACGCATCCACTGTGAACGTAGCTGGCTGTTGTGCCCTGGCACCACGTGGTTCCAATCCTGGCCCATAGCATCGCACGCGACTTGGATCGACTCTGTCACGAATGGGCACTTGGAACGGGCTACCTATAATATTAAATAGAATAATACCATCGGTTATATGACGTGCGTAAGTGGTTCCTTCACACTTGGTGTGTGTTTACCTTTAACGAAAGCAGAATCAACCAGATTATCAAGTAAACGAATAGTTCAGTGTACACATGCGTAAGAGCATTAAACATGTTGTCAGTCCCGATACATCAATTCCTTTTCACACGGATACTGTTGACTGTTTAATGCTTTGGATCGTGAATCAACCTTATTGTCGTCGCCAGTTCTTAGTGCGCAGTAAGTTGCACTGAGTGTCGCGTGGCCTATAGAGAATTACAGCTTAGCAAGCAGATCGACTTTCCATATAGCCGTGATCGGAAAGCGGTGCGAGATTCCGGTTTCCTTGCTGTTAGGGTTTGCCAATTTTACCTATCAAAACTAAGATTTAACCTCTGTCCACATTATTAAGGAGCGCCCGCGTTGATCATAATGTCATTTACTACATGTTAAGCACAACAAAACTAACGGTCCTGATCGCTTAGCCACATATTAGTTGATAGGTAACGCTAACGTTGTCCAATCACTAACATGGGAAGCCTATTAACGTGACATCACTTATAATCAAGGGCCACTTTTATTAAAACTTCTTAATAAGGTAGTTATCACACACTACCTTAAAATAATTCATAGACGTTTTGTTCACTGGCGGACAGCAGGTACTTTGGCTGCTATAACTCAAACGTCACCCGTAGTTTTATTTACAGCTCTCACATTCAGGTGAGTTTCTAGTCATCCCACAAACGCGAGCGGTAAAGTTCATTTCCGTCAGAGTAGCACATGTACTAGTGGTTAGCTTCAGCAGTAGAGAAACTCGAGCCATCTGATGTTTTTTGAAGTGGGGTACAGCGGCTTTTGTAAGACGTAATTGGTGTTCAAGTTGATATGAGCTCTGTATTATATATTGCATGTTTACCTGAATACAAACTGCAGAATCCTGAAGGAGGGTGTGGTACAGTAGCTGCACACAGCTTACAAAACACATACTGTATGGTACAATGTTCTGTAACGCTTCAGTGGGATAGGCAACTTGTACACCCTTGTTAGAGCTCGTCAGTAGCGCTTTCGGGAGATATTCCTATTGACCAGTTCACCACTGAGTTCACACCGGGCATGATTGCATTATCATATGCAAAGGTACAACCCTATTCTGTTGTAAGTAATGACCAGATATTCCGATAATCCAGATAGACAGCACAGTTACTGTCTGTCAGCTACAATCACAAACTCAAGATAGGCCGAAAACTTCAATTGTTATTGAATCTGCCAAGAATAATATCTTGATTACTGATGTGTAGTCAGTTTCAGCTCAAATACCACTCATACTTGGTCATAGTGTGCGTACACGAAGGCGACTGTCTGAAGTTTTGCCAGAGTTCAAAGACTGCGATCAAACAGGAGTGATTTTAAAATTGAATATGAGAAGATCCCTGATTGCCCATTAGTAACCTAAAATATCTTCCAACAAGTTTACTGAGATCGGATTTTTCAACCCGTCTAGGAAGTCTCAATGTCGTGGTTATCGATCAAAAGTAGCAGGCATTAAGTGTATCTCGTATCGAGACGACAGGGTAACCTGACCAATACTCATTGCTGGAAGTGGTTGAGTGTTCAGGCTTGTTTCTTTCTTTGAAAGGAACTGACAGGAAGATCCACCTGACTGTGAAGGCTGCGATCAAACATGAATAATATTAATCCTGAAACTGAACAAATCTGTGATTGTTAATCTGACAATAATGTACACCACTAAAGAAAGCACCAGCAGTGATATTCAGTGAGTATTACGTGGCTGTTGTAGACCACACTCTTGGGACCAACTAAAATGGTTAAGACGCCATTTGCATTTCGGAAATTAGCACATTGGGCAGAATATACGAAACATGTACGATACCCTCTGAAGTACACTGTCCAGCTTCGAGAGTGGGAGAACTAATCCATTAGTTGGCTCCATGTAGTGTCACAGAACTAAAGCGTGTTTGAAACAAATTTGTGTGATGCTTATGTTGGTCAATGTTACGCTCACCTTCACTTCATGTGCAATGAACATGCATGTAGCTTGGGCTAATAAGTACCACCTGATATTGCGTTTGCCCTCAATCAGTGACACTCCGATTAAGTAATTCACTTCTGACCTAGTGTGTTTCGACCTAACCCTAATGATCTTCACTTCAACTTTATTGTCTTGATAATTCCATTTCGATTACGACATTCCTGATAAGAACTACCGAGATCGGTTGAGACAGACCATTAGAAACATTTTGAACCCCGTGGTATTTCTCTGAATTATTGTGAGCTTTTAAGAACAACTCGACTGGATAACGTTAAAATTTTTGGAAATAACTCCTCTGAATATCAGTCATTAAAAATGACAAATCCATGTTTGATTAGTCCCGCTGTCGCTTATATAACTCTTGGTGTTTTTACTTCAACGGGACTCACGATAACTGATTCCTTCTGGTCCAGAACCTAGATAAGCTAGCCGATGAAATTTGGTCTGAAGAGGTCATTGGGGAAGGACTTCTGTAAGAGGCCTTCGTTGAAACTATGTGCTCGAGGCCAACTCCTATACGGTTATGGTGCCTGATGAACTAACCCTGAAGCCGCACACGGTGTCACACATGCTTACTCATCCCTTGCACTCGTTCAAACACGAGTAGGTGGTAAAATTGTGGAACAATTCAACAGCCTCGGTAAACTTTCTTTTTTCATGACGCAACTACTTTAGTTATACCTCTGAAGTTACCACTGCCTCAGGATGCGTATAGTTTGGTGCGCACTCAGTGGTTGATAACCTCACTGCACCGTTGGTCCATTTTACCTAAGATTCAGAAGACACCATATAGACTGGCAAATCAGAACACATTGCCCGAACCTGATAAACTGGGACTTGATGGAAAGAAAATTCCTGAAACGACTTCACATTCGTATGACATCTAATACCTGTTATACTAACCTACCTATCGAGTTCTCAAGGTAGTCTGCAAGTCTGTCATCCGTTTTGTGAGTCTTGTTCAGTTTGATCAATTGCCCAAAGAAGACACATTGGTCGTCATGTTTAATCTGATCGATGGCCACAGTGTTCAGACTTCACAGGTGAGCTGAACTCACGGAATTCACTTAGCTTGCTAGAAAGTGTACTGAGCAATGATTTATAGCACATGACCCGAATGATATAAAGTGAAGGCATAACACATTCTCTTAGACGTTTCGGTTAGCTCCATCGGAAAAAGCGTGAGACCTGGATTTGGTTCCAGTAAAAGCTCGGAAGTTAGGCGCAATCTTGGCTCAACCAAGATTTCAACTCGGGTTCACAAACTCATTGTTGATGACCGATCTCTATAGTGAGCAAGATGGAATTATCACATCAGATGAGTTTGTTCATAAGTAGCACTTGGTTTGCTTGACTGTCATTAACATTACTGTTAGCCCCAATCGATAACTGAACAAAATTTCAGTCTACCAGTTTTTGTGAAAAGGGTTGGCCACAAAGGGTGCAGTCAGACATAAGAGTTTTTCATCTGGTTTCATGCGAACTCTCCAACTATCCATTAGTAATCAAGTTTAGGTAGAATAACGCTAAGATGAGAAAACAAACTGTTAGTCCAGACACGCGTATATGCCATAATTGAACTTTAACCGGAGTTAAACTGGAACTAATCCCTCCTTTTTCAATTAAGATCTACTGAATGGTCTGTCTGAACACGAGAGCTATGGACAACCGTGACAAACCATCCTTTCAAAACATCAAATATTTTACTATTCATGAGTAGCAACGAATATGAATCTCAAGGAAATGGCTGAGTAGCACGAGTGTGACAACAGCAAGTTCAACATGTTCCGTTAGATCGCAATACAGGCTCATACCACTGAATTGTCATAATTAAATGAGTTTGTGATCAAACACTGTACACCAGAGAAACAGGATAAAAATGGGCTTATCTACTCACTCGTATTATCGAATGCACTTACTAAGCCAGACTAAAAGGATGCATCGGTACTAACCTGGAATGTTCATGTCGTTGAACTTCACAAACACATCATACGATCCAGCTCGAGTAGGCAGGTATTCCACGGTGCATGTGCCATCTTTGTTATCATGACATTGAATTTGAGCGTCTGCTGGACCTTCCAACGCCAATCCCAACGCACCTTGACCAGCTCCGTCCAGATCGACTGTGAAACGCTGGAGTTCGTGTGTGAGTCCACCTTCCAAACCTGGACCGTAAGCACAAACTCGAGAGGGATCACATCCTGGGGCAACGTTAACAGGGAAAGGACTGCCTTGTACAGGTGCCCCGTCGTACGTGACTTCAATGTGGTGTAGGCCTGTGTAATCGAATATTAGCAGGGTATGCTTAGAATATATAGGTTAGGGACCAGCAACAGTGAATAAGGTAACTATGCTGGGTCTCAAGATCCCGTAGCAATGTAAGAATCTGGGTAAACAGTTTGTTTCCTACCCAGATTGGGCAAGAATTCCATTTTATCGCAATGTCTTTCATCACGTACTCTCAAATCAACATTCTGCCACGTTCGGGGTTGTTTTTACTTAACATCATCAGGTAGAAAGTGTCGAACGGATTTGATGTACACATCTACTAGACCCCAAGCTATTATTCTGAAGAACTCCATAGTACAGTGTTTGATTGTAGTTTGCGTTAGAATAAGTTTAGGTATGATTGATGAAATCCACAACTAAAAGAGGTCGTGGGCAATCAGCCGGTTTCAAGGTGCATACGGCTTGAATTTTGACGTGTCCTTCCTTCTCGGATGATAGAAGGCAATCACCGTCGAAGCAATTTATCTGTCCTACAAATTCTACTGTGGTTGAATGTCATTACATTGTGTCTATATAATTTCTATGCTGTCTTATTCAGAGGATCAAAAACGGATAAAACTTGAAATTACCTTCATCTATTGGCGAGTAGCTGCATTTCCATGTACCGTCCCCGTTGTTCTGCACGAGACAAGCTGTACGTTGTTTATGCGGATTGACTACAATAGCCTTGACAAGTCCCCGCCCTTGTGGGTCAACTGGTTTGGCATCCACGGTGAATTTCGCAAACGATTCTTTCAGAACTCCTGCGTAAAATACGAACAACGTAGTTTAACGTTCGATATATTTCATAGACGTGTACTGATGAGAAAACCTACCGATGCATTCATGTAACATATTTACGGTTAGACAATGAAGCGATTTTTGAGATTGTGTGGACAGAGGCTGCCATTAAGTGGTGTGAGGTAGAACAGCTGAAGATATTACTACATGTACTCATGCTTGGATGTGGTCAAACAGATAATGAATGATTTACCGCAGCAGCAGCAGCAGCATCGGAGGTTTATTTTGATTGTTAAAGATAACTCGGCCAATGGATCCACTAGGGCAAATAACAGCATACTTTGACTACGGAAATTGTAGCATGCGAAGCATCTCTCAATGAGAATAAACATAAAAGCAATCCGAACACAAACAGGTACAGTCATATCATATGAGACATTGAAAGCCAGATCTCATGCAATGCATGCGTCGCGGACGAAGGCTTCTTCCACCGGTGTCTCAGGATTATCGTACCAGTTGGTTGTAAACCAGGCCCATAGGCGTGGACACGTGACACGTCCACGTGCTCGCGTCCAGGTGGTGCTACACGAACTGGGAACGGACTTCCTTTAATGTGAACGTCCTTGTACAAAACATTCACCACGTATGGTCCAGGTTCCGTGGGCAGATATTCAACGCCGCATGTTCCGTCACCGTTGTCGTTATAGTTGATTTTCGCCTCTGCTGGGCCCTCGATTGTCACACTGAGAGGAGCTGGTGGAGCATCACGACTGTCAATGGTGAAGTGAGCTGGACGTCCGCTTGTTGCGTGATACAACCCATCACCAAAAGCTCGGACCAAACCGGCTGCCTCAAGCGCACTCATCGGAGCCATAGCTGCTGCATGCTGTTGGCCTGCATTGGACATCGGATAGACCGGCTCGTGAATCGGTGTCTCCGGCGATGCGTGTGTTCGGAATGGGCTACCTTTAACCGGTATCCCGCCCACATCAATCGCAACTGTATGTGGTCCAGTCACCGTTGGAGTGAAGCTCGGTGTGAATCCGTCCACTGACTCCGCCATAGTGCACGGAACACGCATGCCTGAGGGGGATGTCACAACGACATTCGGACGGGGTTTGCTGTTCGATGGTGGGCCTGCACCGGCTGTGATCACGTCGAATTCTGTTGGTTTTCCTACTGGGATATCTATATGGACATATGTGCGCGTCGGTTTTAAAATATGACTAGCTCATGAAAGTACTTTAAGCAGAAGAATTTATCCTTAAGTTGGATCAACCAGAAAATGGGAGCCAGTGGCGGTTTTGACATTCACAGTGGACTTCAGTAAAATCAGCTTGCCATACAGCTTAAAAGTGCGTAGGTATTTCTGTCAGAGCACCTTTATAACTAATACATATAGAATGGCTGAATACATTCATGCGACGTAAAGGGGTGTTTGGTGCCAATTTTTTTAAAAGACACCGATCACATCAGGTCGCGTACTTCCATATACACTAACTTCTGGAAGAATCAATACATTTGCACCGCCCCATTCAGTTCACTGCAGAATAAAAACAACCCTACACATTTGTAGAATCTGTTTACAGGCCGTAAACATTCCCCAAATCTCATCCAAGGCTGCAAGCAGTCATCCGGTTTTATTCGAAATTTGGAAGGACGTCTTCCACTCTTCAGAAAGACAAGTTGGTAACGTCATCGTTAATCCTATTATGGTTGACCTAGTTAAGAACAGTTGAAGTTAGTACGCAGTCCCTAGCGAGCAGCGGACGGGACTGTGTCTCAGTTACGGACCGGGAAATTTTTTTTTCTAAGAGTCGCAACGTTTTCCAAGATATAAATATGACTGTGTTGACAGTTCATAAGGTTCTACAGAACAAATGGCGAGCTGTTACTCAGATCAAGACCGAACCTGTTAAATATGTGGACAATCACCAAGTCTTTGGGGGAGAACTCAGATTGGGAAACCAACGAAAAATTCTCAATACTGGATGTCGATATATAAGAGACCTAACGCCCATAGTTTTGCCGCATCAACTTAAATGATAGTACAAAGCGAATTTGGATAGTCTAGCTATTTCCGTCGGAAAGCACAGCATGCTGAACGAACTACTTTCTAGTAAGGTGCACTCCATCGTAACACACAGTAGTATCACTGGAAGCTTACTATTTACCAGAATCCCAACAAAAACTGACGGACTTGCCCCTGGCTATCAATTTAAATTCCAAATGATGATGCAGAATTGCTTTCCAGTAAAAGCAGAACAGGAGAATTAAAATCGTTAAGAAAAATGGCAAAAGTTACGGTTAAGGTCGGACTCGAGCTTTCCTTGGCCTGTGATTAAGCTAACACGCACAATAAATTATAACCAGAATGGGACCTGAGGACGAACATGAGGAGACCGGGAATTCCATTTCAGTTAAGTCTAAGACGAACATATTGACCACAGAACAGTACTGCAAGCGTATGTCGCTGGACGTTTAGATATAAAATCTCGGTTGCGTCTAATATAAACTCATTGGTGTAGTGGCTTACATAGTCGCCTCAGATGAACTTGAATCGCAGTACAAATTGCAGTCATGGTGAGCATATGGTTTATTGGATTTGTCTGATAAATGTGGAACTCGTGTTTTGAAAAGAACTCAGGGACACGCCTATCTAGCACCGAAAACTGTGCTCGTAGGCATATGTTGTTGAACTTATGATAATCAGTTTCCTGACTTCTAACTAGTAAGTACAGTTTTATTGGTCATCTGTTCAGTTGCCCCAAACGAAATACTAGTTACGATTAACATTTACTTGAATGGCTAATCAGAAACTTATAAACCCTGTGTGTTTTCCTAACCACTTGATTTCGCCAAGTGGCGGAGAGGTGGCAAAACGAGTGACCTCACCACTAGGTGCAGGAAATCTAGCACATACAATCAGCCGTTCTGTAGACACAGCTTCAGATTGACTTCGTCTTAGTAACTAGGGAAGATGGTATTAGGGACCAAAACTCATTCTAACACTCACTCCATCTAAACACAAGTGTTTCACGAAGATGAGAATAGCTAACCATTTAATAAGGTCGTGATGTGCCAAGAAAAAGTTTGAATAATATGGAAAATTAATAACAGGGCAACACCTTTGGTGTCCGTTATTTAGATACCAGGAAAAGTAACTCAGAGAAAGGATTTCACTGACCAGCCCCAAAGGTGGCTGCCAAAATCTTATACCGGATAATGTACAATGTTCCGGTTTACCAGGATATTTTGACAGAACAAAGTTGACTCTATGTGTGAAGGCTTACCATCATGGTTTACCTGATTGTTGGCAGACTGCTTTAGAGATTGGTGTTTTGGTTGAAAGATAACTAGCACACACCCTGAGTGACACTCCACAGTCAGCCATGCACCACACAGTTCCACTATAGGACCGTTGTTATTCCAACTGTTGGTATTGGAAGTATGACAGCTCGTGAGTTCGTTGTATACGATCACCGAATGGGAAATACTTGGAAATTGTTTTAAAATTTTTTCACGACCGCAAAAGTACACACCAACGCTGGCGTGGTCCTTGGGATATTAGCCCGGCTGATTTTGGCTTTGGTGGTTGAGATTTTTCGCGTGATGGTTCACTCATAAGTATGCCGTTACCTTGAGTTAACTGTCCAGACTTGCCGACCATCCTTTCTGGAAATTAGCTGCATGATTGACAGACTAAGGTAAAAGTTGCCAGATCTGTTCGAATGCTTAGTTCGCACTACTGCTTTGAAAAGTTGTTTAAAATAAGTCGGTCAAGCATTTGTTGTCAACGTGCCCAGAATCCCTTTTTCCCGTCCACAAAGTATTGCATCAGCTCTCACATCCTTGAAAGTATTAGCTTCTAGGTCTCTATCGAAAAGTACAACACCGCTTGAATCGCTTGCGCTAAAATAAGGCATGAACTAAGTTGTGGAACGTGTCTAGCTTGGTAGACCCTATCAACCTCATTAATAGATGGGCTTAAGCGAAAAATCCATGTACGCGGACAGAAAACTACTCCAAGTCAGGAAACAACGTGAAATTGGTGTACGACCAACAATATTAGTTCTAGTAAGTCACTATTTTCCGCCACAGTGAGCTTATTTTATATGTGAATGCCTGTGTCCGAGTTGTACTTCTCTTTATATAGTGCAATTTCAGTTGGCTTTGCTGCTTTTCATAATTACAATTTTTGCGTGTTTAACGCCGTGTAGCACAAAGCGAAATACATAAAATTAATACAATCCTTCTACCTGTCAGACTTCATTGGTGAAGTTGTGCGAACTGTCGATTGTAGTTCTGTTGCACTTTCGAAACTGTCTGTCGTACAACTAGACTCTTGTCGAGAAGCACCCAACACAACCTAGATAAGATCGGATTGTCAAAACGCAGGTACTAGTTTCTCATGAGAGCTCGTTCCATTCCTTCACAGCATCACTAGCTACACGTTAACCACAACCACTCTGTTCCCACTCGAATCGATTCACCTGATATGTGTAGTTGCATTCAGTCAACTACCACAGTAGTCATGGCGAATTATATATTCGGCGAATCGTTGGAGAATAGTAATAACTACGTTTGTTCGGGAAATATTTTCTGGAAATCCTTGTTCGTTACACATAATCTTCGTTAAGACTAGAGTATCTTGCAATGAATATTCTGCCAAGTACATCCTACGCATGAATAAACACCTTTATCGGATAAAAATCACATAAACGGGCAGAATGCCATCTTCTGGGCCCGTACAATGCAGGTCGCTTTCCGGTCTCGTTTTTCATTTGTTCCAAGCTTCTTTCTATCAGAATAATGGATTTCTTAAACTCTATTGCACGTGTGCTTTTGTCGCCTGACACTGTCCTTGTCAGCTACTGCAGTACTGCATACAAGTTGGTTTAACAGAAAAGTTGAACAAAGGAGTTTGTTTGTTCTGTTCGGAACAATTTTCATGAAGATGTCGGTCAAGATTCAGGGACCTAAATCAGGATAAATGGGTTAACCTATCCAGAATAGTTTCATTTACTATGCAGGCTATTTTAGAGTAAATGTAGAATTCTCTGTTGATTAACTAAACATATGCATCCTAGAAGAACAAATGACACCATAGCTTTCGCACAGTGTCTTCTGTTTTCCAACCGTCCCATCATTTAAGTTAATGCGACCAATGGGGTTAAAGAAGTATTCAGATTGAGACCATTATCCTCATTTTGAAGCAGTCAG
The DNA here is from genome assembly GCA_008508345.1 of Paragonimus westermani. Taxonomy (NCBI): domain Eukaryota; kingdom Metazoa; phylum Platyhelminthes; class Trematoda; order Plagiorchiida; family Troglotrematidae; genus Paragonimus; species Paragonimus westermani. The sequence continues at coordinate 87,393 of QNGE01000876.1, forward strand.
AGCAAATTGCACTTATCAGTTGCTGTAACAGTACTGAATATCGCTTGTGTTGCATGCGGGATAATCACCGATGTTTGAACGAAATGAAGTCACTCACTCGGACTCAGATTCTCCACAAGTATCTTTGACATATCAACATTCGGTTTGACTGGTACACGGAACGGGCTACGCGGCACCTCTTGATTGTTGAAAAACACATGGATCGTGTAATTTGGCCCTGGGGTGTTAGCAGTGTATGCCACACGGAATGTTCCATCTCGCATATCTTGTGTATCCATGGCTACATCACGACCCATTTCGTCGGTCACACTGATTCCAACGTTACCTGTGACAGATAGAGCATTAAAGAAAAACCAGAGCTATGATTAGTGTGAGCAAAGCAAAGTCATTGAGTTCAGCAGAATAGTGACTGACTCGAAAGAGGTGAAGCGCAGTTTACTAGACAACACATTTCGCGGTCTGCTAGTTTTGGTTTCTGTTTTCAAATTGACTTTGGGAAACGAGTGTTTCCAGTAAGTCAACATTAGCTGCTGATGCCAGTAAAATTATTTTACCTCAACTTTACTGTTTAATCATCATAGGAACCCCCCATTAATGCGAAACTGATGGCTAGCTTGCTGTATTTTACTAAACTCACCAGTGAACTGCATAACACTTGGGGCACCGTTCAGATTCCTTTAATGTTTGATGCCTCCACGAGCATTCTACGCGCGCGTGATTCGTATGTGCACACATACTAACGATTGATTGGAAAGAGCGACTGTAATAGACCTGGCTCCATCAGATTCTGTATGACTGAACGTACGATCTTCCGGTAGCTACATTTGGTCACATGCGAAAGCAAGTTTCTGGCCAGCTAATAGTATAATCCAAATGAAACGAAACTGCCTACCAAATCTACTTAAGACCTGGTCAACAATATGGGCACTTAGTAGGGACAAAATCAGGTTGCATGAAATTTACAGTCAGAAGGACAGTCCGACTGCATGACGAGTGAATCAGACAGGAACCCACAGATGACTCGAAATATTGCAGATTCATAAACATTTAAATGTTGTCGATTTATTCAACAAATTCCTAATTCCGCAAACGACATAGTTTAGCAGACAGACGTTAAACGGGTCATATTAAAGTTCCTAATGAGTTTGATAGCCGTGACATTTGAAGGATGCAGTTTATTTTGAAGTAAATCGATTGACCTTTGCTTCTCACTGATTTAGAACTTTGATGAATCCCTGCTCCAATTTTTACAGTAAACAAACGGACGGTCACAGAATGATTGGCATGCACATGTGCCTCGTTAGCCTGAATGACATCAAATGAGGCAGTAACGGAGATCGAGGGCTTAACCAGGCAGAGCAAGTGGTGCTTTTAGCTGGTGTAGATCAGAACATTAAAGACCACAAAGACGATAGAAACAGGCCAGGATTGGGAATGATGGAAGGAGCAGGAGGAAAATCAGGATTATTTAACTCAACCAAACAGGTTTCAGAAAGGATGACGCAGAATGGGACAAGAGGGGAACGGCACATTAAATTGTAGAACGACACGGAGATGAACGTTTTCAGTCGTTACAAATGTATCTCTCAGCCCGCCATTTACAGACGAAAAACACCCGTGGTATTTGATTGATCAGCCGGAAACTGATCCCACAAGTAAAAAGAGATGTGAATGACTGATCTAACATGGTGTAAATGGAATGAGCATTCTACTTCTTACCATTAGGTTTTTCTTTAAAATATTTCACACAGCGCTTGAACGTCCACAACGTTCATAAGTTTCAAAATATTCCAGCTGCCTACTAACAGACCTAACACTGAACGCACACTGCCCGTCCCGGCATACAGCGTCCTATACCCGCATGCGTTTTAAGACCAAACAGGGAGTCACTCATTGAATAGTTTAACCCATGGGATAAAAGGATACATCGTTGTTTTTTTTTGGGGGGGGGGGCAACCAGGAGCCTCTGACTCAAAGTCCGATTCATTTAGAGATGAAGGTATAGATATTTGTTCCCAACTGGGGCCCACATGACAGGCATTTATATGATCAAGTCCTTCGTACAATGCTTAATCTGATTGAGCGCTGCTGATCAAAAAGTCGACGTTAACTCACACCCAGTCTAGGTTGGATAACCTCATGCAATTGCACGATCATCTGGTTCTATAACAAACAAGTGGTTATTTTTCTGCAGTCGCCTTCTTAGAAGAATGATGGTTTCTTTTATAGATACCCCCGATAGTAGCTAGACACATGTTAGTCTCTGAGGAACGCCTAACACAGTTCACTCGTACCATGCAGTGTAAATGGACTCGGTGGAATAAATCTAGCTCCTTTGGACCGCCTGATACGGGAAAATGAGAATACTCATAGCGCTGCATCTTCACCGTTATCACCGAGTCAGATAATCTGTAGTCAGCTTAAACCCAATGAGGTCATCAGCAACGGAAAGTGAGCCGAATGGACAATGCATTCTTTCCTCCGTTACTAACTGACAACAGACTATACAGACGCTCGTTAACCAATTTATCGAATTTCTTATAATGAACACTCGCGAGGTTATTAAAGCAGTCACCTAATGTGAATCAGAAGAGACGTATACAATCTACAAATCAAAGACATCACAACCAAACAGAGATAACGAGACTTGTGCCCAAACAACGCACATATGTGAAGTGGATCTTGCAAATGAGCATGCAAATCTACAGCTTTAAATAGACGAACGAAATGGAGACAATTTGCGACTGGTGTTAACGTGAAAAATAACGATATCATAAGCCACTTTCCTATAGGGTATTCCTTGAAAATGAGACTGTTCATAACAGAGGTTTGTAAACTTGTGAAGTAAGTGGACGTTCCAGGCGATAACAGTCTATGAAGTTTGTCGGCTAACTGATTCGCATCTGCAACTAAGGCGTTTCACCTGCTGAAGGGCCCGTGTCCTCGTTAAAAGAACTGTCTTGATACTCCTAAGCCGCGTCGATGGACAGGGTTTGAATAACCATGTAGAAAAGACGGATAATTACAGTTTGGTCTTGCTCAATACGAAAAACTGGGACTTTGGTTGGCATTATCGGTGTAGCTATTCTGTCCTTCTAGCAAGTAAATGAAAGCAGCCAACGTTCATTCCATAGAATTTAAAGAACCAAAGGTTGCCTGGCATGAACGTAGTTTGCCCAACTTACTGAACGCGTTTTAAGGTTTGTTTTGCCCCGTTAAGAGAGTCACCGTTAACGGAGTGTACATGCTTTGTGAAACAACGCGGAAATTGGTCGATGTGCGCGCAAAATCCTCTTTCCGGATGGAACCACATTTCAACTAATACTGAGTCCATTTTTTCACTGACGTACGGGTCACAGAGTCTCTGGTACCAACGCTCATAATATCACCTACCGACCAAGAACAGAGGCTTACAGAAGTCGTTACGTTTCGTTTAACACACTCTTTACTGAAACAAATGGCTATCACGTTGTCTCGTCGATCGTAGTTTCGTTCCGTTCCCCAAAAGCCCCGTAGTTCGATAGTGTTTCATGTTTCTAAAAATGGTCACGTTAGCAGCTTTGGTTTTTATCGAGCAAGCACCAACCTTCTTTGTTACCTCTCTTGACTCCATGGCCACGTTACCTCTTAACCCAACTGTCCTTACCGGTTCCTTATCACACTATTTGGAAGCCCGCCTACGAGTCTCAATTCCTCTGAGTTCGTTCGCTAAGCCCGTGTTGTCCACCGTTGCTGTTCTGACTGTTCACTGCATGTTGATTTCATTAATTGCGCTGTAGCAACTTAGAAGACACGACCTTCTTAATTTTTCGTTTTCTGTTTTAAGATTGAGCACCTTTGCCTGATTCCACCGGACACGATATGACCATGAACAATTTTGGAAATCAAGTGCAGAGAACTTTATAGCCGTAATTCAACTTAAGTTGACAGACAACAGAGTAACTAGGTCAAAATCCCACTATCAGGCCCTAGTTACCTAGTGTAAACGGGGGTGGGTTGAAGTTGGCTCAGTAGCAGCTCTAGCTGAAAGCTGAAATCTCGCTACTGGGTGATACCGGATCAGCCTTTTATTGCCTCAGTAAGAACGCAGCTGGTACGTCGGAACTTGAATTGGGATTGGATTGACTGGAACATTCAATGTGAGTAGATTGTCTATTTGTTTCCATCCGCGAACTAGCTATCTAAACATCAAATATAGTGACCTAGTTTCGCAAAAGTTGGCAGAACAAGGTTAGCACCCAGTTGTAAACCTGATGAGAACCGCTACAGTCGTGTCCTTTACGCGCAGGACCCAGTTAACATTGAAGGTCTTCCAAAAATTTCACGAATGGTTTTGGAATACCATGAGTTTTCTGTAAAATCAGTCACTCATTAGCAAAGCGAACGCTACTGGAGAGTGGTACCAAAGGTGGTGTTTGCTGAGGTTTCACATCACCACTTACTGTGAGACAAAACTATCTGGACACCTTGTCTTTTCATACTTTACTACCGATCAATGAAAATATCTGGACAAGTGTACAGTCATGAGTTTCGTAATAATGATATACTCAAAGTCTTATATAGTGTGGTCTTGACAGAACTACAAAGACCACTGGTATAGCTTCATTGATGAGCTAGCAGGTTTTATTCCCTCGGTATCGATCAGAAGTTTCATTACATCTGAATGGGTAACTTTGTGACATGTGATTCTCTGAGGTACTTCCTTTTTTCCGTTTTTCTCTTAATTCAATCAACTTATGGTATCTGTGTACACCCGTGAAGCCCATTATTCCAATGGGCCTGTCAAACTGCGATTGAGACTATACGCGAACAGTCTTAAGACTTGAACGCCATAATAGTTGGACATGCTTTTTGTTGGCTCATTGCTTTGTTGAAAAGTGACAACTTAATGCATTTGTAACTTCATTAATAATAGTAACACATTGTGCAGGGTTGATTGTGATCTTCATTCAAGATGACTGGTTCATTCAAGTCAATCACTGAAAATGTACCTCAACCGGCCAATGAGGCAGTATAACTGTTTAGCTAATTCAAAGGTACTTCAAACTTTGGCAGAATGTGTCCGTTCTGCTCTTGGCAGCTGATCCACCCAGCTTGGTTAGTATCGTCACTGCAACCTATCACTCCAAAAAAATGACATGAAACCTTAACTAGCCATTGCTGACTCATCTTCCAACCTGTTACCTATAAGACTGAGTACTAAACCTTGGAGAATGAAGTAACGTGGATATAGCTGTTTTAGCATAGTAGGCCTTGTCGGTCATTGACTGGATAGTCCTACGCATACTTCATTCAGCCAAAGTGCTGTAAACCCGTTTCCGAACTATGAACCAGTATAAGCTGAAACTTATTTCCTTAAATGTCACAACCTTCCCACCTTCTATCTACGTCAAGTAACTCTCCTATGAAATGACAAGAACGGCCTGCCTTCTGTCTCACAGTATTGTTTGGCGCTTGAGTGTTATTTAGTGATGAATGACCAGGTTAGCAAGCTATCATAGTCATGTGACTGCTGGCAGGGATGGTTACAATACAGTCGCTAAAAGTGCACGGCTTACGCGATATGTAAACAGCTAACATCTGTGAAGTGCCCTTAGCGTTTTCTGCAATCATTTTTGATAAAAGTTACCAAAACACCTGCGATAAAATTGTGTATGTTCCAGATACTTTTATGATGTAGGGTGCTCACTCAGATGTCCGCTAGGCATCACTATGTGTATGCGAAGGGATGTTCCGAATCAGGGTTAGATGTTACAGCTTGTCTTGCAGGTTGAATTCCATCAACACCTCCCTTCCGTTGTACATTGTTCCTATGCTTCCACCTTGGCACTTTCACGACACACTGGTAGTTTTTTGAAGGAGTGTTCAAACGCTAGTATTCGGCCAATGAACACCCCAAAGCCTTCGAATGGTTTGCTTTCTTTTGGAGGGGTCGCAAATCTCAGTTACTCGTGCAGTGACACACGGAGTTACATAACCACGGAGCATCGCACCTCTCCAGACCGTCATTCCAGTGTACGACGCCACCCTCGACTCCATACATGCTTTCACGAAGGTCGGAACACTCTCCTCGACTCATGTTGAGAAACAGATTATCGCCGTAAGTGGTACATTAAGGGAAGTGTATTCAAAATAGAATATCGTTATAGGTTTGTCGATTTAGGTTTCCGTTACCCAATCCTTCATAACAGCCTTACCCAGTCCTTTACTTGATACGCAGTCAGAACATTACACTTCAGTTCAGCCAGCTTGACTGATTTAGTGGTCACTAACTCTCACACACACTGACCTTGGCCGGCCTGCTTGCAATCCACAATAAAATGCGTCGGTTCCCCGCGTACCACACTCTCCACACCGGGACCGAACACACGCACCCGGCCAGGTTGGCTGGGCTCAGCCACGTCCACCTGAAACAGGAAACCGGATGGCGTGCGTAAAGCAGATGAGGAACACAAAACTGAACAGCTGCAGTCACCATGACTACTTGTGGTTACAGCTGACCAGACAGCCCATAAAGATTTAAAGTACATCTTTCATTTAGGAAAGTGAGGCAAGCTGGTTTGGGGCCGAAAAAGGTTATGGAGAAATAACAACTCACACTTTGTTGGATGTGGCGGAAGTCGCCTAATGGAAATGGTTTACCTGGTCAAACATCACTGAGAAGTGTGCTAATTGTACAGTGTTACACCTGAGTCGGCATATATACGTTAATTGCTGTTGTCGTCTTGTGAATTTTGAAACAATCTAGGAATGTACACACCTGGTTGGGTTTGTGCCTATTCGACGGAATAAGTTAAAATTTGGTCTATGTATTGTAGCAACGTAGGTGACGTACAGCATGACTCTAACTTCACAAACAGTAGGACGGTTGAATCCCATATACCATTGCCCGCCCAATCAGCCTGCTTCTATCGAGGGCGGACTGTTGTATTCACTTTTGATTGTTAGTATCTGGTCCAGATTTGTGACACCATTGAAAATAAAGCGGTGAGCACTGCTCAATTTAGCTGGCGTCTAATGAACCACAAGCAACCAACACCACTGTTTACATCCAGCTGATGAAAAACAAGCGTCGGAAGTACATTAAGTCAAGATATGTGAACGGTCCACGTGTGCAAGCTAATCAATCAAGAACTGGAAGAACAGAGGAGGTTTGCAATCATGAAGTGACTACAAGAGTCAAGCTTCTCAAATGAATATTACGCAACAAAATGTTGGTTTGTTTCACATTTACGTTAACGCTAGTCATAAGCCAAAAAGTAATAGACAATTGAAGTTATTTAATTAACAAACGAGCCTGACGTAATGAATCAGTCACTGTACCTTAAGCTATTAGTCCACTGACTGACGCTACATTTTGTGCTTAGTCAGCTCAATATCGTAGCTTATTGCTACCTTCCCTGTCCATACTATACAACAGGACAGCTGCCGTTTCTCCTCTCGAGCAGTCGAGCATCATGAGAATGATTCAGAGGCTACTGAGTGGTTGCATACGATTAGTTGGTTGTTCCTGATGGACTATCACTGACTCAGTAGTCGGCTATGCCACCTCACACGAGTGTGGCCAGAGCTCTAATCACAACCGTGGTAAAGATATGCACTACTAACGAGCAATAACAAGAGCAAAAATCGCGTCCAGTGGTTCTTTCTGAAAGGAGATAGGTGAAACGTCTGTGTGACTAGACAAGTTGCGTCCAATTTATTTGGGGGGGGGGGCAATTCTCGTATTATGCCTACCACAATTCCCTACTATTTACTAGAAATGATACATCACTTTGTCCGTTCAAAAATAGATTGTCAAGAAAGTATGTTCACACGTTTATTCTCAATCTTGATGTTACTGCTAGTTTGGGGAGACCATTACGAATCAGTGAAACCTGTTATCGATTAATAGCCACAGATCTATCCAAAATGGCTGAGTAAAAACCAAACATTGTATAGGAGATACAAAGCGTTCAGACATTTGGTGACTAAGACATCATCTGTGTTGCAAATCCCATTGCGTAATTAATCTGTAAACAAATGTAGAAGAAATGTCTTTTGAGCTCGCCATGTATAAATAGGCAGTGTGACGGAAAAAATTTAGGTGCCATTATGAGCTGCGAAGAGACTTGTTTGAGTACGCTTTTTGTGAAGGATTCAAAGCGATGTTTATCACACACCAACATGCGTTTCGATCAACGTCGTTAAACTGATAACCGACGATACCTATTAAAAGTGGTGCCATTCTGGTATAGTGGCAATCTGGAATTGGCACATGTGTGTGTGTATAGGTTGTGGTTTTCATATATATAACAATTATTTTGCTTTCAACCTTTCGGTTAAGCTAAGACCACTCAACTTGGACAGTTTGCTGTGGAAACCCGAAAAGAAATGTAGTAGCTCCGAACAAAGAAGTAAAATCAAGATGAGCTAATGATTGTAATCTATAACAGTCCTAACTTCATGAAATTGATCTTTAAGGTGTGATCTTGTGTTCGAAAATATGAATGCGGGACTTGAGACCAGAATGACAGACTTACTCGGAATGGGCTACGAGGTACATTGACGGTTCCATAAGACACCAAAATTGTGTGTTTCCTTGGAACCTTAGGTGTGTAACTGCATGTGTAAGTTCCATCTCCATTGTCACGAACTTTAAGGGCTACGGGTTCCCCTTCATTGTCCCGACATTCAACGGTGAGCGGTGCTGGACCACCAGCATCTCGAATATCCACTGTGAATTCCGTTGGCTGGCCGGCGACATTTCCGGTGGGCATCACGCCAGGGCCATGAACTTTCACCTTGGACACCAAGGGGACAAGACAAACATTTCAATCGACTTTGGTCAAACCGTGTATAAAAGAGATGCATCGAATGTCAATCCTGTGGAAAACTCACCCGTTCCGGATCGCATTTGCCCATATCCGGATCGATAGGTACCATGAAAGGCGATTTGGGGATGTTCTCGTCGTTGCATAAAATGTGTACTGCATATTCGCCAGGGACTGTCGGCCAGTAAGCAACGGTGGCCGATCCATCACCATTGTCTGTGCAGTCAATGCGCGCTTCACTGGGTCCTTCGATTGAAAAGCCTGCAGGGACAGGATTAACAGATTAAGGACCAACAACCACACAATAGTATAGTCTGGTAGACGTAACTGTTCTCGAAACAGCTGTGAGAGAATGATCTGCCTTTCACAATTTTGCTTTCAGAGATGACAAATTTACTCATTGCATGCTACCTACCAGAACTCTTACCCTCGTTTTGAGAGATCAAAATGATCAGGAGAACAACGTTTGTTCAACAAAGCACACTTGATGCTGGTTTACTGTTGAATTACTGAAAAGGTTCTGGTAGAAGCTGATGGTGCGTTTAATCATACGTGAAAGAACATCGGTATAAATGTAGGTTTCCAGTGAACATCAGTTGAGGCAATTTCCTGTATACATCTGATGGTACCTTCCGGTCTATTTGTGTGATATTGACTTCCACCTCACAGACAGAATCGCATAGTAGGCAAACACCTTCTTAACTTGTCATTATCTGAGTCTGTCTACGTTTTGCGAAGTATGCGGTGGGGTCAACTGAAAACATTGAGGGTAGATTTAATGTTACCGACACAAGCGGATGTACATGTCGATTCTGGTATTCCGGCGCCTCTTGTTACTCGAAAAAACACCTGACTCTGTGAACGGTAGCCACTCTCAACCACTTGGTGACTCCTAAAACGCCCCTGTCGTTGAAGCAAGCGTCTCATAAAACTGACCTGAACGGGAAATAGTAGCCTGTCACAGGACCAGTTCGAGATATCCTATTTAGATGCAAAAAATCCACATGCACCACCAAGGTGTTCAAAGTCGGTAACTGAGAGCATACGACGATGGACATAGTCGTTTGAACGCCGAAAGACAATCAGTGATGTGACCTGTTTTGAGAATGTGACCTTTAAGCGAAGACTTCCATGTCTTGTGACAGTTACACTGATGCCTCTTCACCTCGTCCACATTGCTCTCAACAGTTTGAGGAACGCGACCACACGCTGATCTAGACACGATCCTGTTTTGTAGCTACTTTCCTGTCACTCCTTTATGCAACGAGTTTCCTACGGACAAAGTTGTGACAAATTTTTACACTATCCTAGAATGCCAAGATCTGTCGACCTAAGCCCTGAACTCACATCGCGTGCACAACTATTCGTGTGGGTGCATTTTTACTACAGACAACCCATAACTTTGATATTCCACGGCTTTATCCCTCTTTTCTTAGTCAAATGGAGCCGTTTCTAAGTATTGTAGCGTCAGTTTTTGGTCGTGTAGTTCAGCGTTCTCAGTTTTGTGGCCTCGTTTCTGAGACATGTCACTCACTTTCAGACCAATATGTTCTGTGTCTAAAATCAGGTTTATTGACCATTATTGTGTGTACGCCTTTGGGCTGAACTGTGCACCAGTAAATTATTTGAGAAAACGGGTGGGGTAGTTTGCTGATCTCAAACCGCACGATTCAGATGTGTCAACAATGCCCTCATGTTGCCGAAATGGTGGACAGCGTGTTATCACATGGTCAGTGCTGTTCCAATCATATTTGTTCAACTCCCCGTTCGTTCGATCAGAAGGCTTTTTCACTTACCTGCTTTGTGACTAATGAGAATATAGGAGCTGGCCAAATGTCTGACAACTTACGCCCTTTCTTATTCAGAGAACTCAGCGTATCAGTTTGTTGTAGTTCGCAGCTGACGCTGTCTCAGGGATGAACGCGTATCTGAATCTTCATGAACAGCACTTCACCTATCACCCACTTCACTACTCTTGTACTTGTCTTAAAGGTTAAGCACATTAAGCCACGGTGTCCAGTTTGCCCACCAGCACACATTCAGGGGATAATTCATCATGGTAAAAGATTCATCCGTAACACATGCATGCATTGTAGACCAGTAAAAGTGATTTTATACAACAGAACACACTGACTTGAACTTAAGCAATCCACCTCAACAACAAGACTATAAAACTCAAAAAGAGTGTACATCATTTGGTAGTAATGTGACAGGACTTCACAGCACTACGCTAAAGTAAAGAGTTGGCACGACGCGACTAAACGAAGGAAGAAAAGCATGTGGCGGTGTCGAAACTGATGACCGGTTTCAGTTGGTAGGAGGCTCGTTACATCCATCGGAGTAAAGGAGCCTAATAGATATTGTTTTATGTTAGGCTAGACAGGCGACTGAAAGATTAGTCACCAGTTTACAAACTCGTTCTGTGAAACATTGCAGATGGACATTTACTTGAAACACATCTGTATAATGAGGTACTTTTTAAATCTGCTTGTCATTCTTAGAAATCTCCTAGGCTCCATAGAACAACGTCCGTATTAGTCCCCGTCCGCGGAGAACAACCATCAACCGATTTTACCATAAACATCACCCTACTCGTTTAGATTTCTGATAGGCTAAGCGTCGAATCCGCCTGAGGTTAAGTCGTTTAAAACGATAGATGTTCATTTTACAAGCGGTAGTCGTATGTGTTTAATGATGAGGAGTCAACGAATATACACAGCCAGTTTTGTGGTTGTTCCCATTCATCGGTTATGTGCACGCGGCGACGTTCGTTTCCACTCTGGGAACGGTAGATGCTGTTCTCTGCTGATACCAGCTCATAAGTTATTACCCATGAAATAACTACATGTGACTTCCACACGGATCTGTAAAGGCCGTCAAATCTGAAATAATTGGCAAAACTAACTGACGAATGACTTATTATTTATAGGTAGGTAATTATCCTTTCCCAGTTCCAGTACGAATCATATGTTCTGGTGCCAACACTTCTGATTTTCCACCGAGGTATCGATTTGTCATTGGTCGTCTGAAGACTATGAGGATATCGTCAATATATGTTTGATAACATACCCCAGGCAGTTTGTGAACATGGGACATGAAGATACATATCCTCGCAAACTGAAACTGGAGGACAGCTTATGACAACTCCAGCAGGCTGGGTGACGCAAGTTCTTTTGGAGTTACAGCGAAAAATCATTGTACACTGACACAGAGGATGCTTCAGTTCAGAATGTCATGAATGAACATCAGTATGGCACACGGACGTACCCTAACGTGCGTCACGTTTTCGAACCAGACCGCAACGTTCGTAAACAATTTTTACACGCCAGAAAGGACGATTACCATACAGTGTTAAGACAAAGACTACCAAACGTAATATTTTCAGAGGGATTCACCAAAGGAATTAGCATTACTGTGGTAATGTTTGTGGGCTTTTCTATGTTTGAGAAAGATACTTTACACGGGAGAGAATTTTCTGTTCATTTTGCGTTTATTTACCTTCGGAGTACGTACCTGAACTTGTGCTGAGAAGTCAGTTTATAAAGGGATCAAACAGTGTATATCACAATACTTGTTTTGCTGTTCGAATCGCCATCAGTCGCTATGAGTAGTTGCTTGTCGCAGACGTTCTAGATCGATCCACCGTTTCGAATCTTCACTTGTCGTCATGCTAGTTGGGTGTTTACGACTGATGGAAAGGTGTGAAACGGATATATATTGTCATCAGACTGCAATATTTAAGGTATTCATGAGTGGCCGGGGATTCGGTTAACATTAAGTTGAATATCGTCCACATTCGACCATGGCCTAACTTAAGGTCGATGACGTAACAATCAACACAGTTGCCTCATGAAGCGTGGCCGGAGCTCTGTTCCCGGTAGTGAACAGGATGTGTAATATGAGTGAGCTCTAAAGGGGATGACTGGGAAGCATACATAAATGGGAAGGCTGTGATCATATGTGAGTGCTTTTCAACTCAAAAGTTATTCGATTTAAGCAGAAAGAAAGCCGAAAGGTCAACTTAGACAAACTATCTGATTTCTACTAAGTAACTTTTGCATCACAGAATTCCTAGGCATGGAATTTATAATATTTTGTAACGCTTTAATTCTGATTCTTCTCGGAGTTTAATATAACTCACACGAATTAATGTACTGTCCCAGCAATCGGTAGATTTTGGCGATGGTTGAAAACAGAAGAACAGATTTTATGTGGTGATTGTACACTCACGAGGAATGTACCCACCACAACTCATATTTTGAAGAAGTCGACCCTGTAGACAAGGCCGGAGTTTTCACATTTCACCGACGATTTTATGCCTGGAAATAACATTTTAAATACTGTGTATTCATGGTCTCCCTGCAGAGGCCGGAGATGTTTATGAGATTACAATGTGGAAGAGACTCTTCCGTTGAATTCTTCCGGGTCATCAAGCAGAGAAATCAGAATTTCCGATAAAGAAAGCCTAGAAAGTGGCATTGTGTGGTCGATAAGCATTTCCGGTTTCACCTGAGCACGGCTTGATAAATCAGTTAGGTAAGATGGAACTTCGAAGAGTTCGCCCTACAATGAAGAACCGTTAGCAATCTACACTTTTCTCTCACGAATGTTGGGCCACTGATGAAGGCTGGATAAATCCCTTAACTTCCGTTGCTAGTTCCAACCTAAGTCACCTGTTCAACAAACGACGTTGGGACAGAAAACGGATCTCGTTTGCAACGAAAACAACTCTTTTTTTTGTCAGACCGGAAGCTGCTTCTGTTTCGATAGTCTGGGTAGATAACTCATTACAGAAGGGTAGGCCCTATTTCCAAATTTAATCAAAGTGTACGTGTTCAGTCATCTTATGGGAGATAGCTTAGCACTTTCATTTCACCAAAATGAGCCTAGGGTCGTCGACGATGGGATGTAATTTGGAGTTGTAGAGTGCCCCATGTGCCCCTAGAAAAAAATGTCAGTTGTTGTTTGGTGTATTTGCTCAGGTCGGCTGTTTTGAACTGGTGCGTTTGTCACCAAAGGGGCATTACGCGTTGGCCTCAGTCGAAAGAACGTTAGACCCAAAATTGTGAGAGAACAATGTGAACGCTACCGAAGAACAAACAATTTCGTTCTATCTCACGTTTCCAATCGTATTTGTCTACATGGGATATCAAAGAAGAGTGTGTCTAACAACAAGATGTCGAGAACAAATCGTTCTCACTGGACACAATGTGGATTCTGTGGTTGGCCGTCATCCGAAAAAATCAGGATTCCATAGCGTAAGTTATGCGGTCGTATTAACGTAGTGTAACTATTTGTAAAGCGTACTTTTTTTTACAGTATTTATTTAGTGTTTAAAACGAGTCTATAGATACTGAGTAAGGAAGCTAAAATCAAAATTTTGGACAAAGTTACTTGAGTCGTGGACGTGTTTTATCGCAGTAGTTTGTGTCCGTTAATCGTTGAAGCATATATCACGGAGGAAGAGTGTGAAAGAGTGTACACCATTATCTCAACGGGAAAGTTGGTTAACTCTTCACCCAGTTCGGTAAAACAAGAGTACTAACACAAATTTCTACACTTGATTGATCTTCTTCATGCACCACCATATCCTTGGTTTCGTAAGATCACACAATGTTAGAAGTCTGACTGACGTCATTTTAAACGTTCGTCCTCGAACCACAGGCAAATGACTAGCCTTTTTGTTAAAAGGTCAAATATATCCTTTCAGGAAGAGCCGAATGTAAAACTCTCCTAGCGGTTCTGTCAGTGATGATTCTCAAGCATTAAGCTTTGAAGATTTCACTAAAAATTTGTGATCGTTAGTGGCTCCCGAACATTATACCTGTGATGAACGACTTCGTCTGGTCAAATAAGTATTTGTTCATGTGTCAGTGGAAATATCGATATTGAATACACCAGTCCGATAAAAGTAAGCAACCAACACTGTCCACTTTCCCTTGTAACGAATTTCCTGGGTGCAAGTCTGTATTTTGTTTACCTAAGTCATGTCAGTCACAGACGAGTGATTCATTTGAGTTTACCTTAGTTCCTATACTGCCTTCCATTTGGATCACTGTTTTGAAATTCCTTGCTGTGCAACCACTGGAACTGTGACATTTTCTCTTTTTACGTGTGAGTTTCTGTTCATGCTGCACCCGTTAACTAAATCAAAATGACCGTTAGGTGCAGAGTTGTAAAGTAGTTGATCACATTCTATATATATTTTGCATATATATTCTCTGTATGTGCTCTATATATACTATAAACATTCTAGTTGATCCCTCGTACAGCTAGGGCTATGATGGCCACTTCAATTTTGTAACACTTCTGGTGGAAATTTGAAGTGACGAGCCGTAGAACAGGTCATTCAATAAAGTGGATCACCAAGTTGTTGTTGTTGTTGTTGTTGTTGTTGTGTGATTCACAGGCAGATGGTATTCTGTCTGTGGGACAGTCGCCAAAGTTGAGTGCTGAAGGTAACGAAACCTTTATGGGGTTTACTGAGAGGAAACGAAAGTGACGGAGACACTGTACTCGCAATGTGAGTCAAGCTAACATGCGTAACTTCCAGACGTTCAAGTCAGTTCGCGTCGATTTAAGCATGACGGTAATTTGCACCATTTAGTTGACCATTGTCCCTACTGTGGTGTCAATAGTCGGCCGTTAGAAGGGTGACCTACCGTAGTCACGGCTGTTTAGGTTTATTTGTGTACAACCGAATGTTTCGCGAGATGGGTTTTTCTCAAGCTCACAACTTGGCACGCTTAGGCCAACCTGGCCTGATTTATACAGGAAGACCCAACTGAAACCTTGAGAGTAAAATATGATGGGTAAATCTGGTTGTCCGTCATATTTCAAAATAGGGAGCATATCTAAATATTCTTACCAAGAAGAGAGAATAGACAAAGAACGTAAACGAATCATCACCATTTTCGTTCCCAGTACTAATGCCTGTGATTATTCTGGTCAGCCTAACTTACACGCAAAGAATGACTTACCCCACAATAAGACCACACGATGGGATCGCGACTGAACAGTGCGGCAGGTGGTCGTGTGAATCACTTTACAGGTGCTTAACCGTCTGCTCTTCATCTTCCAAGCCGCTCAGCATGAGGATCTAAAGTAAATTTCTACTCACCTGTTCCAACAATTCGCTTCTACGTAACACCGCATCATGATAACGTCGCATGGTCTCATCCACTGTTGTTTCCCATCCTAACTGATACGCACATGAGGCCCTTGGATTTGACTTTGTGACATCATTATATTTGCAGTGTACTTAAGAGTACCAAACAGTTACTAAAATCATAAAAAGTCTGACTAGAAGCAAATGGGTTCCGTTTCGTTGTTCACAGAAGGCCTCAACCTCCTCTGCTGGCCGTTACCTTAGGTCGCCCCTTTTATAGGACGTTGCAAGTTGCCATGCTCTGCATAACTTTGTATGCCCATGGACATACAGTTATCCTGACGGTATCTAGTGTGTGGTTGACCCAACTTCTACTCAGTTTCACTGGCCACATGCCAACGGCTTTCCCAAACTGATTTCCGGTTTCCGTTAGACGATCCGACAGACAGTTGGCTTCACTGAGCATGGACTGAGTAGATGACAGGCTAAACGTGCGTTTTCGATGACTCATTGTATGCACGCGTTATGGGCTTGTCACGTTAGCGCTGCCGCTCATCACGGGCAATCTTGGTAATCGATTCATCGTACTTTCTTACCCGTTTTTCCTGTTTGATCGTGGAGTTCAGAATGTCAGGGATGCTGGTCCTGAAAGTATGCTCAATTGCCGGGTGAAGTGCACTGGCAAAACTCACCTCCTCTATTCTACACACATAATAGCCTGCAGCTATCGATTTATTTTTTGTAAACCTTTCTATATACGGTGTGTTAAGGTGGCCTAAATTCAGTTGGTTTAATACCGATACGTCAACACGAACGAAATACTAACGTCATATAAAACATACCTTTTCAATGTTTTATGCTCTACTTTACTCCAGTTATAAACTAAGATTTGGAACCTAGCAGTGTAAATCATAAAGAAATCAAACTTCAGTCAGAAATAAACGAAGACCATACCAATGACCACATCCTTCCGGAAGGTACTGTCAGATGTGCTCACGGAGCGCTTATCATCAACCTGCGCGGTAGCACACAAATCCGACTTAGGGGTGACGCCCACTGCTCTGTGACACGACAAGCCGAAAACTTGTTTGAAGAATGTAAACAGCATCAGATCCAGAGATGTGAGAACTAACGAATCGGATGTGTCTTCCGACAAAGAGGACATGAAAACACGAAACCAAGGAGCATAAAGAAAACAACCCTGTTTCACGACAACTCAGCAACCCATCATAACACGTTTCCCGTTCACATACGATCTATATAAGTCCATTTTTGTGTGACACACCAGCTGTATAACAAGCTGTTGGACATAAAACGGACACGAGGAGTTAGCTAGATCAGACTCAAAAGGATGCTGCCTCTTCAAAGGTGCACTGAATGTACACACACCTACATGCTGTGCATTAATAAAATTACTATTGTTAGTATACTATGCTGGATACCAACCGATTGTGTGTTTTTCGTCAACTACTGTTCATTTAACCAATCACAAGTTCATTTGGTTCAGCACAGTTCCTTCGGGTTCGGCAAGCATACCGAGAAAGTACAGAAATTACCGACGGAATAGCAAGTGGAAGACAAACTAATAAATCACAATTTTCATACAAGAAGTTATATAAAAGGCTAAGCTTATGGTGCCATACAGATAAGCGATTTAACGAGCGCAGCTGTGAAGTAATACATTGTGGCCTGAAATCTGATCAGTTGGAAAAAATGTGTTGGTCTTCCACTGTAACCCCGTGGATGACTTTTCCTACAATGACTTATTTCAAGAACATTCCCAGTAACGAGATATTTCAAGATGAAAAGCCCTTGACCGACGGATATGGAAGGACTGGTATAGAGTGTTTGATTGTTCCACAAAAAAACCAGTGCTCTTTTCGGAGCCAGTTCATACAGGATGTGGTATTCAGTTTTACCCAGCTGTTTTGAGAGCTGTGGAGAATGTGCCTATCTGAACGGATTAGTGACAGTCAGTGTGGCTTCGGATGATAATATCCTAATCAGAAAATAGGTATCATTCTGCCAAGGTCAGTAAGACAATCGATTGCTTACGTCGAACACTTGTACGTGTAGTACAAACAGTCTAGTGTCTGCCGTGCTGTTTTTCGTGTAGTATCAGAGCCTGCTTGTAAATAAGAACTGACCATAGCTATACGTGTGTTCTCACTGCAACAAATGTGTAGTCACAGTCACGGATGACTGAGCACTGGAAACCGCCCTGATCACTTTTTCAGACTACGTGAACTATGGAAAATCTGCTTCAACTTTAATAAGGATGGAATCAAACCGTGTCACTGTCGTGTTTAACATGTTTTCAATTAATGGACTGGATTGATGTTAACTTTATGAGCAAGTTGTAAAACTCAACGTTTCGATTACACCATTCTTGAGGGAGATCACCACAGGTGATTGAAAAGTTGAGTATTACATCTTCCTTGTAACGTTAGGTTTCTCTCGATCCATTTATTGAAAAAAATATGTTGAACATAAGGACACAAAAAACAGGCGTTGGTCAGAAAAACAAGAGAATGGGCAAATTACCTAGGGCACCAGTTTCACCGTTTGTTTCCACAACGAACACGGCAGGTTTGTTTACAACTCCACCGGACAAGCCAGGTCCGAAGGCTCGTATCCGAGATTCTTTGTATGGGCCCACGTCCACCTAAACGGATGAGATAGGGTGCAATGAGATTTAATGCGACTAGTAACATGACAGGAGAAAATCTACCTCAACGGATAGTTGATCTGTTTGTTTCGTGTTCTGCTGGAAATTTGAATCACCAGTAAGAAACGGTGGCAGGATCTAAAAGACGCGGTTAGAGCAATGCTTATATTACAGGACTGAACAAAAGTAACCTTTTTAGGCAGAAAATATTGACGAAAAACTTGTTGTAGAAACTAAATGGATGAACTCAACCGGATATATGAAAAGTAATTGTGTGGTTTTTAACACTATTGTTTCAACAAAGATGTTTTTCTCTTACTCATTTAGTCTGCTACCTTGTACAGCGGGTACTATCTCCCTCGTAAGAGCAACCTCCTAGTAAAAACCTTCCTAAGAAAAACAGACCAAACTTTGTTGAACCAAACAGTGTTAAACCACATGACAATTACCAACCTAGTTTACCTCAAATTTTTCATGTGATCATCATTTCTCAAAACCTGAATCGCAATCTCAAGTCAGTTTTTTTCTGTCCATGGTTTGCCCCTCAGAACATGGTGATCATTTCAAGCAGAACGCTCTTTAAAGATGTACTTGTGATGGATGTTTAACACGGACGAGAATCGATCTGTTTTTATTCAGTTCCAAACTATAATAATACGGATTGGTCGCAATGTGTGGTGAGCAAGACACAGAGTGTGAATGCGTTTGAATGAGTGACTACCTTCGGATACATGTTCTACCAGTGTAAACCTGAAGACCACACGCGGATGATGATCTTCAAGGCTCGAGTATCGACACATTTATTCGGTTTTCTCTGCACCGCCTCACCATACCACATGTGCTATTGTTGCTTTAAGGAAGACTACCAGTAAACAGCAAAAGTGTGCTAATTACCTGATGAGAACGAGGTTTATCTGTGGTAAGATATTCTAGGACATATCTTGATCGTCTTATAGTATCTTGTCCTAGAGAAAACTGTATGCTGAAAATACACAAACATTCGTATTGAACCCCACATCCTGTTGCACATTCGGTTGTGGAGTTCTTTCGTGTTGAATGTCGTAGAGGAAAAAACATCACAAAACCAATCATAAAGCTGACAACACGTCATGGCATGGTGACAACAGGAGAGAAAAACAGAGTAACACTTAAACATAACTGCTATTCAAAAAAATTTAGACATGCCTCTTAGTCATTATATATTCACTTTGAGTAGAAGTGTACCTGCTATTTAGTGAGTACTTTTCTCAGTTGGGTGAACGTGCTGTATTAAGATTAATAAGGTCTTGTCAGAACAAATGAAGATCGGCTATTTCATCCCAACACAGTGCATGTCCTGGCCACCGGTCTTCAGGTTGAACGGTTGCTTAATTCTTCTATATTTATTGTCTGTAGAAGTCCTTTCTTCAGTTATTTCTCAAGATATGAAACTTCGACCAAGCTGGTATGTATATTTGCATATACGCATGCATACGAGATTTGATTTCCTCACCGACTGGTGATCCGTGTAGTGCACATTCGTTCACACTCTTAACTTCAGTACATGCACATAAAAACATAAATCTTATTGTATTGACCAAAGTTGTACGTTGTATCGTCCTTTATGTTTTTGAACCTGAAAGTCAAAAGTCATGCTGTTATACAGCGATGTATGGTGAGAGTACAGCAACATATACCGAAGCTCGATAACGTACATCACCCAAACCGTAGTCAAGTTGGACTGTATGGGAGTACAATCCACAAAGTTTCAGCTATCGGGCTTGAAATGGTTTAGCAAAGTAGGCCACCTATCAATTAACTGGCAGACATGTAGCTGTATAACACATGTCTGCGGTGATACAAGAAGCTTGTTCATTTTCCTAAATTGCCCTGAGCAACATCCAGGTCAGCTGCTGCCTAAATTCTCATGGACTATTCTCCAGCTTTCTGAAGTGGCCGTGTGGTTGCCTTCAGATCACCCTTGCTAAAATGGGCACTTTTCAGTTAGATCTTCCAAGTGGGTTCCATATTTATTTACACTGACCAGCGAGAGATTAGCCGTATAATGTTCCATGGTGTTTGCTTTAAAGACGACACTGCACGATTGATTTTGTTTTTGACTAGACCCACCGGGTGGTCTAAATGGAAATCGTATTAGGAATACTTCGCATTATGAGCTAGATCTTTTCCTTCTCATAGCCACTAGCCATCTGGCACAGTTTTGCCTTTGGGTAACAATGCGACCGATTTAAATAGAAATTTGTAAGTTTATATTGCGTTTTGGATGGAAGAGAGATCTTTTCACGTATTTTATCATCTCCGTAAAAATAATTTTGGACAGTTTGAAGGTGTGAAGGAAAGATGAACGGAGGTAGATGGGATGTAAATTCAATAAACTTGCTGGCTGCAATCATATCAGCAAAGAGCAGTATGGCGCATTTACTGACCTGTGAGACTGGGCTGATATGATGGTCAAGAAACTTGGCGCTGATCCGATGAAACACGATAGGAAACATTTGCTGCCTAGGTAATTTCTTCGATTAATTAGGGAAGTTTCAGCAAAATTATATTGACGAATTTCTATTTTGAAGAACTACTTCTAACAAGTATTCCACATGAGGACCAAAATAATTGTATGACGTAAAAGTCTGCGAAGTGTATCTTCATAAATTCCTGTTCTTCGGAAGCCACAGTGTCTCGAACAACTGAGAAAAACACCAGGCTTTTTCATGTGATGTGAATTTTGAAGCATCATTCCGGTCTATCGGTTACTTGATTACTTGGTGGCTTGGCTACGTGATCAACTGATATGTGAACCGTTAACCACATGCCATTGCATGTTTTCCCAGTTTGTTGACTTCCTGTATCTGTTGCTGTATGTCAGGTGTAGACAGTCATGGGACTGATGATTTTTACTCTGGACATTTTTCCACAGGTGCTCACATGTGTATTTGTTTGTACTTTAGTTCGACTATCTATTTGAAAAAACCGAACGAACTGATGCTCAAACATACACCCCTCTTGACAATCGTGGGCTTATACAAATTGGTTTTTAAGCACACAGCGTTATGAATATTAGAGGTGAAACTCCCAGCGAACTCACTATTTAATCAAAATCTGTGCACTACTGACGTATCTTAAGATTCACTCCACAAAAATATATCAACCACTCAGGTACCGATATGAGTTACCCTCAGACTACTAACCTAATTCAGACTATCGGGCAAATTAATTATCAGTCCTATACTTTCACGGATTGCCGTAATCTGCACCACCCAATATTGTTTTCTTGTTCCCAATATACCAGTGATATAACTACCGTAAACGTTGTTTAACTGAATTGCACTTCAGATTAATGATTGACAGTCTTGTTTATTGGAAATCTAACTCAATCTACACTTTACATTTCCTGTACATACATCGCATCCAGAAGCCGGATTTCCAGTTACTGCTTTAGCATTTTTGTTCTCTCATCGATCCCACTTTTCTCTCTCTCCTGTCACTCCTCTCTTTCTGTCAACCGTGACCCGTTTACCCACTCCAATCGATACGGTACTTGTATAGTTTGCCAAGTCAGTGGGCCACTGTTCGCTAAAATACTTGAAAGTTTCTAGTGAATCGGGGAGCTGATGGACTTCACGCTCAGTTGAACACTGCATTGACCGAGCGGTGGACATTTCGGTGTACGTAATTTTTAAGAGATTTGTTCGCAGTCTTATAACAGGCTAGTTTCCTTATCAGCATCCAGCTCAAATTATTCATCCAGATGGGTCTTAGGAAATAACATATCCCACTGTGCTAGCGTACTACGGAACTGGATTCAACCTAAGTTTCGTTTGAATGGATTTCCAAGATTTCCTACCAGAATTTATACACCCGAAAAAAACGGCTAACTCCTACATGGCTGGTTGGTTAATTTGGTTTAAAACAATTTACACAATGCATAATAATCTGTTTCTCGCTTATTTTTTTGAGTTTGACTCTGAAAGCAGTGTATAGTGGATAATACTTACAAATATGTACATTCGTTTGGAGCAGTTAGCACTGTATTAACAGGAAGTGCCACAAGGCGTATGATTTATGGAAACGTTTCGTTCTGGGTGGATAGCAAACTATTTACATGAGTAATTATATGAGTGTACAACTGGAACAGAATGAAGGGACTCAGGATTCGATGTTTCAATGAAAAACAGTCACAAGTTTTATGACGATGCGATTTGTGTAGGCCTTGCGAAATATTGTGTTTGATAGTCAAGCTGGAATGGTAGTCACGTTGAAAGTCAAATTTCTTGTGTCTGGCAATCACCCTCAACTTCAACAGTTTCCCAACATTTTTCTTAAATCAATCATCACAAACGAGGATTATGAGTTCGGCAGTCTATGGGACCTAGAAACCTCAACACTTAACGTGCAGATGGCGGCCCGACTGCACTCATCTGAACGTCCCATACTTAGGAAGAAGCGGTTCCGATGGATCACCGAGTTTAAAATGCAAGTGTTACGGGACACTAGATGTTCACGTGACCCTGTCGCCAGTGTAAACCGACAGCGTAAGCCACATCGCATTTAGACCAGCGAATGAGGGAACCTCATTTGACGCCATGGCTTTTAGCGTCTCTGTCCTGAGTCTGGCAGGCATTATCCACTATGTGAATTCCAGTCCATCATTCGCAGGCCTTTGCCAGTCACCGTAAAGCTACGGCACTGAAACAGTTGGAGTTTTTACGATAAGGTTGCACCCCTATGTTCTCTCTTCAGAATTTCATTCATTCACCCTAGCTTCTTTGGCCTTCATGTTCCTACCCACTAGCACACGAATCAGTTCGAGGGAATGTCCGAACCTTGGATTGGTTTTGAAGGAGTGTTTTGTTTTGGTTGCCCAGTAGAGAATAGATCTTTTTAAGGCCAAGTAATTAAATGAGCCCTTGAGAACAAACAGAGTAGATGGCCAAATGGTCCTGACCAAACCTAGGAAACGCACTTCTGATCAACTCAGCTAGCTACACTATTCGTAAGTAATACAGCCGCTTTTCCGTATTGACCGTCAAAACGACCAATTTTGAAAACCGGCAGTTTTTCAGTTAATCAATTTTCACGTCGACCTACATGTCACTCACGACCTCGTCTGACGGGGCACAATTTCGGAAGCGCTGAATAAAAATAAACACCAAAAGCAGTAGTCGTATTCAGCGTGAGTTATTCCTGAAAAACTGACTTTTGCTCCATTCACATTAGTATGAACATGATCCGTCGTTGGTCCGTGCCGGTGCATGCCGCTGGAAAGCTGATTAATTCCTACTCAGTCGAATGCCGTGCTTTTCCGGAGGACTCTATCTAGGCTGCGGGAGTGCGTGCAACTTTGTAGCACAATAGACTATTCCGTCAAGGCGGTCCCAAAGGTGCTTTATGAGAACTGAGGTAAGGTGAACGAGCAAGACACTGCTGAAAAATCACGTAAGCGCTTGGACAAAGCTAATCATGTGAGTCGAGGCGCCATCAACATGAGCAACATGGTAATTCTGAATGCATCAATTTTCTGGAACTTTTTTGACGCAGCTCAAATCATTGAAGTCACAGTTCAGTTATCCCATATGGGCGCATCACAAAAAAGATACCACCGCAGTCTTGGAATGACCGTTTCACCAAGGGGTTATTCATCCTGAACTTCTCACAAGCGTGCTTTTCATTCACCTCGAGGTGAAGAAACGGCTGATAAGCAGTTTGATTGACTTATTACATTAAAATATGCGTGCAAGTTTGAGGTTTTGCTACACTCGATATGACGATAGAAGCAACGTGGTTAAAGGCGGCAGGTGCACTACCACCTAACCAAGAAGTCTCACCCGGGGCTTAGAAATTTCGCCGTTGGATTCAGGTAGCAATGCAACCCGCCGTATCACGTGGAACCCACCAAAAGATCCAGGGGCTGAACTGTCTT
The DNA here is from genome assembly GCA_008508345.1 of Paragonimus westermani. NCBI lineage: Eukaryota > Metazoa > Platyhelminthes > Trematoda > Plagiorchiida > Troglotrematidae > Paragonimus > Paragonimus westermani. The sequence continues at coordinate 111,899 of QNGE01000876.1, forward strand.
GGCAGAAGTTCTCAAACATTCCGTGCTAGAATCTACCAAATTTGCCAATGAACATTGAAACTTTATTACCGGCAAGTCGTTTGGCAGATCAGTCAACCTAGAAGAAATCTTGTTTTAAAAAATCTCGGTTTTGGCTGTGCTCTAACCAAAATCATCCTGTGCATTCTATAGGAAACAGCTGAACGGGTAAGTAAGGTACTTTAAGTACGAAATTCTTTGGCTCCCGGTTTTGTTTTTTAGATTGTAACACTTGAATAAGCTGCTGCCATCGTTGGTTTGATTCCACCCAAAGCGTGGAGTGCTCACATATGTTTTAGAAAGTCAGTCTTTCAAGATTCAATTGACCGACAATTTCTGTTAGTCAGCATTTTGATCTGGCAGAGTCAAGTAAATAAATGAAGGTCACTTGCAGGATATTGTCAGAATTCATGAGTACCTTAGAATAATCAGAAGAGGTGCATAAGAAGCAGCGAAAAACAAATGACAATATCAATTTACTTTCAAGTTGCTTTTGTGAAAATGACTATTCAGTTGGTGTAATTATTCAGAATTACAACACAGTGACAAGGCACTTCTAATCTGCGCGAATTAAATTTTGTAAACCGCCATCTCTATCTCATGTCTAGTCCTGTCTTCTGGGACCTTGAAAGTGGACTCTGGCCAACGTATTTTTCTTAATGAATGAGTGAATGATGGAAGTGTCAGGCAACCTAGTAAGTACTGATTATCCGATTGTGTTTGAGTGAAATACATACATCGTTAATAAAGTGGTCAAATCATTAAGTTGACAAGAAAGCTTTCATCTTCCACTGTCATATGTGTGTAAGTAGCCAGCCAGCTAGCTGACACACAGCGCGATTTGTCGAACTCCTTTTGGAGTAGACCTCGACCACATCGCTAACACCTCAGTAGCGACTACTACCTTACATCTACCATAATGAGAAGAAACAGTACCATTTCTCAAGAAGGCGTTTCTGTATAGTGGTCGTCAGTGAAAAGCTTCCTTTACGATTAGTTGCTATATATTGATTTTTTTCATGCCCTCATCAATTAATGCAACATGGCTATTTCACCTGAAGGTCGGATCACTTGGAGACAATGTGTGAACAGAAATGGTGTTAGTCATGTATGGATAGAGTGCATACTAACGTCCTACGCGTACTGGATACTTCTGCATTCCTTCTGTATACTATGTACTGTCGGTAATTTGGTTAATGCTTAAAATATAACCTGATGTGACCGGCAACTCCTAATTTCAATCTGAACAACGGGAGAACCAAAATAGGACTGGCCCCACTGTTTAGTTCTCCAGATTCCATATAAAATCGTCACAGATTGAAGACCGACAACGATTTCGGTTCCATTGAATTGTGTATGTTTCGATTTGCCAAGGAGGAAGTCCTACTAAACTGCATTGGATGAACGTAGATAACATCAAAGAAGCTAATGTTAGTTGACCGTTTGAGTGAAGGCAGAAAATCAGACCAGTATGGCGCAATTTACAGGGTCTCCCAAAGTGGAGTTTAGGAGAAGGAAGACAGGTGGGAGGTGTGTTTGGAACAAAGGCGTTTAAAGTGGCCTGAACGATAAAGCATATCAGTGGTTTTTTAAGGAAACCACTTTATTTAGGAAGCAGACTGTGAGTTTGTGCAGTTTTTAAGGATACCAGTATGAGTTCACTAGGTATCGACTGCCGAGAATGGTGACCACCAACCTATCAACACTGTGGTTGACAAGAGGTAAATTTGAAGTACCGACTATTCTCCCTTCAACTAACCGTGCCAGAACACGGTTGGAAATCGTTTGAAAGCACTGGTAATTACTTCTGAAAACGTGCAACATTGTCTTTTGAAATTTTTGTTTCCCACAGGTGGTTTCTTTGAAAGAGGGACTACCATACAGAATTCGGATCCTCATTTGATATACACTTAACTACTTCGGGTGGCTAGAGTCTGAGTTCGGTGCCACAGAAACCACAGTTTGTGTATGTAGAGAATGGATCTTCAGCACACTATTAGTAGACTGTGATAACCCACTGATCGCTCCTTTTGTATTCGTTATAAAATTACCCGCAATCGTGGAATCAGGCGTACTGGCTGACATGCACCTGAAAGCTCATTCGAAAACAACTACTGAACGAGAATCCTGCGCTTTTCATCATGCAACAGTTGGAGGGATCAGAATGGCAATTCATGGTTGAGAATATCTCATAATTTTTGCATCATTCAACTAATAACCATACTGCCTTTCGCCCATGCACTTAAGATACACAGCTGTGAAACAAAATCTGTGCACAAAGACGCGTGATAAGTTGAACGGTACCGTGGTACTAGTAACTAACAGTTGAGTCTACATTAGTGTTTAGGTACATTGCTTTGTTGACATACATTACAGTAATTCTGTTATGATATTCAACGTTTTCTGTACCGCACTTCAAACGTTTTGTTTTTCGGACAACATTTATTTTGTCTGGTAGATTTCTACCCGATAAGTCTGAAGTTAGCTTTATGATGATCCAGTAGAACTCATGTCAGGTTTGTTATATTTCTATCCGTTATCCTAACCGTGATCAATGACATTTGTGTGTTACTTCCGTTGGAATTTAAACATCACAGTCCGTTTGACGTAACCAACCGAAGCAGTTTTTGTGGAAGACATCTAACGCGACCGTAGTAGTCTAGCTTGAACTCATGAACAGACCCGACTGTGTTAACTAAAAGAAATTAGAGTCGAAAAACAGAGACGGAAACTGGTGACATAATTTTTCAAATGTCCATTAACTTCAAAATGACCATATAAATTGAACGTACGTTGAAAGGACTCAGCATAATGTGGTCACCACCGTAACGAACGTGGACTTGATGAAGGCCAGCACGTTGCGGATTGTAGCTGCAGTCAAACAAATATGCTCCTGTTTTACGTGTCGTGCAGGGTATTTCACGTCCATCTGACAGAACAATAAGACGAAAAATACAGCAAAATATTTGCTTATGTCATATAACGTCTCTGGTTTGTGGAACAACTGTGTATTCTTCAATGTCATTGAATGATCCTGGTGCACAGGTATGACGCGCGCATCAGGCGGAAGCAATCAACAGGGCGTAAGTTACAGTAGGCTTACCGTATACCCATCATCAACAATGAATCATTGGATTTATTACTGATGACAGGAGAAAGACAGTCCAACCAAAACTGACGCCACTTTAGTGGATATTTTGTCGATCGTTTCTGCCGGACATCCACTAACAAGTATACGAGTAGTGGTTGAGCGTTCAGATGTGATAATTCGGTCGTGCCTAAAGTGAGGTCAATGGCGCAGTGGTCAACACGGCTGCCTCATGAAAAGCGTGACCGGAGTTCAAATCCCGACCGTGGCACTAATGACGAGCTCTAACGAGAGCGAAACTCGAGTCTAATGCTTCTTATCGAAATAGGTTGGCTGCACAGTTACGCGCGTGACAGATCACTTCTCCCGTGAATGTTGATCTTGATGTATTAATAAATCTTGGTGCCGTTTACTTGTAGGAACTTGTTTCCGCGTAGTTTTTCTTTCTTACTTTCTATTGTCGGACCTTCTTCTATACGTACCCTGGTTTCATTTTCGCTTGGCCGCATCGCCATTGCGTGACTGTTGCATTTGATTATACTTACGCGAACCGTTAGTCTCGGAACTTGTATACCTGGTGGATTCAATATCGAGGTTTGTTGTTGCCTTCCACTGTTCTGTTTATCATATTGTTTTTGAACATTAGCACCTTATTAATAGGAAACTCGCCAATACGACCGTGTTTCTTTCTGGATCCGAATTGGTTGCTCGACGGGCTCAGAATTTATAGACGTTCGTTACTTACAGACGTTACTATCGTGGATCCAGCATATCGATAGAAGTTGCGAGAAGACTAAGCGTTGCTCGAACAACCACTAGACGTTCGGGATCAACAGTGCTCGATAAATCCGCGTTGGTGAAGACCAAATCTATCTGCCAACTGGATGAAAGCTATCGGTCCTTGTACAATGGCCGAGCTAATCGAAGTTGACACGCGTGATGTGCAAGAATGTTCTCCTGGCTACCAATCGGCCAAAGCTTCTCCGAGAACAACCGTGTCACTGAGCTCGCCTGCTGCGCCTCTCTGTGTGCAGAACTGTCCTGTTCCCTATCTCCAACATTTGAGCGGTGATCCCCAGGTGACCCACATTGATGACGACATCATAATTGATTTAAATATTTCCAATGTTTCTGCTTGAGTTCATTCCTTGCATGTGCCTTTTCCTTCTAAGTATTCCCATGATTTTCGGAGGGACCTGTCTGGGATTGTTGAGTTGTCTGCTGTATCATATGATTGTGGCATGCTTGGGCCCCTAGAGCTAAGCAGGCACCATGCCCAGAGATAGCTTTAGGGTCGGTGGTAGCCCCACCGAAGAAGATGGAGTGTGTATCTGAACTTCCTAAACTTGTCCCAGCTATAAATCGTTGTTTACTTGGGCGAAATTTGGTGATGGATGACAGCCTTATTGAGGAAGAATTGCATCTAAAGGAAGAGAAGCTAAGGTTTATGAGGACACAAGTAGAATTTCGCAAGAGGTTGAAGGAAAGGTCTGGTTGTGGTAAGACTGTGGAGCCAGCGAAGATGATGGATGCAAATGTCTTCCCATCTATCTCGTCATATAGACCTACTTACGGGTTCCAAGGGAGCTCCATGGAGCAGTATATGCGCAATTTAGTTGTCAGTGTGGGCCTGCCAAATGCGAACGTTGAATGCGAACGCTGTGATCAAATGTGGGTGATGTTCAACTTGAAAATAAACGAGTAGTCTCAGCCAGCCCTAATAATCTACAGTGGCTTGTCTCCGACGCACTTATTGACTTAGCGTGTTGACGTTCATTTTTCAAGTTTTTTGCACTCCATCATACTGACGAACTACACTTCATCGTGTTGACCTTGTCTTGTGGTTCATAGATTCCTACTTGCTCACCGTCAGCCTGAAAGTAAGCTAAAATTTTAAAGAAAGTTTAACGAATGACAAATGAGCACTGTGGTGACTGATCACTAGCATAGATTAGGTAACATGATGATGCACTGAAAACCTATTGAACGCAGTGAACTACGTGTTGTCTCGTAATGCGTATAAAAAGGCGTGTGTATCATGCTTAGTATCCTGGGCGATACTACACAACATCCTGTTCATGCCGATTTCTACCGTATCGATTGTTTTCCGGAAGACAGGGCATCTGTTTGGGGCGCAAACCACACACGTAGGTTTGCAAAGTACGTGAGTTGCTTGTCACCCGGTCTGAAGTCGGTTGCACAGTGTATGATTGTATTATCTTCGGATCATTTATTTACCAAACAAAGAGGTCAGTAAGAACGGACTAGTCTATTGGTTGCTACTTTGACCGTTATGCACTTGGGGAACGCGTGAACCTACATACACGCACACACTCAAACACACACTGCAGGCAGCTGGAGAGTCTGATCAAAGTAAATTTCGTCCGACAAACCGTAGATTCTGGAATATGTCAGATGATCACGTAGTAGTCACTACCGCAGTACGTGTTGAAATGAGAACATTGTTGTCTTGGTTACAGTGGATTTATGTAATTACTGGTCAGGACGTTATGTCCGCACAATATTTATCAAGACCATCGACTATATACCCAAAGCCGTTACAAATGTGGCTTGTTGGTAAGATGAGTTTATCAAATTTAAGTGTACACAGTCTCAAGACTCATATGAGACTGGGAAAAATATTTCTGGCGGCAACTCAGTGAACAACGCACCTTCTCATCTTTACGTCGCAATGGGTAACACACAAATGTGCAATCTGTTCTGTGTGGACTCTGTTGAACTAGTTTCACGCATCGTGTTATATTACCCACTGTTCGTAGCACGAATGTCTGAGGGTTGTAACGGAAGTTGACACACTTAATCCAAACCGCCCTCATCAGGTCAAATCAGATTTGGTCCTGTTTGAGTGTTTCATGGTCAAGAAAAGTTATTGAGCGACCAACGTTCTCACCGAAACGTTCGGTGGCTACTCAGAAGAGGAGTGTCCAGCCTTAAACACGCTGGGCAATATTTAGGCAAAGGTCTTTTCGTTTTTTTCTGCGTTTTAATCCGACCACGGTAATTTAATCATGGGGGGTGAACGAAGAATGGAGGCGCATGAGGCCAGCTGGCTTAATCGGTGGGGGTAGATTCATACAAAAGATTCAAACCGGGGAGTCGAAATGTACCGGTTGGAGGATGGTGGGGTCATCGAAGATGGAAAGTCGAATACTTTATTCTCTCTTCAGTTTACCAGAGCACCTAGGAAAGTACACCATGAGACACTGAAGATTAGATAGCATGACCGAATGCTTTTTATCATTCTCCATCAAAAAAGATTGTGAAAATCATACATATGAGAGGTAGGGAGCAAAAATAGAGGTGTGATATAGATACTCGCTGCACTACGAAATGACTCGCACTCCACGCATAGTTTATGTAACTGGAACAGGGGGTGTATGGTATGATCTAGTAAGCAAAGTGGTCGATTTGACCATGGCTGTGGCAGTCGTAAGCAATAAGTGCACGTTTTAACAACACAAACCAAAGAAGTGTAAACGAATGACGATTGAATTGACCGTTGCCAACGTGCAACAGTGAAATGACGGAACATCTGGGGAAATGCGAAAGACAGTCAAATCGTCAACTTGGTATTTAGGGAACTAGGTATTGCACCGGTAACTCTTCCGTTTGTCTCACTGTCAGATTATACAACATTAAACTTCTTGACTCGCTTAACCGGACATTCGTTCATATGGCCCAAGTACCCAACTTCTCAGCAGCAAGAGGAGAAATGTGCTACTAGCGACTCGTCATGGGCAACCGTTTTGTAGAAAAACCTCTCGTGGCCACTGTGGTAACAGCCTTTTCAGACGCCACCGACCATAACTCACCTACACTCTAAGTGTGTGAAACGTGCTAAGAATGGGTGATGAGAGGTCAAATGTCTTAAGACATGCGTCCTATCAAATCACCGACGTTGGCTTTTGAACTATACTACCTTTCACTTCACACAGGGAGATATGCACCATATTTCGGCTGTTTTAACCAAATGCTGATGGAAAGGACTCAAAGGCTAAGGCGGAATAAACAGAATGATGTATCTCCCCAAACCGTTATGTGAGTATCCTTTGAGTAAGAACGGTCACAATTCTGCAGAGTCATCTTGATAATAGTTCCATCTACAGCAAAATTTGGGTGGCTGACAGCTGGGTGAGTCACTGCCAAACAATGTGTAGGATTGTGCGTTCAATCCGTATGTGTTTAATTGGTTGCCCATTTAGAAAGGATTCATCTAAGCGGCCGCCTGGATAGAATCTCCATTCAACTTTAAGGCAGCTGTGATGTTTTGAAAGATACCAAACTTATAAAGCTAATCTACAGTATGACCGAAAGCAGTGTTTGTGTTTCGTTGTCCACAAAAGTCCTCTTTCTTCCATATTGGTAGTTAATTGAAGTCGGTCATTTTTAAAGAATGTTTCAAACGATCATACTTTTTGAATCAGGTCGGCCTGGACCTTACGGTTTCCACGTAGACAATGAGTTGTTTATTTCATCCTACTGTGACCATGTTCTCTTGGCGGCATGTTGACGACTTGGGAAATTGGTTACCGTCCACCGCCAATCCATGTGCACAAATGTAAGCGTATGGTGACACACGGACAATGACTTTGTTGAACTTGAATTCCGTAGATGACATAGATTGCAACCGCTCATGAGGTGTCATTATATGCGCACGTGATGACGAAATGCTCTCAGTCTGACTAATTAATAGGGACAATCTTGGCAACTAGTTAGATAAGTTCTTTGGCGGAGTCCCCTGTTGCATTTGAATTTTTTGGTCCTATTTGTAAAAGCATGGACACAAAAATTCCTTCAAGAGAAATGTTAGTACAGAAGCAGGTTCACGCCCAGCACACTATTGAGGATTCTATCTTTATCCTGATCAATAGTTCACACGTAATTTTAAGTCTACCAACGAACTGATCTTTTAGGTTAGTTCACCTACGGTACCCCGAGACGACACAAATCAAGACACTTACCGGGTGAAATTACAGTCACTTCCAACGGACCTTCACCAGCATCCTCAGTGTGCACTTTGAAGTCGGCGAGATCTTTCACGCGGATTCCCTGGGGCTGAATGCCACGGCCAGTTGCATATGCCTGTTTTGCGTCGCAAGCTTAGAGACAGAATGCCAGAAAGCAGTTAGCGTGAGAAGAGAATGAGAGTTTCCGCTCCAAACAGATTTGTTTGTTGCTTGGCTCTAACTTGTCTGCGGTAACGAATAAGGCATTTCACATTGGAGCATAAACGTTACCTTAGCCAAATAAATACACATTAATAAATTCGTTGCATCCGTGTAACAGAGTTATTTATGCTGAACTCAAATCAGTAGGACTGGAAAAAGTTACTCAGATCTTTCCGGGCCGGTCAAAAAATGGAAATCAAGACTGTTTTCTTCTTTACCGCTCACCTGGATGCCATCTTCTAGTAGCTTAATTGCAGCACACACACACTACAAAATGACCACTAAACAATGTAAGAAACTAACTTGAGTTCCACTCAATTTTCACATAAAAGTAATTTTTCCAAATAGGCAAGCTGGATTTCATTCGGTAGAAAACATAGTACGCAAACCAGTACATTAAGTGAGCGATTCTTCGCTGTACATTCCAGACGGCAGTTTGACGTCACTCGAGTTTTATGTTGATAGAAAAAATTAAACAAAAATACCTGACTAACTAGCAATAGAATGTTCTGAGACCAATTCAGATCGCTAACAAGCACTGAACTCACCTGGACGACGTGGTGCGGACATTTTTCGCTGAGAGATTGCTGCTTGGATGGGTTCTGGAAGAGACAATTTCCATGTCAAAGCCTAAGGAGTTTGTGATCGTCTGACATACTTCCACCCAGGTCAAGACCAATCAGCTGTTGGGAGTTTTCTATCCCATGTTTTTCATGCGCTTTCACATGCATCAAGACTTTGCAAGCAAAAACAACACAAACACCGATAATTAGTCGGGATTTTTCTTCTTGTGATTTGATAACTATCCTCGTTCGAAGAAGGCTTTCGTGAGTAAAAATAAAGCATACCATTGCTTTCCCAGAAAGAACTAGCGATTTTTTTTATTAGGGCGAAAACTCCGATAAACGTGCATTGTATCTGACAATAGATAGCTGTCATCGTCAACCAGAAACACCGTTTCGGTCAAGCGAGTCTCTGCTTTTGACTCGCTGCTATTCGTTTATGCTCTAAAACCGCTAAATTGGGGGATAAACTAAAAACTAACCGAATCACCTCATTCTGTTACAACCCAACTAAGAATCTCATTCCATCGGAAGAAGACTGATGGAGGAATGTCGTTTGGTCAAACCCTGAGTTACATTGCCTTGTTAACCTTCATCGGTATCCCATTACGACTGTGTAGGAAAAGATTTTGGGCCAGCAATCCGAATTGAACTTCTTTCATCCATACTAACAGGCCACAAAGAAACTGCACAAAGATTACTTATGAATCTTTTGTCACAAGTAAGACTTATAAAACTGACGGCAAGATGAATACAAGCTTTGTTCCGTAACACAAAGGGTTTCAGGTTTGGTCCTCCATTAAGTGTAAATATACCTGCTGGGTGGAAGTAAAACGAAAGCCGGTTGTGCAGTGTCGGTTTGATGGAAAGCACCCTGTAGGAGCAGATGGGATCAATTAGGTAATCTGTGACTGGGACACGCTTGATCACCAACAGGCAACATAATCTTAAATGACGTAACTTTTTGTATCCGCCTAGGAATGTGCTCAGCCGTATGTTGATGCAAACACTGGCCTGTTCTGCTTATTAAAATATCACTACAACTTCAGGTGAACGGTTGTATTACGTACGACACAGAGTGATCACCTACGGACTTGAATATAGTAGAGGGCTTATCAAGTTATGCAGCTGGATCAGTAAATCTCACAGCCCACGCAGTTTGTCACTCAAACTTATTAGCAGTTGACTATTTTGTGTACTAATTGCAGATTTATTATCACTTTTCATACGGTATGCGTTCTACTTATTGTTCTCTTCTAAGCATTCCTTACAAAGCACTGCCCTCTTCGAACAGGTTTCGCCATCTAATCTGCCCCATCACAGTCTTGTGGAGTTTTCATGGTCACAGGTCTCCCCATCATTGTGTACATGACGTAGTTCTAAATCACTATTAATCGAAGTATTAAGCACTTTAAGTGCAATGAAACCTGGCGGTCAACAACCACATTCTGAAATGTTCAATTGATACAAGTTGAATCGCACGAACTACCCCATTGGCTGTCATTCTCTGTTCATCAATAGCTGGCTGTCAGTCATAACTAAGCTGAGTCAATTCATTCGAACTGTAAGGAAATGGAAAACGAGATGGTCCAGGAGGTCAGCCCCGAGGATGGTGAAGGCAGGTCAAAACGCTATGTAGGTGACCATCATGCAACTCGCAAGACACAGTGGACTCTTGGAAATAAATGGAAAATTACTCCTAACAGAGTCAGTCGACTGTTTCTTAGGGTCACGATAAAGAATCCATGTGTTTCCAGCCCAACCCTTCACGGATAATAGCGTCCTTGTGTATAATCCAACAAAGGTTGGACAACAGAATTCAATGTTTTTAGGTTCATAGCGTGTGTCGTTCTAACCACTACACGCGGTTAAATCTCAAGGAGTGACTCAGTTTGGTAATGACTACAGATTAGCTGCTCAAGCATAGGGACTGACAACCAAACTGTGTTCGCATTACACAACTCCCATGTTTCGGGTGACGTAGAATATAGCTACCTGTCAAGCGATTCCGTGACTGGGTAGAGATATCGAAATCGCTCGCTGAGTCACGCGATCAGGGCATGCTCAAATTCATGAACGAACGGCATGCATTTCGATCCAGGAAATTCTGCAATATTTTGATGAAATGGTGTTTTCAGATTAACGAAGGCTGTGATTATTCAGTGGGGTAGACTGGTGTTTACGGAATAAATCTACATTAGTGATAGTGACTGCAGAAATCCGCCAACCATTGTACAACTCATCAACTACCCTGCGTCCTTAAATGTCGCATATTTTAGTTATACATCTAATTGCCACCACGAGAACTGTTTCACCACTTCGGGAGTGCTGATTGGGAAGCTTTAATTCAAGCGAGACAGAACTATCTGTGAGTCCAGTTGATAGGAAATCGGTGTGAAGTGAAAGAATGCAAAATAACGACCAAATCATATTGGTTCCTGGCGACATGGAGGTTGCAAAAGTTTGCTAAAACATCTGGTGATGAACTCTGAATTACTGCATCCTTCATTACGAAAGGTGACGAGGTCAGCTGAATGGAATTCAGGACATAAATCTGTGAACTAAGTGAACCTAGACAAGTAAAAATCATATTGTTGTCCAGAAGACAGTTTCAAGGCGATACAACCAATAATTTTATGTTTCAATAAAGGGTGTTGAAGCAATTTATTTTCTGTGGGATTTGCTATCTTGTTAGAGTGTGAAGAGGTGAAGCTGTCTGACCGATAAGCTCGTTGTTATGCGCAATTTATTTATTGTTTGATGCTTTCAGGTTAACGACTTACAGAAGCAACTAATTGTGCTGACATTCCACAAAATATCTTATTCTTGTTTTCAGGATATTGTTGAAGGGAATACGGCATTTTAAACCGCAGTCATTTCATGTGAAAGAGGGTTCAGATCGAATGCACGTATGTGGCCGAAGCAAATGACTGATCAGCTCAGCTCTGTAAATACTGCTCGTTTGTGTCTTCCGGGTGAAAGTGTAACGGAAAGCAAAAACAATAATTACATTTGTCAGTTGAAAGTTTTGGGAAGAAATTAAATTTCAGTTTACCGTAACTTCATTACTGGCCTCGATCAGCTCTGTCACAACTGGTGACACTATGGTAACATTCTGGTTAACAACGGAGAGTGAGGTTCCAATTCACATCCTTACTATACTTGCCAAATTTTGACAGGATTTCCTCACTCCAAAATGATACACATTTTGTACTTCTACTGACAAGTAAAATGATCCCCTTCTTGCCGTTCTCAAAACTGTCTCTTCATTATGCTGCATTTTTTTCGTAGCCATTCAATTCCAGAACAAAATACATAATCTCCAAACCTACGGATCACGCTATCAGACCTTAATATATCTCCAGATTTTTGAGCAGAGTTGTCTACATGATTTAGCTTTCCATATTGCAGTAGCCTACTAAAGAATTTTGATAAGTATGACCCTCCAGGCTTTCCAACAGAACGATTCAAAGTGCTGTTGGGAAATGGATATGCTCAAAAACTGCTGCGGGCACCGCGACAACAGTGATATCAGTGTTGAACTAATAGCTATCTTAGTCTTAGTCTACTCTCCTTTATCATCTCTTTGGTTCAGTGGGCTACCCTCACCTGAGCAAGCTAAACTGTACGGAAGTGACCGATAGATTGGACGAAGTGAACGGTACATGAATAGACATAATACAAAATGTTGTTAAAACGTGAAGAGTTCGGCACCTTAGGTGTTTGCTGTCTACTTTTCTAATATGGCAAGTTGTCCAGGTCGACTAATTAACTAGGATACTTTAGGTGTGCCTTCGGAAGACTTTGCATCAAGTTCAGTCAGATGATGCCTGAGATACTTATTGGTAAATTCGAGGATATATGTTAAATGCATAGTAACGGCAGCTCTCGTGGTCGTCTACCTTATGGGCATCAAGAAACTAATAAGCATACGTTTCGAGAATGCTCTACTACCCCTGACAGCCACTGCTGCCGACTTACTGATGTATGTTGTCTAGTTTTCAAGGATATCAAAGGGGCTAATTTCGTTCTAATGTCTGAACACTATCTTCTGTGTTCTGTTGATGTTCTAGATCAGATTTAGCATCGGCTTTTGATTTCGTAAACATCTGAACCTGTGGCGGTGGGTGGTTGGATACCGCTCATTCTGGTGAAGTCGCCAAAAACGACAATGCTTAGACTAACCAACCTTCACACGCTATAATCGTTGTCGAAGACGCCACTTTTGCAAACCTTCCTAACCATGCAAACATGTTTATAACTTGAATTTACCTATCACAATTCACTAGTCGGTTGCGAGTTCCACCTCATCTGCGGGGTGAATACAGGCGATCACACAGAGAATACCTCATACTGTTCAGGGTGTCCAGGACTTGGGGAGAACGTGTGTTTCACGTGGTGGTTTTTCTTCCAACCAGCGTCAAGCCTTCATGTCAAGACCATTGGTGTTAAATGAATGTGGGTTAGTACACGGCTAAGGAGAACAACGGTTTGCGCATGCAGACATTTAAGCAACGTCAGTAGCTGCTGCTTGATGTCTCAAATAAGAAAAGTCCAACATTTGCCTGGTCGTTCACTATTAGCTGGGAATTATCGGTGGCCGTGGAACGGCCATTCGATGTTCCACACAACACTAATTCCCGTATACTGGTTAGGATATTCAGGTACCTCACTGCAAGAGTACGCCTTGAAACTGTTCAAATTCTGTCTACTTGTGCCTCCCAAACCAACAGGATATAGTGTGATTCCCTTTTCAGTCTAAACCATGTTATCGTAAATTGGACGGAGACTGTATTTGTTGAGAGCGAATTCCCAAGTTAGACAGCCGCCAAGTAAAACTCATATTTTTTGCCAGATTGACTGAAGTTGGGTAAATATGTCAGTAACTATATTTTGCTTGGACCATCTCATCAATTTCATTTTTGAGCATGATTGTAAGGGAAGATTAGCCTGTCGGAACTAGAACAGTAAACTCAGTTCAAATCCGCTTTTAAGTAATGGATGAAGGGCAAAAGGTCCAAATTGTCTGTGGTTTCAAAAATCACACTTAGGAAATTAGGAAAATATCACGTAAATGATAAGGAACCATGTAAAGTGATGTTGGAAATATGTTCAATGATCGAATATAACTAGGAGTAGACCGCCACTTTCGTCATTGTTGCAACTCACTAGGTATAGGTCGCCAGTGAAATTCAACTTAATGGTGCACGTTGAACCTCGCGGTCACTAATCCGTTTGTCACTCAGTAACCATAAATGGAATTATAATGTTTCAATTCGCCGACTCACTTAGGATTACATTTGATTGTTAACTACACAGGATGTTTATAAAATGATCACAATACTTTTCAAAACATATTACTGATAATATACTAATGATACCAAGAAAAAGAATCTTATAGAGGCAAGCCGACACGTGTCTCGGATTCGTCAAACACCATTCTACGAAAGGCACCTGATTTTGTAAGCTGTGTTTGACATGCTCCAGGTACCAGCCGAACAATCTTTTAGTGATACTGGAATATGACCCATGTATTCATGCAAGCTGCATGCCAGAAGGTACATGCGAAAGTAGTCGTGTGTCTGGTTTAATACAAACAAACCTTCTTGACTTGGTATGATAGGAGCTGGCGGCTGAATGGGCGGCTGCGCTACTGGCTCTGTATCGCGGTACAGATGATGTTGAGTAAAAGAGAGTGGAGCATACAATGAGTAGTTGAGTGATTGCAAAAATGCAGTTTTGCGCACGTGTGTTCGTAAACCGCGGTACAGTTATCTTATAACACGAGCTCAAACACAACAGCAAGCTTACGTTCACGCACAGCTGCTAAACTTGTATGCGGTTGCATTCCGTAAGAGTTAGGTTAGACGAACAGATAGCACTGTGAAAATTGCATGAACTGGATTGCATAAAACTGAGCACAAACAGCTGGTCAGCGCAGGGGTCAAGTCTGAGCGGCAGTATGTGTGTGTGCAATTCTGAGCGCGTTTTCATTTTATACCCCAGGAAACGTACGTGTCAGCGGTAATTGTTGAGAGGACAAGTGGGGTCGACGGATCGGTCCTGGAACAGTCGTGAGATAAAACTATGCTTTTCACAACAGAGCAAGCGTGATCAACGCTCAATAACGTGTTTGGCGTGTGTTTTCAGTCACTCTACTGCACACTGTTTCTCTTTGCTCGGAACTGTTTGGTAGTGTTGATACATATATATCAGTACACATAGTTGGATAAAGTTGGATTGAAGTTAATTACTTAAAGGAATGCGAGAGTTCTTTCTCACTGAAGCGTCATGATGAGCTCTACAGAGTATTACATTTGAACCCGGATGGAATATCAGATTTTTATGAAAATTACCGTAGATGCCACATCAAAACTTCACGGATTATAACCATTAGGATTTACCGGCTTGAAGTCACTTGGTACAAAAGTGACCTAGGAATGTTGGGAACAGACGATTAAAATTTATTTGTTCATTATGTAAGCGAGTCGAAAATTCACTAATGACAAGGAGTTTCTTAAAAAGAACCTACGGAATATGTCGTTCTGAAGCTGCCTGCATCATGCACAACGCCAGTTGTAATCTCTTACGTGTAATTATATATATATATATATATGGAGATATAGAATTTGTCCGGAAAGCTTTGGCTTTCATGGAAGATACGTCAAAGCACGGGCAACTAAGACAATCGGGGGTTCATGCTAAACACCAGCTGATCAATTGTTGTTGAACCCCTTGCATCAGACAACAAATTTACTCTTACTGTACACTCTCACCGGGCAATTGGTCAGATTGCCAACCAATGGTAACGACAGAAAGTGTAAACGGTTATTCTGTTGATCACAGATTTAAAATAGGTAGGTCATTGTGTACATTTTAGAGCACAGTGTCTACAGCTTCGATCACGACTAATTCGCTTAAGACGTCCGAAACTCGACTCGAATGGTACGTAAGAATGGTAAACCTGACGATGAGGTACAGTTAGCCAGATGTCCTTAGTAATTCTGCATGTCACCATACCGATATATCTCACCAAGTATGTGTGATTTTTTGATGCTGTTTTTTCTCGATAATAGCAAGTTGCATCTCAATTTTCTGTTGGGAACATTTACTCTTATTCAGGAAACTTTAAAGAACCGTTGTTTGCAAATCAGCATCTTTACTGGACGTTATATGCATCGGATCTTTTTGCCCTCTGCAATCATGGACTTGCACCTCTGACCCGTTATTTTGATAAATAGCAGGGAGTGCGAAGCGATTGATGTTACTCCAAGCTTCTACCGCCCCTTGATCGTTCCTTACCGGTTTATTTTAAACGAAAAGCTCAAACCTCATTCACCTTCGTTATGCTAAAATATGTTGTCAGAATAAATTGGCTGGTCGAATTCTCTACCCAGTAAGTGTGTGAGAGTTCGTTGTCCTAGATTAGGCGCATTTATGGATGGCGTTATTATTTTGTCATGAAACGGGATTATTGCAGTCAATCCGTACGCTTCTGTGACTCCATATGTAGCAACATATCTTGCACGGTGGAAACCAACATTGTGACACAAACGCAACTTCCCCGACTGTCTTGTCAGCGCCAGCAGTCCGCTGAGAAACAAGGTTTCTGTACACTGTCAGTCAACCCAATCAAGCCGGTCATTCGACCTCAGTTCTTCCCATCAATTTGACGCGGAAATTAAGCTAATCCGGAGCATTGCCAGCAGTGGACGCCAGTCAGTAACCAGTACACTGACGCTTCAATACACAACAACATTTATGGAATAAAAGGAATTGTGCTCTTACCACACTGTGGACGAACACCTGAGAAAACGCAAGGCGTTGATTTTAATCCATATGAAAGTTTTGCTTTCGGCTAATAAATGTACCTAAACCGGTACGTTCTCGTACAACGATAATGAACACGTCAGGTAAACCGAAGCCTCCTAACTATGGATGGTCTGGCCCTGACTTGCTGAAGTAAAATACGTCATGACAGTACAGAGTGAACAACAGACTGACTGATTGTAAACGCAACTAGTTAGGCTAGGAAACAAACTGATTTTGTGAATGCAGTCCTTGATTTCAAGTTGGCCTGGATAGGTCGGGTCCACTTCGCTCGATGTACTGTTTGCGCATGTGAAAATTCACGTGATCTGCTTACCACACAATCGGACATGGAAGACCATACACCGGTATACCAAAAGGCAGCATTGTATTGGCTAATAACGCTAGCTGTAATGAATCTGATGTTCTTCCATCCGGCATATGAACAGGAAAAACATGTGCACTTACAAAAACCGGTACATTTAACGACAAATTCATGTGAATTATCGCACCGTTGCTTTCTCCCATCTGCTGGTCGCCACCACGTGCACAAAAAAATATTTCGTTTCTCAGGAATGTCACCTTCATTAATCAACTTACTTGGGGCGACCATCACACCGAAGGGGGAGTTGGGTATTTGCTGTCCGGCAAAAAACACATTAACCGAATGGAGGCCTTCATCTTTGGGTGTGTATTCCACCAAGTAATTGTCCTCACCCTGCTTGGTGATCACAGGTTTGATAGCATCGCGACGTCCGTGTGGATCAAGAATAACGCAGTCAACATTTCCGGGCCCAGCAGCTAAATTGAAAGAACTTAGTGTTATGTGTGTTTTGACTGGAAAATTAAACTTACGTGAATAGTGCGGACAACACAGATTAGACAGAAAAGTCATACTGACTGAGTCGGTTAGAATGAAAATGTTCACTGACCTCTCTCGTTCATTACATACTTTGAAGTAAATTAGCTATTTTTCGACTTTTCCGCAAGCTGTTGCTGTTCATTGTGTGCCCCAGGAAGCAAGTGATACAGGTTCCAGTTCTGAAATTGTACACCTATCAGGTTTCTTGCCCCATATTTGTCGATTCCAAATGTTCAGTCACTTCGAAAGATAGCACCCGGTGGACAAAACTCATAAATGAGGCATTGACATTTAACTGACTTAAGTTTTTAGTGAAAACCATATTTACGTTAAACTTCGTTCTATATTCATAGTGCAGAAAAATAATGAACGTAGATGGCATTGTGGATGGAAATTTCATTGCAGTCCATCATAACTCGTGTGTGGTGATTACGGTTACGCCATCAAAACAAGCCTGCAACTTTTTTAGATGGTACTGTCCGTCTGCATCATTATTAATTGTTAATTCTGCAATGAACCTAACTACTGTCAGTTTAGATTGATTTTTCCACATAGGTTTATTGCAACTGTACTTCAGATGTTCGTAATATAAAACCGATATGAAACTGTGAATATACTACTGCCTGTCCACCGGCACTGTCATGCAAGTTACAACGAAAACTAATCACAGCAGAATACGACACGGACATCAGGTGACTGAATGGAATAAGTCTGAGTTGCAACACTGTCATACCCGATACACATACAACACTTGAGGATGTCAGTTTGACTTACCGTCGGAATTTGGATTTTCTATTGACGTAAACAAATGATCACAAGCGGTGAGTGATGCAGAAACCGAGACTGACTTAGACTGGAAAGAATTACGAATGTGTGCGGTGTTGGGACGTAATGTCTCTAAGTTAGTTGGTTTCTCTCTCAACTTACTAAAAACTAAATTGGCTTCGATGAGATTAGTTGATCAGTAATCCTTTCGAGAGGTATTTAATGAAATCAAATAGGCTACACAAATGTGACGATTGCATAAGCTAACAGATCTGGATTTTTCTACCATGAAAAGTGTCGACGTTTTTGTGATCGATACACAGGTTTCGTCATTCTGGCTGTACTTCTTGCTTTCTTGGATGTGAAATTCCTCCTTTCACGATCTACTAAAGAAAGTTATCAGTAGTTGTTTCGAAAGGCTTCAGTCCGCCACTAACCTATACGCCATCGGTTAAAATGGCAAACGCGGTGTTCCATTCAATCAATGAACTGTCTGAGTTGTCTCAGTCGAATTGTTTCTCTAATATGTCAGACCCACATCTTGCGCTGAGTGTTCATTTTTGCCGTCTATATTTGCTAAAAGAGCCAGCATGTTTTGGCACTTCGATCATCATTGTGACCAAATGAACTGCATAAACTGGAACAGTGCCTGACACATTGTAAAGATGAATCAAGTTTAGCATTTATGCTCTTCAAAAATTCTCGTCACCCGTCAATAATAGGAATCTTGATAGTTCAAGCACGTGGCTCAAACAAAACTGTCCAACGTTGCAATACTAAACTAACCATCCGAATCTCACTGTGTCTGAGTGTGTTTGCCTAGGTTTCACTTCCAGCCAAAGTTCTCTCACTTCATTAATTGTGAACCTACTGTTGCTAAACTAACGCGACTGAAACTGTTCACGGAGTTCTTCTTGTAATCCACAATGTTTAAAGTGAATTCAGGTGGGTATTAATGCCTTAGGTTTCCAGGATCCAACTACCTCCCTTGCGAACCATGCGAACATCGGTAACCATAACCTAGATAACCATAGATCAGAGAACTGCTTTCATAAGTTCTAGTATGTTACGTATGCGTGCAAAAGTCAGTGTGATGGTTAAGGTTGGTGGGACGACATGGGCTACGAAAATCACACCGAATTTCATCTGGAACAGCAATGACTTACGAATTATACTCCGATGTATAGGCAGAAGCTGGACTAGGAAACCGTAGCCTTGCTCAGTTCACTATGATTTTAAAACAAACTAAGCAGAATATCAACGTTTGGCTTTCTTCTCTCTACAAACCTCACAGTAATCCTGTGTATGCGGTGGGTAGATCACTAGAGTAATCTTTGATTTCAGAAGTATGTCTGTATACCAATCAAGCAAGTACGCACAACATATTCCCAGGACCTCATTTGACCGCATTTTGCACTATTACTCACTCACGAAAAAATAGTTCAGTGCAAACGTTCAATCAGAATGAGTCCAAGTGTCACACGAAATGTTGACACCAGAAATGCTGGCCTATATTACTTAAATCTGAGCCGGTTGATCAAAATGTCACACACTACTAATGGTTACTCGAAGGTTCCCGATTTAGTTAGTGCTCAGCAAACCATCAGTTTCTTCACAACAAGATTATGTCGTTGCGGTCATGATGAAGCTCATTAGCTGCACAATCCGTTATCCCAAGCGTGACTTTAATTCCGATTCATTTTCTCATGCAGCAACCTTGCTAATCAAATTGACCTCATATCGACACAAACCTAGTGTCTTCTTTCAACACTGTGCGATAGTTGTTTGCAACATCACCGCACAATGTTCAAAACGGTGAACTGTTGGTCACATTTTCAACATATTTTAGCAATATCATGCAGGTTTTCGACCCTGCCATAAATATTTTACTTTGTCTGTAACGTTGATCAATTTTGAAGCACCGATATCAGTCTGTGCGGTTTAATACATGGTCGGCAGATTCTGTTCACTGAGTACATTTCAGTTTGACTTTCGCTCAATGTTGAAACAAAATTATTAGTTGGCTGAAAATGTTACAGCACAGTCAGCGGATTATTTAGAGCCCATCAATTTGTGTTTGATATAAGCCTCCACGATTGGGCTGGAGAGTGGACCACCCAGAGAAAAGCACAGATATTCGTTGTATATCAGAACGAGCAGTTTAAAATTGAGTCGGTAGTCAGTGACGTTGAGTAAAAATGAGCAGACCGTATTGGCCTAAAATAGAACTATATATAATAAAAATTGGCTAGAAAATGACACATACTACTGAGAATTCACATAATGAAGCTGACTAACTGGATATCATAACGGCATTACAACAGTGAAACACTGGCCACTGGATCGCATGACGGCCTTGGGTTGTCTATCAATGCTGGAAGCATTTTGTGAAATGCAATTCTATGAACTGTTTCCACTGAAACTCTAAATAATCCGTGAATGTTTTATGGAACAGTATTAAACCGAGGCATGGATAGTTTTAAAATATTGCTTCTAAAACATCACAGTGGCAAATCAGACAAATTTTCACCCAAAGCAGATAGACGCATTTTTTAACTACTAACAGTTAATTTCTACACTCTGCGCCTCATCCACGCGGGGTGATTGACAACAAAACTTTGTATCACATCGTTTCACTCACCTACCCCATTCACATTTCTATGTTGGAAACAGGAAATGCTGACTTGTGATGGACTTCTGGGACATATCCATCAAAACAGAGTTGGATGGGCGAAACGTTGAATTATCCAACTCGCTGACATGCTCATTACATTCTACCACGGTGCTTGTGGACTAGTGAGGCAAATGAGTACGGAAGTTGGCAATCCTAGTTGGAATTACTCTTGGTCATAGCTGATTCTTCAACCAGACCAAAAACACGCTGAACAGGATATCAGGTCAAGTTTCCGCATGACTTATCCCTACTTAAACGTTTGCTGTCGCCAATCTAAAGTGAAATGGTATCCGAGATAAGCCGCCTATTTCTTATAGGAAGCGACACAACCAATCCATTCGTGCTTTTTATGGAAAATACACCAGTCGTTTAGATAACTAGACCCGCGCATCTAATTAGTCGTACAACCATTTTCCGTCTGCGCCTAATCATTTGTGACTGAATAACTCTGTCGCTAATATTGTTAGTGGACTTCCGAGGAATATTCCTTAATTTCAACAATTAGACATTCGGTTAGCTTTTCATGAAACTATACTAAGTATATCGCCTTATGTTTGAATACCAGTTCCGGATCCTTCAAATGTTCAAAACCGTGTTCTTCGTGTGGGCGATCACCATTTTTAGTGATATATGGTCTCCGGAGGGGTCAAGGTTACGGGGTAAAAGTGTGTCTAACCAAACAACGGTGATAGCTTAATGGTACAATGGTACGATGCCTTGAATTAATGCCAATTCAATGTGTCCTTAAGATAAGTGACTTTTGAAAATGGGTTATTAGATGTTTTCATACAGATGGCTTCCATGTCCATTGGAAAATCGCTGTCAGTTCTAACTTCCAAGAGAATGGTTGGGCTTATTTTCGACGCGTGCATATTCCAATCATAACACAGACTGTGAATACATTGCCAAAAACTGGATCATTGCGCACTTTTGATTCCCCACTATGCAAGTAAAAACAACAACAGGTTAGTCTCATAAGTATGAAAGTCTGGATGAAAACATCGGTCCACACCACTAGTGACTTCTAATCGGAGTTAAACTCGAATCTAGTTCTTTCTTTCGATTGGGTCTAGCCGGAATATCTATCTGAATGCTAAGACTGCGACCAAGTATGGGTGCCAATCAACCTTGAAATTACCTAGATTCCCGAACCACCATTCAGCCAAAATATACCAAAATTCTGTATTCGCTCAGCTTGCCTTCTTGATTCAAATTCGTAACAAAACATCAAAACCAATGTGTTTTTCAATCCATGAGACAAGTAAAATTAGTGTGCACATACAGTTTGTTACTTGCTCAACTTAACTGCATTCACGGATGTCTAAATCTCCGATGCAGTGCTCTCTTTTGGGAGAATACATACTTAAGAATAGGCTGATAAGCCCAATGAGGACTGACATGCTGGATGGTCAACCGGATTTTGGCTGTAGAATCGAGTGAACATCGCCCTTGGACTTTCTAAGCAATGTTTTTCGTGTGCCATTAAACCTCTTGTGAACTAATATGTTTGTAAATGGCTGAGACACACAGTATCCGATTGTTCCCTTTATGCTAGTTTGCACAAACGGAAGTTCAACCTTACTTAGTTAGTAACACCGAAAAGTCAGCCGATCGTGGTAGTGTTTGTAGCCACACTATATTTCAGATAGTGTGTTACTAGGAGTAAAACCGCTGCCATCAAACTTTGCAGTCATCAGCTTGTGCTACAGGTTTGCCAGAGATCTGCACTCAGTCACCGTTCACGTAAAACTCTGGCGATTTCTCTTCCTTGATGTAAAAGTATCCGCCTTAAGATGTTAGTAGCGCAACGAAGCTTACAGGAAACAGCAGAGTTGCATTTTTGAAGCGTTTTGGTTCAAAGTATATTTTTGTGCTTTCTGTTAGTTCGAACTGACGTCTGTTGATAGTGGTGTACAGTTCATTTTTGGCAGATGCAACGTTTTTTAATACAGTGTATTATGTTGCTGTTGGATTACCTTCCATAATCTCCGCTGCTCTTTTCTGTTTCGTATCAGTGGTGTGAATTAAATTACTGATGAACAGATTGGGAATAACGCAACGTTATGAACAACTTATAATACCCTACGTTTCAACCACCTCGGGTGGCCTTTCTCAAGAGTGTTGTAATCGAAATCACATTGACAGGGGAACACTGTCACTGTGATTTCGAGTACACTCCTGAGGAAGACCACCCGAGGTGGTTGAAACGTAGAGTATTACAAGTTGTTCGTAACTTTGCGTTATTATCCATCTGTTCATCAACAACGTGTTAACCACGACGCCCAAACTGTTTAACTTCATTCGTACTAAATTTGGTGCGGATATCTTACAACTAAATTAATTTATCAACAAATCATGTTTAAGCGGTCTTCTTGAATGGCCCCATTCCAAATGGAGGACATTATGTGTTCACGAAGGACAGAGTTCATTGTAATTGAAATATCGAAAAGGTACATTATTCCTCTATTGCTTCCTTAAATGGATTTTCATTATCCCGACTATTTCCACGTATCAGCGCCAGAATTTCTTCTCTCTGACAGGATAGGTTACAGCATCTGCATAACCCAGTCATCAACATCAACCTCTTATAACTGCAAACTATTATGCTGTAATGATGTAACAGTCAGTGTTTGACAACATGCGGCAACATACCGGCGGTGAAAATATTGAAGAAGGTCCGACGTCCAGCCTGATTTCCCTGTGGTTCAATACCTGGCCCAGAAGCAGATGCCTTACTGGCATCGCCGATGGCACCTTCCACCATGACCTTGAATGGGGAGTTGAGAATTTCTTTGGTTGCAAATTTGATGATGACTCTATACTCTCCCTCCTGTGTTGGCACATATGCACATGAATAGGTTTGTTGACGGTCGTTGTTACTGAGAATTTCACACTGTAAAGAAATGTAGAGAATTTAGTATGTGCAAGTAATACGTAAGTGCATACCAAAAAGCGTCGTTCAAACCACAAGTTGTTTGAATAGCTAAAAACCGTAGGATATGTTACTACAAGTACAGCGCATTTTCACACAAATGCGGTACCTCTTCCAAACAACAAACACTCTCAGTATACAGTCGAATCAGTCACACGAATGCCATCAAGGAATGAACCTTGTGTTTCTGAGAAAACTTCATTTCTCAAAAAGCACATCAGCATTGATTGCCGTTTTGTAACCAAAATGTTCAAACCCATTTTAGAAAATGTCACGAAGAAATTAAAAAGATGAAATGGCCTGGAAACGTAAAACGAATTGTCAGGTTTCAAGTTTCTAACTGTCATTTATTTACGATACTCTCACAATGTTAGAAAATCACTTTTCAGACAGCCAACACAAGCGCTAATTGCGTCTAAAACTGAATCACACAGAACATTTTCTAGCTAAACTTTGGAGGAAAGGCAGGCGTGTCAAGAGACGAACAAGGGGTTGATATATCACCATTATGCAGCTGAATCAGGAGACCAGTTTGTTTTTTTGCAAACTTCTTCAGGCTCCCACGGAGTAATAAATTATAGTTACAACGTCTACACAGTACGAACTGCCATCTGTGGGCTCCTCACTAGGGTGGAGCAAATAGCTGTCAACCCATCTGCACTCATTAGAGAAACGTTTGTAGAAATTCACACGGTTAAACTTACAACCTTCTGCAATAAACAACACAAACCGCATCAAAAGCGTCTGTATACTTATCCGCGAAAGAATCATGAGTCTCCGGACTATCTCCTACTCAGAGCGCCTAATGCAATTGGGCTGGCTATTGAGTGTACTAATACCTGAGTGCGTATCAACTCTTGACTCACAAACCGCCCTTGTTACTAAGAAATCCATTGACAAAGTGCTCACACTTAAGAGGGTTTAATGTGAAACTGAGACTTCATAGGACCATGCTAATATACTTTCCACGGGGTGTTAATCTGTATTTCAAAGCTGTTCGCGCTGGGACGCAAAGTTCAACCACATCCCCAACACTGAGTTAGTTGAGGGCCCAAACATTATTTTTAATAAACAAATAAACCAGTAAAGTTCGCATTGCAAACTTCTTAACAACACTTCTAATCAGCTTCAGTAGGTCTTTAAATGTGCGAACCTGTCAGAACGTTGTTTTGTTGTTTTAGGGCCCGAAGTTGATGTGATTACATGCCATTAACGTTCCCCGAATTCCACCATATTCGCTTCTAGTCACTCGTTTTTAAGGTTACAAACCGTTTAGCAGACATTAATTCCGACTACAGAGGCAGACACTTCTGTGTATAACCCTCCTCGCTCATACATGGAATAATGGGTTTAAGACCTTTTTACTCAAAACATGGTGAGTTGGCTTGACAGTACTGAACTGGATGCTTACCATCGAACACATTTTCAAATGTGGTCATGCAAAAGCGCCTGTTATCAATCAGGCTGATACGCCGGCGGGTTTCACCGTTTATCAAAACGCATCACTTTTTAGGTGAGTAAGGCAACCGTGAAGTGAGTTTTGAACGGGTGCTTGTTTCAGTGAGGTATATGAGTGCCAATTTGATCAAAATTTTTGGTTCATCGTGATTGTCGTTCACGTCTGATTTGATTGTTCGAAAACCTGTTTGTTTGCTAAGTTAATCGGTCGCACCTGTTATACCGATTGGAAGATTGGAAGATGAACAACCTTGCGGGAGCAAGTAAACCTTCTCCCTCCATTAATAACGTGTTCAGGACATCTTTTCCACTTACATAATCAATATATATGTATTGAAAACTTGTCCATGAGGTGTTCTGTCAGGTACACCGTTCTATTCAAATCACCGTTAAGTTAGAGGTGAGTGTGTCCTTGATGCTGAAGTGTATCGAGCTCCTGACTAATTCCCAGAACAGGCGGTTGTTCGTAGAGAAACGTGAATGAGCTACTCTGCGGATTACCGAAGAAGCAAAGCGGAATTTGGTCTGTTGTAATATCAGACCTCAAAAAGTCTGCTCATAAAATGAGCTGTTGAAGGAACCTCATTTTCATATCAAAACTTATCGTAAAAACAGCCCTCGAACACTGTTATTACATATAACATGGTAGCTTCTCACACAAGGCACCTGATTCCTATTGTTAGAGAAGAAACCTATGTTCATTCTGTTCCATTTCATAGGAGAAAACCAGTGGGCACGTAAAGCAATGTGTGCACCAGATATAAACACAAACAATTCTGGGTGCATTCCTGAAAACGGACCGGCTACCAGACCCAGAATAAGTGTTTGTCATAACGACGAATTTTTTGTTCAACTCCAACCGGTACTTTGTGTCCTTTCTTTTGTTGCTGTTGTGCAACAATATATATGGGCTGAACGACTGGACATCCATATGAGCGAATCACAAATTACCAAGTTTTAATCAGAAGTAGTGTCAATGTTAATCACTACTACAAACGTTTCAACAACAGTCATCAAATCGACGTGTTTGACATATTTCGGTCAGTCGACGAAATTGCAGTCAGTCAGTTCAGTGTTTCCATGTAGAGGATTTTGACCAAACTCGAATGGATAACTATCACGTTCAGCTACCCTGTGTTTTGTATATAGACCTCATAAAGCTTCTGACCTCGGGTTGTCTACACTCCTATTTCATTTACGTCTATACATACTACTGATATTGATTACTTGAAATAAAATTATCTTGTGTCCAGGGCTGTGAATGTTGGTTACTGTGATTTTGATTTTGCGCAACCGGATAACTCAGTTCAATGCTTGCACCTGTCTTAAGTTCTTTTGGAGGGGTGGTGATTTACCGACAATATCTTTGTCATTCTCTGTTAGTCAGCAATTAATTTCACAAGTGAACTGCGTGCCATAATGTTTGATTGACTTGTCGACAATGCAATTCTATGCATATACAGACAGTCTTTAGGCTGGCTGTGCAAAAGTAGAACCAATTACTTAATGCATCTCTCCAGACAGAGAACATACTGCACACAACTGCCCACTTACTGGTTCTCTCTGTCCTTTCGGGTTGAGCACAATCACTTCGACCTGACCGCGACCAGCGCTGAAAGTGTCGATTGTGAAACGAGCAGGATTACCGACCGTGTTGCCGTGCGGTTGCAAACCTGTGGACACGAGATAGGTGTATTTTAGGGAGGGGGAGTAATTTAGTTGAAAAGGATGATCAACCTGTCAACCGTCAATTTAATGCAATGTTGTGTGTTCACAGACTTAAACGCTTACACAAAAATGAATGGTTTGCAAAATGAGTTACCAGCAATGTTTAGCAAATGTTAGCCAGCTAATAGGAAAGATGGTGGATTGTGTTTACGTTTGGTGTTGACCATCGAAAAGAAAAATATCTCCCAAACCCATGAACAGAGTGAGTGTTACAGTTGACTGTGTGAATGTGGATGGTTGCAAAAGCTGTTCTACCGCACACTTGAAAAGCGTTTTCGGATAGCCAAAGTCAGATTCTTGTAACTGAAGGCTTATTTAAAAGAAAATAGACGAACGAATTCGGGCCCGCGGTGGACCTTAGCCTTCGGCTAATCATATATATATATATGTATATATATATATAACATAGTAGTCCCCCTTTAGTCACGTCCAATCCTGTGAATGTTCCAGCGTAGTGCTGTGGGTGTACTACCCGACAGCCATAATTAACGTATTTCCAAAATTTCAATAGGTCTTAATGTAAAACTATTTACTTCGTCTGCAGTGCTGAACTGGCTTCAAACTCAAATGTTTTTGTGAGACATATAACCCACCGCAAAAACAGTTCATCCTAATCAACAGCATTATTGCAAGAAAAATGTAAAAATGTGACTTACCAAACACTAAGTTCCTTATGTTTGTACAGTGTTGCCAAACAAACGACATTCTTTTTCACGTGACATGCTAACAACCGGTAGTACAGCTACCACAAATATGGAGCCAGATTAAGGCCCAGTAATTCATCCGTTGCAGGACCTAAAAATCGCATCACAGTTTACCTGACATTTCTTACATTTATAACGAATCAAGTCGTTGAAGAGAAGTTTCTGGTTGATGGGATCTGTAATCCATTTACGGTTAATATGCTGCTGCTAACAACGTGAGCGATAGGGTTTTGGATTTCGTTTCATCTTCAGGTCAGGTGAGAATTCACCCGAATGATGTTCAAAGAAAGAAAAGTAGCGACCACTCTTTAACCAAAAGCTAGTTTTCCCTCAAACAGAGACTTTAAAATGTATCGCTGCACTCTGCAAGGCTGTCCGAAGTCCCTACAAGATGACTAGTGGGTGAGAACGGTGAAGCGGTGGTAGAAATTTGAACATAACGTACGTGAACTTACCTGGCGAGTGGCCACAGTGGAAATGCTAGAAGGCCCCTGTCCTAGCGAAACAGGCGAAGGGAATTGTGTTGCAGCGTCTCTTCTGTTTAAAGTGAAGCCATTTTATTGCATGCCTGACATTTTCTGAAGACAGTTCGATGTCGGGTAAACAGTTCTGTGTTCGTCCGGTTAACTAGTTAGATTGGGGCTGCCCGATTGGACGCCTTTGCGTTTTTACTGAATCTCAACTGTGCATGCCTATCCACCTGTCGATCCCTGACTAGCTCATCAACTCAAACACTCCGACTGTAATACATGACCGTTACGGATGATTCATCTTCTGTCTTGACTTACACTTTGTGATACTTGCTTACTTTATATCTTTAACGTAACTATAGTTAGGTTTTTCTCTCATTCTCGATGAATGTTTAGATGTTCGTGTCTTTTCCTGTTGAGAATCAAGCCGTTTAATCGGGTGCATGATTCTAGCAATTTTGGTGCAGTTGAAACGTTTGTCAGCCTAAGTCACGCATTAGTGACGAACTTATGTGAGCATAACTGTTATCGAATAGTTTTTGAGCCCAGCCCGGACGTACACATTCAGGAAACATATCTTCGAGTCTTTTGCTGAGGCAGTTATCAGTGTGAACCAACGCGCAAAATTGCATAGGCCTTTAGAGTAGATGGTTTCTTCTACAAACGTGTTTATTCGTACAAGCATTTGATATACGGTTTCAGGCCTTCTTGAAGCTTCCTCACCAAAGTCAAAGTGCAATTCCAGTTATTCCCCCTTCCAGCCGAGTTTGGTCTAATTGGTTTAGATAGGATTTAGATATGGCAAACGTACTGACGGTGAAGGAAGACAATTTCCTTGTTTGGCTTCAGAGTAAAGAGTGCAATATCTGATTCGGCCAAGGATGTACATTGCTTAGTAGCTTCGATAATAACTCAACTGCAATTCAGTTTTTCGTTCTCACCGTAGGTTTAGCCTAAAGGTTAGCGGAACCTACGTAGTATAGGTAACCGTTGGTAATGCAAGAGTGGCGTGTGAGGGTCACTTATAAGTTCCAATAGATCATAGTAACTAATGAAGTGCCGAAGCTTCCCAAAGCCCCTCTTTGACATTATTTCTCGGTCAGTACCATTAGTTCATCTTTTCATTCACCCCGACCGTTTTCGATGTGCGTGCTGAACCTCCGTCGCTCTGGACACCGAGATGCACAAGCTATTTAATTAAGGATTTGTTCATTGTCCATCAAACCTCAGGCGTTCCATCACGGTGAAAGTGAACATGAATTCGTCAGTTACAGCAACTCCTTTTCACACGCAGTTCTTCTATGTACAGTGCTGCATAATCAAATCCGGCACCGTCCTCTCATGGTTTTACTTAAATGTTAGGTGTATCTGATACATCCCTTGGTCTTACACTGCAAAGTTTGGTTTAAAAATCTTCTCGAGCTACGTGGATTACCTGTCATGCTCTTAGAAATCCGCCGATTCTGTTTACCAGCTTGTTTTCCGGTGACTACTTTGAAGATACTTCGTGTAATCTCTATGCCTGCCCAACTGTTTGGTCCTATGCTCTCTCCGTGTCCAAATTCAATGTCGCTGAAGCAAACCACTGCATACACTCTGGTCATCATATCTAACTAACTGGTGAGAATCGACTCGACTATTCAGGACACTTATACGAGTCGCTCATTTGTGGGACTCAATGCTTACTGTGTGTGCGGCGCAGATTATGCTGTCTATCCTAATGACACAATGCTCTCAGCAACAGAGACCATCCACGGAGAATGCTGAAAGTCGTTCCACTGTGTGTGTATTCACAATGGTGATACCGGTCCTATCAAATGTAAGCAACCTGATATAACGGTGCATACACTTTTGTCAGTTTTCAGAACAACGCGGAGGACTTGCAAGCATAGGCGTCAGATATGTGGTAAAATCAGCCATCTTGAAGAAGCCACCGTACTTGTGAGAACGGGAAGATAAGATGTGGCTCATATCGTCGGTTCATTTTTAGAAGTCAGTCTTCACGTTACACAGCAATTATTGCATACCTGTTCCACTAACAGAGAAAAACTGTTCGGTCGTTATCTTCTCCTCTCGAGAGTTCCAAGTCCATATTCACTGTTGAGAGTATTTCTGGTTTATTGCTCAAGGTGAAAAAAACATACAGATCTTTTGAATGTCCTGTACCAAATAGTTTGGACACCAGTTAAGAAGCCTTTTCCCGTGGTCACTTTGCAAAGAGTAATTAATTTCAACTACTAAAACAAAACCCCATGCGGTGGAAGTCACGCTATTGACTGAGTGTGTGGAAATTCGGTAAGTTTAGGGGAAAACTCACCAGAAAGGGAACATAACTATTAACAAGGTTTTATGTCAACTTTTTACTGTGACCTGACTTGATGTGTCCCTTGCTTTGAAAATTCGATAGGCTGACCCGAACGACTGTTGCTTCATGGAGTTATGAGTGTGCTGTCTCGGCGTCATAAGGTAGCAACGGGGGACTTGGTGTTTTTGCGATAAACATCAATCACTAAGTCACCCTTTGTCAAGGGTGCCCAACAGGTTGAGTGCACTATGCCACAGGTTTTTCGGATCACATAACCTGAATACTGAGAGCTATGGTCACTTATTATCGAAATCGCAGCTGGCCGTGTTTGCGTTGTCCTGTTTTTTTATGATTCAGTTCTTTCCTAAAACATTTAATGAACTTCGTTTTGCGGGGAATCTGTTTGGGTGCAGGTGCTTAACGGATCATTGTCTGAAATTCATCTACCCAGAGTGGGTGGAATTTCGGTATTATTGCTTAGTTCTCCCTACCAAACGATTATTTGACCATAGCTGAGTACCGCTCTATAATTCACTTGATTCAGTAGAGTTGCATCAAGCACGAAAGGGCCATCGACAAATACAAAAAAGCGGTTTATTTCGGTGTAAAGAACGGATTGATGAGTGATGGTTTTGTTGTGATACGGTAGATGGAATAGTACGTATCAACAGCGATCGACTCAGCGATATTCATGCCCATGCCTAAGCTACTAACCGGTCGAATGGAATGGGTGGGCTGGTCCCTCTTAAAGGTGTCGTCAGCGATTTGAGCTACATGTAGGAATATTTATTGTCCACCTCGTTTCAGCATACGGAGCCGGTTGCCTTTGTCGTACAGCGAACCAGTAGTCTGGAAGTAGCAGTTAATACCACCTTGCTCGACTTGGTAAAATTGGTAGGTCGGAAGCCACAGTAACTTTATTGTGCCATACTTCTTCGTCAGTAACAAACCAATTTTGGCCAATCAAGCGTTTGAACCGTTTCATAACTTACCCCACAAATGCTCGAGCAATGTAATCGTACACCTGATGCACACAGTTAGAAATACACTATTCGTAAACTGCAAAGTGAATTGTTCGTACACAAGCAGACGCTTAACCTCAAATGGGCTAATTGTAATCGGTGGAACCAGTGTCTAACGTGAACGAACCACACATCTACACCCTCCGATCTCCTCTGTCTAGTTTAACCCCAACCATAACCTTCTGTTGCCTTCTGTGGGTGACATTTAGCAATCCGCTTCACAGCTGCTAACCGCCCAAATTGCTCCGCACGGTTTAATGTCTGATTTTCTGCCGCAATCACTTTTATTCAGTATAGCACGTGATACGCATATGCTGTCTGACCAGTGATAACAAATTTTATCATTGTGCGGTTCTGAAAAAGAATACATAAAGAAGAGGTTTCACCTGAAACCACTGTTCCAATGAAATGGAGGTATTTAGTCCGCATCTGATGTCAGTTTTGTTTGGTGTGGTGTTTCAATATGATAACGACTGTCTGGTAGAGCTTCTTATTGGAGTTCAAGTCACGCAAGTCAATATCAGGGCCAGTCCGTATAGATTGATCTGCTAATTTTTCCGATGTACTCGGGGGAAATTGTGACAAGAGTGGTGTGTTCGTTCTGGAAGTATGTTACTCGGGAATCAATCTTACTTTTCCAAGGTCCTTCGTGCGAACGATGCCGAAAGCATAACACCTCTCTCTTCTCACCTTCGGCTTGAAATGGCTAACCAATGCAGAGTAATATCGACCATTTTTTTCGTTGCTGGATGTGCATGTGTAATATGATCTATGATGAATGAGAGCTAGGAATCATCCTTCCTTTCCTGCCCATTTGTGTGTTGCCATTTAAAAAATAACTTGCGTATCAGGCAAAAATTAACATTCATGTGACCTCTGTCTTCGAAATAGTTAAACCGTTCTGTCCTCAAGTGCGAATGAAGGTCTCATTTTTGACAATACGAAAATACGGATATTCCTTAGGTGGCCCTGCTTGGTTCCTCGTGGCACTGCCTGCAAAGTGAGTTCTATGTGTAGTTCTAACTGCGTTCAAAGGCCCTTGAATTAGATGGTATCTTAGGCCTCGGATTTGTGTTCGACAGAGTTGTAAATCTGCAATATTCAGAGCGACAAAGCTCGTGAGAGTAAGACCAAGTCTCATCCAACACAAACATTCTCATTTCCACCAAGGATGTGAACACTGAAACGGACTGTTATACTGTTGAGCCATATTCATTTACCGTCACATGTATGGCAAATATAATTGGCATGTTTTACATTTGCGAACGATGAGAGTAAACAAAACATTAACCTATCGTAATATGTCTTCTCTCTGCTTTGAGGAAGATATTCACTTGCAACAGAACGAGCGCTGAAAAGTGCGGAGCCCCATTTTATTTCCCCATCAGTTATTGCATCACGAAATCTCCAACTGACTCGATCAGTACTGGTTTTTTGATATTCGCCGCCGCCGAAGAAACAGGCAACTGAAATGCTTTAAGCACCACTTTTGCGAAAGTAACACACTCACTACGTAGCTTGCCAATATACTAACAGAATAGCTTATTAGCAACTCGTGATCAGCCCTGTGTTTATCTGGTGAAACAGTGAGTTTTGCTCCTAGTTATCGATTCAGTTTGTTACCCACTTGACCAAACGACTAGTTTTCAATCAAAGATTTTAACTGTAAGACGTACTGCTTGTTCCCACCTTACAGTAGACTTTTTATCCACTCCTGTCAAAATTAATTAATAAACTTCCTTCCAGAATACGTGAAAAAGTTGCCACTTTCTAATTACCACGTCTTTTTTTACGTATATCGTTTCCAATCTGTTACATTCTCACCAGATTGATTTGCAAATCATTGCTTTAAACATCGTCTCCAAAACAGAAAACTAGTCTCTGATACTATGTAATCATACAGCATATATTGTCTGCCAAGTTCGCAAAAGTAACCAGTTAGATGTGAACGATACTTTACTGTAGAAGGCAGCCTAAACATGTCTTTTCCTACATTACATGGTTTGCGGATATACAGCAAATTCCTGAAAGTGTTACTGTGGATGCTCGTGCGATTCATCTAACAAGACTATTGTCGCGTTAACTTTAATCCCACCGTTTTTTCGTTCCTATACTAGTTGCCACAACTTTTCATTGCAAGCCATTTCTCTGTATAAGCTTCTGGGTACGTGTTGTTGTATCGAGAAATTGACTGTGGTAATGAATATCAGCAGTCCATAATTCTGATTCACCCACTGCCGATTCACTTAAAGAGATCACTACAAATTTTTGGTTTTGTAATGCACCCATCTCCCTTTTTAAGATTGTACTGTTTACCCGGAAGAAACCTATCTGATATGTCCAAAAGTTAGCGTGAACCTGTTAACTGACAACTGGATGATTTATTTAAAAGCTTCGATGAAGCCCCTGGGGGAGTAATCCCCGAGTAACAGCCGGACGGCCACCGGTTTCAACAAACAGACATGCAACCATGATGAACGCTGATTGTGTCAATGAGTAGATCCGGGCTACCGATTTCGTTCTGAAAAAATCGGGTTTTTCTTGGACAGTGGTACAAACCAATTACCTCCCCAATCCAGCCTAATAATTGCTTGCCACCAGTCTTCCATGGATTGTAACATTTACACAACTTTGTTCATTGGAACAACAGCCAGCATCTCAGATAGATTGTGTATGTCATTGCCAGCGAAACCTAAGTTTGTATGGATGACTTTATTTTGCTTTCTGTAGGCAGATATGCTATAACACGGCAGCTAACTCGTCCACTTCTCTTCCAGTTTCGTGTGTCTCAATATCGCCTTTGTGTGACTTGATCTTCAGTTCAGAAGTTTCTTTTTCCTTGTCCAATAGAGCCCGAATGGTTCACACTAACTGGGATGTGCTGATTTATTTGGGAGTATAGTGAAAACAAGCATCGAGCTGGAGAATCAACGGCAAGATATGATTTGCCGCACTTCGCGAGCTCCAACGGTCCACAATAGGCGAACATACGTGGAAATGAGGTTGAGAGATTAGACACCGATATGGCATTTTGATCATCACAGCCATGCTAGTGTGATGCATAAAAAACGTTTGCTGACCCATCTCAACTAAGACACTTGTCAGCGTGAGCTCACGTTTTCATGCTTTCATAACGTTTCCCATCGTGCACTCTGTCTTAGCTAGTATGAAGTTGTGTAGCAACGTCAGAGGAACCCAATGGGATGTCCTAAGCTGAAGATGGCCCACATGAAGTTACTTTCGGGGCAGATAAAATTGCAGTCAAGTGATCTTGAAGTAGAAGACATTGATAATGTCTTCTCAGTAGCAACTCCTCGAGAAGAAACACACCCTTGAGCAGACCGCCTTTGAGAAGTACACTAGTCTTTGTAATAGGCGTCTTCTGTGAATAATTGTAGATCTGAACCAAAGCTGATTTCTTAGGAACTAAAGTAGTCTTTTGAGGCCACTCCTGACCTGTGAATTCGATGGCCACAAGTCGGATAACTGTTTGTGAGACGCTCACAAACATTGTTCATGCATCATCCTGGAAAGTAAATAACCGATCCACATCTGTGGAAGACTGACCATCAAGTGTTTGTTATGGCGCTTGCGCGATGCGGTTCAGTGATGATCTCTGGCATAAATCATAAATGCATTGGCCCACCGAGAGCCCACCAATGCACTAACACGGCGCTAGATGTTAAGAGAAACACAACCTCTGTCAGTTCGTTATCCTGCTTTACATATTACCATGATTTTTCCGCATATTCTACATTCGCTTGACTAGTAAGCCTTGTATTCCGCATAGTACGTTAAAACTTCAGGACGGTCATACAAATGTATACATTTTTTCTCCTTGCCTGTGAATAGTTTTGGTACGTTCTCAACACCATAGACGAGGGTATATTTGTAATGACGTTTTTTTCTAGGTTAAAGTATTTTTACTGAATGGGTCACAATCACATCGATCAATTTGCATGAGAGTGAAACATCCTGTTTTAAGAAGTAGTATCCTCATCGAATAAACAATTCCGTGCCTTCCGAAAGTTGTTCCCTGTTCGATGAGAAAAATCTCAAAATCAGCAACACTGCATTAACTTACAAGCACCACTGTTGCCTATTTGTTAAGGCCACCCACTGTAATGTGGAACATTCGAACATGTTATCAAATGAATGATATTCTTTGTCAGACAAGGCTCGCTGGCATTTTTACATCCACTCTCTCGGTTGAATTTGTCTGACAAGTGTTGCAGCAGGCGGGTGGGCCAAACCGAAGCGTTTAACCGTTAAGTCAGCGGACCTTTCAAGTGGTATCATTTTACTAACGTCGGCCTGCCTTATCACAGAAAAGAACGCTCCGTGCAAACAAATATTTCGAGAGGAGTTGCCGTTAAATTTTCCTTAGTTGAAGCTAAACCACTGTTTCATGTTAGAAGCGCAGTCATTTGAGTTGACGGTTAGTTAAGGTAAACGTTACTGAACTGTCGATAACTTCCTTAGAAATCTGCTGTCAGTAAAATTATCACGGTTAATAAACCTGGCCGTAGCACTCACCTTTGGTAGCCGCCGGTTTTGAGTTACTTGTTTTATTCACGGTGGGTGTAGTCACATTTTTTGAACTAGCTCGCACCTTTTGTGCACTCATCTGATCCCCAAAAAAGAACAAATAGCACGATAAACTTTGTCTCCCAAGAGCATACAATACTCCGAGACCTTGACGTGTCTCCGTGCTCACAGAGTTTTTCTTCGATTCACTAGACTTCTCTGGAGACCCGTCTTTGGGTAGAGTTCGCAATATATGTTTATCTATGTTCACTCGCGGAAGAACAGCAGCTGCCAGAAGAGTATGATTTACATCCACTTCTATTAGGTATTGAAATCCGACAGTCATTTGTGTTCGTGTCAAACAAATATGGGGACATCGCAACCCATGAAAATTCTACACATTTCTGTTCAAGCGTTCTGGGTTTAAAAGTTCACAAATTGACTGATGCTGAACATGTCGTAGCGGGTCGTCTAAAAAGAATATTTGTTTGAATCCTATGCATTCCAACGTTTAATCCAAAATGAGCTGGTTCTTGCAGAATTTACCCAAGCCTGGGCCAGATAGAATATCTGGGTGATTGGTCGACTGAGAGACAAATCGCGTGAGTTGGACATTACAAGGGACGTACACAAGGTTGTCGGTGGTACAGACATTCAGGTGTACAGTGTATGGTGCGTTTGAAACAATCGCTGTTTTACTGGCCAATTTACTATGTGTCCCACTAAGCAAGGCGACAAATTAGTCACAGTTATGCTATATTGTGACCATATTTATTGTCTGCCACTGTAATTCTCAAGTTATGTTCCTCATTAAAATGTGTTGCGGGGCAAATTGTGCTGTCTCAGAGCGCATGGTTTTGACGTCATCTAACCTACATCGACATGAACTGTTTTCGTATACAAACAACTGGGTGAATGATATTAAACACCTGCTGGCAGAAATCAGTTAGATAGTTGGGTTTTATCGCCTTCACACCCTATATCCCAAAACAAACAAATCTGCACATTTTTCCTGTGTCCTGAGGTTATTTATAGTTCTGTTTTGGGAAGTCCGTCTACATGGATTAGGAAGATATTTCAGAAGGTTTAGTGGCACCAGTAGCCTGTGGTTGCTAACAAAACTAAGCCGGAAAAAACAGTTTTCTGTTGATGTAAGTGAACAGCAACCGGTCTCCTTTGCGTTTGCGACAAACTGCGAAAATAATCCATTAGTTACCTATCACCCCCTAATAATCAAAGTAGTCTGCTTGTATAAAGAAATTCTCTTACAGGACAGGCAAATCCATTTACAAAAAAAACATTTGAATCTAGTGTTCGCTTACGAAATAGTTGCATAAAAACGCTTTTTCAATGCAGAGAGAATGCTGCGATCAAATGTAGACGATGTTCGAGCACAATTCATCTAACTCTAAGATCGCGTATTAGTTATTGAAATGCTGAACCGTGGGTTGAATGGAGTCGGAGGTTTTAGCATGACTTAGAGGTGCTAGTTGCGCAGCAATCGATGGGGATAGGCAGGTTTGAAATTTGTCACCTCTCAGGATGATCGGACATTCCTAGTATTTATTATGAGCCAGTATGACTGAGCGTTCAAATATGACACTCTGGTAAACAGCTACAAAAAACGTATTGTCATTTTACCCACAGGCGAATGCGTTAACGCTATGATACGTGCTATGTTAAAAAACCTATCGATCTCTTGAACATTCTCAAATGGCAATACTGTGAGAGCAGTAAATCTGTAAGTGTACACGAGTACCAACTAAACTTCTTGTCTTGAGATACGTCCATTTTCTCATTTTCGTCATCATATGCATTCAGGACCACGGATAGTTGAAAGTTATTTGCCCGAATCAGACACTGCTCCGTAAGGGTGAGGTTATGCGCATCTGCACTCTTTTAGTTAACAGTGATGGGTAGTTGAAAAGCACTAAGTTTTGCGCAAAGGAACCAGAACATTTGTCTCCCACCAACATATTCCGGTTGAAGATACACTGCCTGATGTAAACGCAGTTTTGCTCTCGCTAACAGCTTACTGAAATCAGTATGAATATCCACCAACACAGCGACGGTTGAACAATCGGCGACAGGTCGACGTAACATTTTGTGGACACAAAAATTATCGTCGTGGTCCGACCAACATAGCTTTTGAAACACGAGGCTTCCTTGGGCTGACCAAAACTGAGCAGGGACAAACGCTAGATATTGACACCAGTATGCTTCACAGGGCACACAATAGGAGCAACCAAAATACGTGACATGGTGATAATGTGCTTTGACTGGTTGCTGGAAGTGTGGAGTTTGTGTATTGTAACGACCCTTAACGGACTGGTTGGGCTATGTGAGATCTCATAAGCTGTCGTTCTTTACAGCAATTTCTGTCATACCGTACTGGTTGCGTATCCAAGATGTCCCTATTAAATTGCTGACGGACTGAGAACGACGAGTTAACAGCCTACAGCAAATGCATGCTACTGTTACAAAGTTCGATAGTAAGCATTCCATCTAACATTTCTGTATATCTCGGTTCTATAGGCTAATAAATTATCATTCCAAGGGATTTTCCTACCCAAAGCATCATAAAAAGATCAACACAGGTAATGGGAGAGATAAAATTTCTGGTTCTCCAAAACTGATGCTTACCTGGTCCATAAGCGCGAACCAATTCAGGAGTGGATTTTGGACGAAGTGGAGCACCCTCCTTCAGTTTCGCACTAGGAAACTGGCTCAGATAGGTCATCATTGCTTTTTCATCCACACGTGGGTTGATGATCTCCTCCGGTCGAATCAGCTGTGGCACGTCAAGCCACTGTTCGGCTGCGTCCATTGCCTCACGAGCATTACGCAAATTCTGTTTCGGTTCCCATTTTCTCCAGTCCGGACAAAGTCCCGGAGCACAAGCATCAACCAGTGCTCCAATAGCGATACCATCATTCCAGTCGGTAGTGAAATTCTTCACCGGTCTTTCAACCAGCTTGTTGTTCAACCAGGAAAGTAGGCGTTGCTTTGGTGTGGGTCCTTGCCCTTGCTTTAATTATAAAAACAGAAGCTAAATTTTAGTAAGATTCGTATAGTGCAGGTAAGACAAATCAGGCAACACAGGTAACTAAGGGCCGTCACCGAAACTTATATGTTACTCTTCGCGAGTGCTTGCACCGAAAGCGCGTGCTGTGGATGTTTTGTCGGTGATCATTATATTACCTGTGGAAAATGGCTGGCCGCATACCATTTTTGCGTGACAGCTGCAGAACGTCGAGCCCTTTCCTTCAACTGCTCTAAGGAAATATTCTCAGACGGTGGTTCAGCTTCCCTTAGATGGAAATATTTGGCTGATCTTCGAAAAGACGATCGATTTCTCCTGCGGTTGAACTTGAAACATTGGGGGCGCAATGGGTGTAATTGGTGAGAAATGACAAAAAATATCACTTTATTGCGCGTAAAACCCTAAGGTCATCTATTCTCCCACATGGACCTCACACTCTTTTCAGCTGTTTGATACTTTTCGACCAGGCAACAGAATTAACACAACCACTTATCTTGTTTGGAAGAAAAATTAAAGGTGTGCAATTCATTTTCTGGAATGTCTTTTGGGACTAATACAATTTCAACTAGACGGATACGGTGTTCTGCAAACAGCGTTACTCTTCATGATGAAGATACTAGGGAGTTTCTAAAAACATGGCTGTTAAAACGTTTTCCACTGAGATCGATAACTGTGGACGGTTGGTTTGGTTGCACCGAATGGTCACGGGTTAGGGGTTGATAAGAAGGCTGTATCACAGCGTTTATTAACAAACGTAGCAGACCGTAATGTGCGCATTTTTTAGACGCCGATAAGATTTTTCTATGGAAAATTAAAGTTGAACAAATGTTCCTGAACGTCCTTCTCAAAGCAAACCGCCCGATGTGTAATCATCTCAAATAATGGAAGGCGATACTTCAGGTCAGAGTTTGACTACTTCATTCAATCTCAACAGTAAGCTACGAGCAAACAGGGTAAAGATCAAATTGCCATTTACGGGATAAGTTTATGTAGAAAACTCTGAAAGTAGAGAGTGTTATACGCATTGTTAATGTATAAGGCCAGTGCGTGAAGTACTGCTAATCTCCTCGAATTTTGGGCGGCGTCATTGAAAGGAAAAGTCTGAATCGACGTGCTTTTGAAAACGTCGTGCATCAAGTAATGACCCGCCCACAAAATCCCCCACAGATTCTGCTGCTCTTTCTATTAAAATTTCTGTGGTTTTGGGGTAAATTCAAACTAGAAATTTTTGATAGAATTGGCCATTAATCCACTGTAATAGTTAGTGAGTTTCATGATCACCTGACGAAACCTCTTTCAAATCCTCCGAATTTTAAAATCTGTATAAATTTTACTGTTTGTAATAAACATCAAAGAGCGTAAAATTATCGCAACCCAAGTTTGTTCGTAACTTCGACGTCTATATATATATATTTTGGGTCTTCGGAAACGAAACGTTCAGCATCATTTATACATGGTGTTATTCAAATTCATCCGGACTGAATTTTACACCTGGTCTACGTACATATGAAGCCACTATGCTTACCACCTAGAGAACGCAATTGTGCTGTTTTGTGGAAACTTACATGTACGAGTAGTTGATATGTTGGAGGATTTTTACAAGACAGTTCGGTAGTGGTTATTAATAGATGACAGGCTCAGTATTCAGCACGGTCGAACAGATCAAGGGATAGATATAATCTACAGAAATACCGGCACAGCGGGCAAAACTTGGGCTTGACGCCTCCGTATATTTACGGCTGGTCGCTAGTTCTATGTGAATTCAAATGAAGCTGCCAGCTACGAGTGGTGTTCAGGCAGCACTTGGTTATTCCTCCAGGCAATCAGTGAATTTATTGACTCCGGTAGCATACACTTTACGCACGCGCAAACTAAGTGAACGAATACATTATTTGGTGACAAATCTTAGCGATAGATAGTGGGATGCTTGGTAAATTTCAAGTTGAACATCATCCACATTTGATCGCAGCCTGCACATCAAGACAGATTTTCA
Organism: Paragonimus westermani; assembly: GCA_008508345.1. NCBI lineage: Eukaryota > Metazoa > Platyhelminthes > Trematoda > Plagiorchiida > Troglotrematidae > Paragonimus > Paragonimus westermani. Next base: position 153,049 of record QNGE01000876.1, read on the forward strand.
CAAAACTTTTTTTGAGTAGAATATATACTCGCATTGTGCTCTTGCTGGATCTCGTCAATAGTGCACATCTTCGCCAAGGCCAGTACTAGAACTCCGGATACGCTTTTTTTGTGGCAAACGTGTTGTCCACTGCGCCACGTCACATAAGACAGCCGATTTATTACACATGAAGTTCAAACCGCATTCGCCAGCTAGTCATGATCAAATTTACTTGATTCTAAGTTGACTTGTAGCCCTAGCTAATTGAGTGATTACGATATAAAGTATATTCCCTCATGCACTATTAATCATACGAACCTAGCATTCAAATACGTGATAATGCTGTCGTCCACCTTATAAACCCTAGAAACTGCCATTAAGAACGTATGTGCTGAAAATAATGACAATCTCCAAAGCTCGAGAAAAAATAGTCTAGCAAACATGTTAGTAACGACAAGTACTTAGAGAAATGATTTGGCTGTAGGGCCCAGAGGGAATGGCAAAGTGGTCTGAGCGCGCAAATAGGGGATTTGGTGGTTAGTTATCTATGATACTGAACTACTTTTCAGATCACTTCGGTATTGTGTGATTGTGTGATTATAAAAGCCATTTCATATTCCAGACTGATGTTAATTACTTCATGAAAACTGTAGGGAAGAAAGTCAGATTTATACCATACTCTGTTCGGAGTTCATTTAGTGACACCATTGAGGCGCAACACACAAGCGAAGAAAATCAGTGTTTTTAGCCTAATCAGGAACGTGCAGTGCATTGCAATGTGGCATCCGTTAGAAAAAACTTAATGATGTTAGTCAAAAGAGAGATTTTCGTAAATAAATTCTAGAAGACGTACAGGTCCCAAGCTGTCCTTATAAATAAACTCACTGTGAATACCGAACAATGAGTAAAATGTCAAAACTTATTCACTGTTTCATGACGGCGAATTCAATCAATTCCCTCAGTTCCACTGTCAGTAGAACGCAAATATCTATGGTCTACTCCACCCCTTATCGCAATGTTTTCGGTTGCGTTTACTGATAAACCACAACAGTTGGTGTCGGCGAAAACTGTGGTTACGTGAACAAATTCAGCATTCGAATGACTTGACACTACTAGGTATTGCAACAGTAAATAAGGTCATCACATTCAGCGCATACCAAATTTGGCATCGCCTGGAAAACTCAATGTGCCCAATCGTTGCATTTGTCTCATTCATGTTGTTCCTGTCATTTTGGACAGTGATAATAACAAGGGAAAATGTGCCGGATTTTCTGCACTTCATGTCAAACCAGACAGTGTGCGAAGTCTATTACGCAATTGATATACAGATTGGGAATAACACAACGTTTCGAGCAAGTTGTAATGCTCTACGTTTCAACCACCTCGGGTGGCCTTCCTCAGGAATGTTGTAATCGAAATCACATTGACAGAGCAATGTTCGCTAGTGGATCACTTCTACTCAAAAATTCAAAATTTTTTGAAATTCAATTCGACCACAATTATAATTTCATTTCTTTTACCGTAGAAAACATAGGAGACCAACTTTGGGACTACATTTTTTCTGTTACATCCATAGACTTAAGGAAAACAGTTTATTTAATGATTAGGGCGTAGTTAGTCTGGTATTACAGATGGTTGTTTTTTCTGTTCACAGTTAATCGAGAAACTCCCTAATCCATTTGGCAAAGGATGATCCCACCTTCTTATGTGGTATGCGTGACCATCTCATCTGTCGCAGTAAGTCATTATTGGCCAAGAAAAAGAGGCAAGTAACCACAGCGTAAACAGAGTATCTGTTAGTAACAATAAGTACCCACAAAACAATCATGCTATGGTGCTAGGAGGAGACAGTGAAGCCGGGCAAGGCATGCGAATGAATATTATCGCACGGCAGCACATCAGGCGTGAACTCTTTCGACGGAATAAGTAAGCCGGGTTGGATGTCATTATCCAAATGGATGACTAGAGTGGCAGCGTATCCTGCTGAGTGCCAACGTGAATGGGTATATTGCTTCAACAGTTACGGTACAGAAGGCAAGACATTGAAGCGTCAGTGCACCATAAAGTACCCGGAAAAATAGGGGACAGATATCTTGCGGTTTCACAGTCGGAGACAAGAAACTCAGTGCAGAACGAATTACTACTAGAAGGGTTGACACACATAACACACATCACGTATTAAATGTGGAGTCATTTTCAATAGTCTTAATTATGTGTCCAATTGGTGCGTCTCTATTTCGATCCGCGCCGTGAACACAGTAAATCGTGAGAACGGAATGCGTGTTGAACGCACTTGTGTTACAGCGCTGATAGCAACGAGTGTTATGTGGGCTGTTCAACATTAACGCTAGCCTCTGCAAAAGTGGGCCAGTTTAGTGTGGACCACTTGGTTGAAATTTCCACGCGACACGGTCAGATCTGCTTCACTGATGTTCACGATAGATCACCAGTGACTAGGCCTACAATTTAATGTAACTGTGCATGTGTCCATAAGTGAAGTAGCACTTGGATGAACGTATGTAACAAACAGGTATATGTGAGAATGTATAGCAACGCCATCTGCTTCACGAGATCAGAAATCTTAACCATGGGATTCTGCTAAAAAAACAACGAACAGCCATAAGCCTGCCATGGGATAAAAGATATTCCTGCATCGAAATGATGTCGAGTGTTACCCAGATCTCTCTCACCGAAATCTAGTGGAAATGAACACATTTGGGAGCTGCTGCTTCGTGCTATCAACAAAGAATTTAACACTAAAAACCTGCTCCAACTGTGACGTCTACTCATCGCGAGACGAATACGATGCCCCAAACCTCCATGAAACTTTTCGTGGGAATTTTACAAGAAAATTGTAGAATGTTATCAAGATCATCAAAGCCACTGTCAAAAATCAAAATGGTGAAAGTTAGAAACTACCGCTGATAGCATACCAAGGTATGTAGAAAAATTGCTCTTTTTAGCTGGAAGAATACTATCAGAGGGAGCAGCAATTTTATCGGACCGTATACATAAAAATTCACGATAAAATGGGACCAGAGTAATGTTTTGTTCGGATAGACACCTGCATGGTGGCGTGACTGTGCACACTTTGTGGTTTCTTTTTTACTAAGTAGAATCGCGGTGTCAACAACCTTCTGAGCACTACACCAGCCCAGCCACCGTATATTCTGCGAATACTTCGATGCCATTGATCGATTCTTGATTGACTGCCAGTCGACCACGTCATTCTGGTTCATCAGCTGAATAACAGAGCGCGTTTGATAAATCTGAGGCTAACAACAATTTGATGTGCAAACCCGCTCTCATTTTATTCCTGTCCTCACAGGGAAACAGCTCTGCACTCCAGTCGTTGTCGAGCATACCAGCAACTTCATCTGTTTGAGTTTAAATTGGCTCGTTCTTACACAGGGTGTATCATCTGTCCTATCGCATACCAACACATATCACTGGAGCTCGTTCAAACTGGTCCTTGGTCTACAAAAGCGGACACTGGTCGTATCCGAATTTACGCCGGTTTTGTACGCGTTTGGCTCGTCAAAGGAACCCCACTACAAAGTCTTGATATGTTCCTCTCCAGGTTGATATCAGTCTAAGACGAACGCACCACAGCAGGTAGGTGCTTCTTTAATTTGATAGTATGTTGGTCACAACTATCAAAGTATTAGCTGGGTCTGAACCAACAACACTGATAGTATGACTATGCTTTACTAACTCATTCTCGATTAGAAATTCCAACCTATACCGATTGTTCAATTTCGTTCACTGTCTTAAATGAGCCTTACAAGTTGAGTACCAGTGGCTGAAGTAACAGTCGTTTTCACGTAGGTCGATTCATCAGCTGGGTCTGACATTAGTGACCTGATCGCCTGACTGACTTCTGTCACTTATCTGTGCCTAAGACATCGCTAACTAACAGGGTTTGCGGACCCGATTTGATTCAATATATTTTACAACTGTCGATATGCTACTTATGGTGCATACTGTCCAAACGTGCTTTGTCAAGTCACTAGTCTAATATTATTCAACGGAAGTAGTAAATTTCATTTCACTGGCGTCGACAAGGGTCTTCCACACTGTAGAGTCTGTTACCATTTCGATCTTTTGTTACGTACCATTCTTCATACCGGATATGTTCATTGTACATATTAACTACTTGTCTATTGTTTGAATCAATACACACTTGGTACCTAACAAAAGATCGAAACGGTAACAGACTCTACAACACTTATTATGAAATCAAAACAAATGTATGCCTCGGTATGCCGGGTAAATGCACCCAAACATCGTCATTCCAAATGTGCACATGAGGTGGTTTTATCCGACAGTGCTGTTGTCGTGGTTACAGACCAGAACGCTTTTCATTCTTGGCTCTGTCTGTGAGTTGAACATTATCCTACTCATACCATCTGTTGGTGACTCCGGCAGATACACAGCAGAATCTATTCATAACCTAACAGCAAGATGCTGGTCTCCCATTCCTTCTAGTCTAGTTACCAACGACAAATAGATGGCCAAAATACTTACTTAACATGGGATCTGTAGAGTTGTAAATCTGACAAATCCCGGGCTGCGAGACGATGTTTCCCATTTGGAGAGGTACAGTTGAGGCTTTATCATTCGCAATGAAAAGCCTGCCTAAGTTACTGTTAGACCACTTTTAACTGACAAAGAGTGACGACCACAGCCGTTACACATAATTTCATTTGGCCAAATGTGAGTACGTTATTACTTACTCCGTGGTCCACCTCGCCTTCCCACAATGGAATTGTGATGGAATAATGCAGAATCAGAGTCCAAATGAGACCCAAAATTAGTTTGCTTCTACTGTCCACAATGTCCGTGCTGTCTGTAGGATAGAGGGGAGAGAGAACAGGGAGGACATTGAATCATAGTTGGAGCAAACATTTTTTTCTATGTGTGTATATCACTCAAGAAAAACACAAGTCTGTGGTGATTTCCCGATAACTGTCCAGTGTCACAATTTTCTGTTCGTTCAAGAGGAATTTCGCTCCTATCTGGCCCCAGGTTTGACTCACATTGGTCACCCTTTTAGAATCATGATCTCGCGGTTGGCGTTATCAGGTGAGTTGCTGTGCGTTCTTATGAAGCGACTACAAACCGAGTTATTCACCATCATTTGTAGCTACACCTTACCACATCATGACTCACTAGTAAGCTCCGTGGGCCAATGTTCAACGGGACTCGACGAGTTCAACATCAGGCACAAATGAGTTGTTCCAACAAGTGAGGAATATTCTTTACTTCTGTCATGGGCTGGCCAGCCACCAGCCGTTAGTCTAAATGTTACAAACGTTGGTAGTATGTCATTCACATTGCAAACTTTCTTGGTCGGCAATAAGGCTGACTGTTTCTCAGTTACTTTCAGTGATTAAAAATAGTTGTGAATGAGTACAGTTGGTTAGTTAATCGATTTGAACAAGACAGGTGAACAAGGTTTTCAACTCAGCCTTGTTCCACTTTATGAGACGATTGATCTTTAGTGTAACAAGATATGTTACTCCGTGAACGCTATCATTTACATTAACCGTAGTGTTAAGGTAGGACACAATCCACCCCACAACCGAACTACAGTCTGACTACCTTGAGCTAGTCAACTGTGGCTGAAAAGTGTAGCTGAATGCAAAAGTTACTATCAACTGTGGCGGACAGTAAACCGATATTAGGTAAGTCCTCAATTCCTCAAGTGTGGTAATGATAGTTGAGGAGATTCGGTAAGTTGGAAGGGTTTCTGTTGTGAAACATTTTAGCTTCAGCTGGATTAGAACAATCAACAGTAATAGAACTGTCAGACGCGGTAAGTGCCGTACCAGCTGAGCTGTGAAACAACATGAAAAACTTAGAACTTTCATAATCGAACTAGGTTATCTATCCATTACAAAGTGTAATGGCAACCGTCAGGCGTTTCAGAAAAATGACAACATACCAGCACTTCTAACCCTCAATGTGACAGTGGCACTGTCACGTATTTGGCTACCCACTCCACCAAATCAGATCTTCAGCGGTTTCGGCTGCACTAAGCAATCTCGGTTAATTACAGAATGCTCTTTTTGTAGAGAACCAATATGGTTTAGATTAACAGTTGTTACTGCACAACAATCGTGTTGCGTTTCGGCTGGTTCCTTGTCTTGAGAATTCGGCAATTGATATCCGACGTGCCATCAAGCAACTTGTTTGAATCACCACTTATTACACGTAGATCACTCTTCTATAATTTGTCACCGATCAACCATAGTCCCGCTTGTGGAAGCATGCCGTTGAGCTCCGATCGGCTGAACTTTCCTCAATCACGAAGCCATCTTATTTCAATTCTAGTGCAAGCTGATTTCACCGTGAACTGCCTAATACGAAATGAGCGGAAAACATTACGCATACATTCGACATTTCTGGGTTCCCAGTGTAGTTTATGCCTCAATTTCTATTCAAGCGTAACTGACTGGTGGCCCTGACCGGTTGAAAGTAATGTTTCTTCTAAGAATCCTTATATTTCAATAAATTTCAGTTTGGGAACGTCCAAACTGTTTAAACAAATTCGTCGAAATTTTCTGGGTATTTCCGCCGAAGTGAATCGCTCGAAGACCACACGTACATATGTGGTGCTATAAATCGTTCCATGATGACGGAAAATATATTTTAGGCAAGATTACTCACCAATATTAACTAATCGTAAGCCTTCATTCTCCTCCAGAAATCGTAAAACCATTGTGACGTTCTCAAGCTTTTGAGTACGAAAACTTGGCTTTCGGTTCACGTGTTTAAACTGTTGTCCGGATAACGCTTCTACCAAACCGATCAGTTTCAATCCATCAGCAAAATCATACTGCAAGTCCTCGACGAACATATTTTTCGGCTTCAGATGTTCGTTGGCCCAGCGTGTGAATGTGTTTTTCTGTATGAGTTTCCATTCGGCATCTTCTGCGAGCTCACGCTCAGCCATCGGTATCTCCTCCTCATCCTCGTCCACATATCCGGCGTCGGCATCCGGGTAGTCAGAGTACGATGGATCGTACATATTGAAATCAGGCCTGTGAGGGAGACATAAATCATATGTATGAGCACCATTCAACTAACAGAAGGCGTACATTTTGTCACAGTTACTCGACGGAATTAAGTCTATTCAATCAATGAGTCAGTGAAAACCAGACGTGCTAGATGCTTACCTGTCGCCGTATGGCCTTCGTCGCTCAATGCAGTGACTAAACAGCCGTTATCCGGCGACCGCCTATCTTTAACCCGTTTTTGTCACCCACAGCTTCAAACCTGAGGCTGCAACATTTTTGGTATTTATACACATAATCGAGGAGACCATCATTGACCTTCAACTTGGGGTTCACCCTGTTGCACATATTTCCGCCTAATTTAAAATTAAATCAACTTTTCAGGGCCAAACATGTCTGGGGAATACTGAGGAATATTGGCACCTGTATATCCACATCCCGCCCGGACATACCGAATTGTTGGTTCTAGCCCACAATATTTGGTTACTTTGTTCTGGATGTGCTGTATACATTGTATTGTATACATTCATTTTAAGCAGTCGTACTGAATAGCGGATTCCACACAACAGGGATGCACTATTATGGCTACTGGCTAACAAACAATTACAGTGGGCTGAAGTGTGCGCAGAAAAGGCTGAATTACAGCCGAAAAGCCTGCAACACATCTAAGTGAGACAGCCCTATCAGTAATCCATCTTGGACTCGTGTTTAATGCCACACTTGCTCTGGAACGTTTGAAACATGAAAATTCGGGAAGGTTTGCTAAAAATTTGACTTACAAACGAAATGGTTGATTTGGGTGATGTAAAGACGAAAAGTGTAAGTGAGTTGCTGAAACCGGTAGAATGCAGTAGTTGCTTAAATGGGTAACAAAAATTTGCATACGCATTACTCTTGGAACGAGGCTAAGCGATTGTAAAAATCCTTCTTCACAGCCCAGGAAACTGTTGGACGTATACCGAAGGAGAAATTTCAGCTAAAAGAAAACGGGGTTGTGGACAACCAAATGAGAGCTTCATGCAAGGAAGTGTCTGCTGTTTCTGCAAGAAGGTTTCTAGTTCACGCACATTAATACGTTCCAGCATGGTGTAAGTTATTGTGGCTTGTCGTAGAAGTGCTGATAAGCTAACCCAGTTGTAGCACCTCATCTCAAATTATTGTTTTGCGGAAACAAGGGAATAGGTGTGGAATAAACACTGTGGCAGAAGCAATCTGGTGTGACTTTCCATAGTTGTTCTGAGCGCCATGCTGTTCGCAGTCGGCTAGCCACAGGCGAGTTTTGCTCCATTAATAGTGTGAAAGAACTCATTCAAAAGAATAAGACCGAGAGTCTTTCCACAGATCTTGTCGCTGGGATTATATTTTTTAATGAACAATTAGCCAGAGCAAAGGTCTAGTTCACGGTTGGGTTGGAGTTGTAATCGAATTGATTTTGCTAATGACAATACATTGTCAGCTAACGTGTGCCGAGTGCTAGCCGCAGTAAAGTGGAAACAGAAGCTCGGGAGCTATGGGTACAGTTAAATCATATGTGGTACTGTTATATGCGGCAATGAATAAACCATTTGGTTAGATGAAGTGATACGGTGTCTCACTAATCACGCAAAGCATTCGTACTTCTCTGAATCGTAGAGGGTTCTTTTGAGCAACACTTACTGAACCGATGGTTTTGGACTAGCCACTGTGCTCGCGACCGTTTTTGTTGTGTCCTTCCGATTGGTGACGTCAAGGTTACTGCGCATCATCTTCAGCAAACAGCATTCCTGGAAGTCTGGATTGTCACAGCTCCTAGCGCTAACCTTATGAACTTGCATCATCAAAACTGCGTACCGCCGGCATTGAATGGACAGAAAAGGGTCTTACGTATGACAGCTAGCTGCAGTCAGACCGAGTACTGTGGTTGCGATTCATATACAGGTCGGCTGAACATAAGAATGAGAGACATAACAGTTCCTGATGTCCTAACATCAAATGTGCCGGAGGAATAAGACAGATGCAAGTGTTCCGAAACTCAAATGGATTGTTTAGAAGTTTACAGCTGTAGATTAACGGAAAACGTGTGCTAATGAACCGTTGTGAAAAATCGGTTTCAGTGGTAAGAAGTGACAGGCTAAAATCAACGACACCATACCAATCAAAGGAACAAAGTAGGCCGCAGTATACAAGACGATTAATCGGAATTCCGATCAACAAACAGGGGTGTACGATGGGAGAACTCAGTGGCAAAAATTTCACTTTTATACGCGATCTCCCACATCATCCGGTTGTTGCATATTACGTAGTGTGGTGGCCGGGTAACTGAACACAAGTGAGAGATTTTCGAACTACCGATGTGACCTTAAGAATAAGTTGATGGGGTACATGTCGGGTATTGGTACATTGTTTCAGTTGCTATTTCGTGTAGAACCTCAGGTTATGCCACACCTAAGTTATCACATATAGCACATTACTTATCACCAATCATCGGGCTTCCTCGGAAGAATTCTCACTGTCTTTGTTGTGTGATGGGGGGTGATATTGAAACCATTGAAGCTGTTTTAGCCAAACACATCCGCATGCCCACATGTATCCAATTGACCTTCGATAGTAAAACGGCATGCAGTGAATAGCTACCTAAAAACATCGCAGATTCACTAACAACTTTACGGCCACAGAACTAGTGGGCGCTGCTTACACACTGAACAAACAGGTTGTAGTCACCTCTCAAGCAAAGCAGGTTGCACCGATCCGAAGTTTGGCCAAAGGCCGAAGCTGTCAGGCCATGATGGAGCTTTGTATAGTTTTATGGCATTAAACGCCCCCTGATGAATTATCAGCATAACCGGAATCCTTGGCAGCTCGCCGTCAATCAAACATAACAGAACAAGCTGTGCAGGGTAGGATGAACTACCACCCTCGACTCTGTCGCTCTGGATCTGAGATCTGAAAACGTTGTAGAAGAAATCCGGAACGAAGCTTCATTCACGTCTCAACAGTTGACCTGTCGGTTTACTCCTCGGTTGTTTCGCAATGCAGTCAGATAAGTCATTGTGATTGTGTGAGTAAAACGCTTCCTTAGGCGAAGAGAAACCTGCACTAGTTTCAAGGGAAGCTTGGTACACTTTGAATTATTTTCAGTCTGTTCGATGCAGGGTGGGATTTAACTGGACACTCACCTATAGAGTTCAAGGGCAACCATTCCCTGAGCGTGGATTCGTTGTCATAACTGTTGGTCTCTACTTTCAGCATTGAAAGGACCTAAGGCAACAGGTCGTCTACAGATGTGCCCATTGAATTGGAACTGGACGTTTGAAGTGCAGAGCAATAACAGGGTCCGGGACAGTGCATTCCGACAGCTGGTGTGATGACCTGAACCAAGTGCCGCGTCGCATAAGGGTTCCTCGGGCATTCGTATGCACATACGTCAGTTTTGTGCTCACTAGCAAACAGAATGCACGACTGCCTCGACACCATCTGCCGGCCCACCAAGATCATTCACATGCTGTATTGAGCTTACAGGCCAAGCGTTTCAGTGACGGCAGTCAACTTAATTTGGAAAAAATGAACTTACGTATAGTCAACTCGTTTCGATTAGGTCAGCCTACGCTTTCAGGGATCACGTTAAGTTAACGGCGTGCATGGTGCTAGTGGGACCTAACTAAGTCGAAACAGCTGTCCACCGCTTCGTCTTAGTTAAGTCCAATTAGCACCACTCACACCGGTGAGTCGATCTCACCACCTCTGAATAAGCGGTAAATCGAAGCTGAAGCACTTATCCATTAGACCACAGGATCGCGTCCATCGGAGTTGCAAGAAGACGTGAATTACTTTCATCAGCTCTTACGCTTCCCTTCGCCCAGGCTGAAATCGATCAGCTGTACAGATAAAACCCAAAATCGCGCTTATTTTGAAGCAAGAGGGAACAAATGATATAGGACTAAAAACCATCAAGGTAGTTTTAACCCAACGTTAAACCGTTTTTGAACACCCCCCGTAAACTAGAAGGTAAGTTTCTCGTTACACCGAAACATCGCAGGCTTCAGAAACTCTGATCAGACGCCCACTTTGCAGCAAGTGTTTCCTCCTGGATGAAGCTAGGTTTAGTCCGTAAGTCTCAACATAAATGCCCAGCCTTTCTGTTAGTCTTTTAAACCAATTTTATACACGCCATTTATCCGGACACTAACCATTGTTTCTAGGTGTAAGGCGTAGCTGTCAACGTTATCCTCTTGCCTAATCATGCTTCCAAACAACTTCTCTTGTCTTCACGAAAATGCTGAATGCACTTTGGTGAATGTACTGTTCAAAGTTTGCAGCATCAATCCGTCGAAGATTACTGCCACCTTCTACGTCAACCACAACAAGTGATACACGTTGTATCAGTCATCGTGTGGAAAATGTCTGCATTCAAACGTATTGCAAAATAACACAGTTTGTCAGCGAGTGTCAGAACCTGTTCAATGGTAACCAGTGTTTCTTCCTCTGCTGGTTTGTCTTTATCATTCTTGGCATCGGAATTTTCCGGATTCTTGGAAACGAACTCACTATGTGGTTAGAGAAACTTACTCCCAGAGCGTCTATTGGGCGTAGATACCTGTTTAGATAGGCCACCGTGAATTCAGTCAAAAATCGCTTACTTTTCTTTCAAGGGACTTCGGGAGTGGTATGGTGATGGTTAACTAATAAGCCACATTTATTTCAGCTTGCGTCTCATCTTCTAGAGACAAAGACGAACCAGTTGTAATATTCACAACTATACCATCGTTTCAGATGAGACCCAACTATGAAAAGTCAGGGCTTCGGTTGGATTCGAACCAGCGACAGACACAGCATGCCTCAACGCGGCAAGCGCTCTACCAGCTGAGCTACGAAACCACAACGGAGGCTCGGAACTTTCACATTTGGACTGTGTGAAATTCCCGAGCTCCCTTTGTGGTTTCGTAGCTCAGCTGGTAGAGCGCTTGCCGCGTTGAGGCATGCTGTGTCTGTCGCTGGTTCGAATCCAACCGAAGCCCTGACTTTACACAGTTGGGTCTCATCTGAAATCATAAATCTTCCACTCTACTTATTGGTTATACCATCGTTTTTGGTGTTGATGCAAATTACAACGTTAAAGGTTGGAAAGATCTACAATTTTTCTAACTTTTATGTACGGTTATGCCTTTCACTCCAACCTACATGTATGTCTCCACCAAAGAACTCTCAATCACCACTCAGAATTTAAAAATCCATCGGCGGACTCAGGATTCGAAGCAGTCATCCTTAACAATCAACAGGTTTGACGTATTAGTCTGATGGAATCAACTCTTGTTCACGTAAAACACCGCTAGGTTATTATGCCATATCACATGTGGAAATTATTGGTGTAACCAAAACAGCATAGTGCCCTGTATGAAATGGCGAACGCTCTCACATACGCTAACCTTGATGGACAGAAATGTGTCCCTTCTGCCAGCCGAATAAAATTTAATTGAGTGTCCTGTGTCCCTCATTGACATTTGGGAGATTATCACTTGGCAAATATGATTTACTTATGAAAACCCATTTGTTACGGCAAAAATCACTTATTGTGTGAAGGCTGTCTGCCGGCGCTGTACTATCCCGGTAATCGTTTTAGCCAACCTCTTCAGTAAAAGAAACATTCGCCTCTGATCTTGTTGTTGTTAGAGTTTGCAAATGAATTCTGGCCACGCTGTTATGAAGCAATCGTGATTATCACTGAGCCACTGACCTCCCATTCAACATGTCTGAATCATATTGTCAAAGCTTTTCATTTTAATCACTACTGAGTAAAGCATACTTCTATCGATCCTCTAAAAAACATATTGGTACGCTCCTGCTTTACCGCACTCATAATTCCATGCTCACCGATTCCCAGCCAACAGCCCCGATTACTGGCGAACCGTCTGGAATATTTCTTCCTCGCTACCGATCGTTTACCACGCAACGGTGTTGTGCAACGTTAAACAGCACTCCCAACTTAAATAAATGGGAAATTCCACACGAAGATGTTTAAGTATACATCCAGTCGTAACAGAAAATTTCTCTGGTCAGTGTACGGAATTCCGTTCATAAAATGGGAGCCACCAGTTCTTTACAACAGGCGATCGTGCGGTCGTACAGACTTATATTGTACGTGACTGATGGAACGTCAACTGAAACCATACACTAGTAAGCGGATGATAAGGTAAACATAATCCGTAGGGTGATTAGTGGATCAAACAACTGGTGAATTTGTTAGAAGAGAGCGCACATAGTGAGTAAGGTGTGGAACGAGTTTGGAAACTCAGAATGTACTTTCTATGGGAAGAGTTCTTACAAATTCCGACTTGTTCAGAAGGGATTGCATACAGTAAGCAAGAATGTACCATCGCCTGTTGGTCAACATTCAACGGAACGGCGGGAAGTTTATAAAGACGAAAACAACAGCAGAACAGTAGGAGTAAGGCGAAGGACCTCAAGGTGAAACATGTAAAAAATTGGACAGATGTTGAGAAAACGGGTGCATTTCTTTCTGTCGATCTACTCAGTCTTATCTGGAACATGGCTGGCAGCATTATCATATATGAAACAATATTAACTTATTTGTAATCTTTTAGCACTTGTTCATCTAGTCACTGGGAGGGTGTGCAGAAAGTGAAGACTTTGATTAAGAAAAGTAAGGTTTCATCACCCAAATAACTCATAGAGACAACGGATCAATCAATCGGTTCTTGTAACTGTTGCGCGGGTGCAGATAAAAGGTCAGGTCAAGATTTAGTTTTAATGTGGTTTCATTTCCACTTAGAGCGCATATGCGCGTACATCCAAACGGACCCAAGTTACTGATGAGTTATCGGGGATTGGGTTTATTTTCGAGTTGAACGTCACTTACATTTGATCGCAGACTTCGCAGTCAGACAGACTTCCCAGCCAACCTCTTTCGAAAGAAGCACAAGACTCGAGTTTCGTTACTATTAGAGCTCGTCAGTAGTGCACATTCCTGCCACGACCGGGATTTGAACTTCGGCCACGCCATGACGATCAGGCAACCGTGTTAACCACTGCGCCATTGACCTCACATTAGGCACGACCGAATTATCAAATCTGAACGCTCAACCACTCTCGCTTGTGAGCAATGATCAGATTGCCCGACCGTCTCGAGAGGAGACACAGTAACTGTCCTGTTAACTCCAATCGATCACCCCGCAATTAGGACTACCGAGACATGTCGAGATCACTGATCTCATTGAACCTGACCACCGTTCACAAGCTAAAGTGGTTGAGCGTTCAGATAAGATGATTCGGTCGTGCCTACTGTGAGGTTAATGGCGCAGTGGTCAACACGGTTACCTCGTGATGGAATGGCCGGATTTCAAATCCTGGCAGTGGCAATGACCCAATTTACGCTGTTCGCATCTGTTACACCTGGTCAGTAATCACCATCAGCGGTTCTCAAACAACTTCAATCTAGCTTCTCAACTGCAGCGACACCGTCCTCTTTGGGTTTGGTAAACGTATCTTAATTGAGTCACGTAAACACCAAGATCAAAACAGACGCCACTAATCTCAATATTTAACACAATCCAACGTAAACCTGGATATACGTTTAGGAGCCGAGACGATGAGTGAACTTTATGCAATCACTAATCTTCACGCTTGACGTCATTAAGCAAAATCTTCAGTTCTGATGTTCACATACCTGAAGCTTCCCTCTGTCACCCTATCCTCTTCAGCTCCCCTTTATCATCTTCCTGTTCTTAAAATGCCACTTTAGAAAATCCTGATCGGTACTTTGGTTTGACTCTGAGTAGTACAGTTTGTCAGACTGGCGCAGAGGTTATCCTTCAATCTACTTGAGTCAAACCAGCGTTGGACAATTGAAAGTTCACAGATAAAGTCCAAACCAACAATATCATTAGTGTGAATCGTAGAGACGGACACTAGACTTCACCGTACGCCGTTAGGTTTGGTTTCAAATGAGTTTTCCTTGTCATACTGTAGCGAGAAGGCTTTCAATAAAGCGTAATCTTTATTATCCAGCTCGCTGGTTGCCACACCACGTGCACACTTGTTTTACAAACCACAATTCCAGTCCATAACACACACCAGGTTTCCACCCACACATCGTGTGCACTTCTGCCCGGTTTTGTGTGTGACTGACATCTTCAATCAGGGCTTTTTCGTCTATCATTCCTCGTCCGTTGCAAGCGTTTTCCGCACTCTACCTGCTAAACAATGTGACCTTACTTCACGACCAATTCGAGATAGTTCACCTACTGTTGGAATAGTGGTGCCTCCGATTTAGTCACCAGTTCCACTATCCATCCCACCGAGATATGCTGACTACGTTTACATATCACAACATAATGGCAACAAGTTTTTACTACTCAAGTGCAGATTAAAGTAAACTGGAGATTTACATTTGGTCGAACACGTTGCAAGAATATTGCAGCCGTCAGAAAAAAGTTCCCATACTGAAACGGAGTGTAACAAGCTGTGTAAACAGCCTGGGACTTAAACTTGTGAGATCTGCATATGTTCTGGAGTTCGCGCTACTGTTAGAGGTTTCACTTGTAATAAGGTATGGCTGACTGAAATATGCTTAGCTGATTAAATAATTAACAGATTGGTCTTAGACGCCTAGCTAAGGCGGAACAGACTTGTACGGGGCAACTTTCTTTGTTTGGCTGGCGGCCACCAGAATTGGAAGATATATTGGGCGCTGTTATGACTCGCTCCATAACCCTTGATAAATACCGATAATTCTGTCTAGTTTCCAAGTGCTTCACGATACAATGCGATCAAAGATGATAACTGGAGTGCTGCTGACGAACAGGTAGCTAAGCAACAATGCCATCAGTATGATGGGGATCTGAAAACATCGTGCATAAAAATGTCTCTTTCCAAGCTGTTGGGTACTACAGAGTGTGATCAGGTTTCAGGCGCATCAGTTACAGATCCGACAGTGCTCGTAACCTTGCCCTTTAGAAACCCAGCGAATCCATGCGATCACAAAGACAGTCGAACTTGTGGAGCACCTACGTGTTCGCACAAGCCGGCTGTACTTGGATGAAAAGTTGTCGCCTTGAACTATCAGCAGATGCGAGGTGGATGATTTCTCAGTATCTCAGTATATGGAGTCGCTTACACTGTGATCAAACGAACCCTAATAACTTCTGTTATATGGCTGAATAGTACTCTGTACATTGAAGTGGTCCAAATTAGCTTGTACAGTCGGAAAACTGAATAGTTCACCCTAGCATTCTCACAAATGTCATTTGCCACTTAAGTTTAAAAAGCGAATAAGGACGCATCAATCTACTTTCTACATTTCCATTTATTTCCAGAAAACTACGCAAGTGGCACAAGCTGCAGCAGGCGCCAAAAACCAGTTTCCCTATTCACTGTAGATGAGAGACTATTCAGTCCACGTAAAAGGTCTGAGGCAGGGGGGGTCGGTGAATTAGACATGTACATTCAGTCCGTTAGGGGTGAAAGGTGTAGACGACATCGTCCAGAAGTATATATTTAAAAGGAAACAATGCCATGCTTATCAAAACACTCCGTTTTCAATAGCTTTTCACAAAGTGAACTGTGAACTCTCTCTCAGTTGCTCTGTTCGGGTTATTCCTAACCCGTTTTGTCATTCGGTTTTGGGTTAATACTGTATACTTACTTGACTCTTTACCATATCGAACGAAATTCAGGGTGGTTAGACAGCTGGAAGTATACCTAGGTAATCCATACCAGTTTGTTTCGTTTGGGTCGAAATTTAATTGAGTACACATTATCACAATCTAAGTACCCATACACCGATGGACGAATCACGGGACACGAAATGGGAGTTGCTCAAGTGATCTTCAGTGCATCATGGTAGCGCGGGTATTTTACGAATTCACTGATGCGTATAGCTATGTCATGGAAATGCCAAATTGACTAATCATCAGAAAGGTCCTTTCAAACTTCTGAAAAAACAGCAACTACATATTTTTCTCGGTTTTATACTAATTCAATCGCTCAGAATCTTCTGCCCTCGACCAAGGTTCACCATCTCAAGAAACAGCAGAGCTGAACGCTGCCGCATCTCTAATGTGAGTTGTAGAAAATGAATTATGGTATGTTGCACAGGTTTGTAGAGTGGTAGATTCAAAATATCATATTTACATTTGAAATGAATTTTGCAGTCCATAATGTACATTACATTTGCCGTGTTGCAGTAGGGACGTGTGTTTGAAAGCGGTTGGGGTGACTGTTTCGTCGTGCAACCGTAGGTCTATTCGGGGTTTCTGGTTCGTCGTAGTTTACTTAGCCTCGGTATAGTTGACTAACAGGTCCGGTAACTGTGTGTCAGGGAGCAGTTATGCATGGAACATGCACGGTTGTGATGAGGAGGCAGGTGGGAATGATTCCGTGTGAAACCAAGAAATGTATGTACTATCGAACCTAACAGAACGTAACCGAGGGAACAGCACAACCTGAGGCAGCTAGTTGGCGTCACATCGCCGGTGCCCAGGGCTGCTACGAAGACGTTTGAGAATGATGCTTACGGCGAAAGGGTGGGTAGCTTTGAAGACGAATATGATGCACAACTGTTTATCCAAAATTACCCGTACATGTACCCTTAAACTCGAACCTTACTATTCGCAAGAGCAGGAATAATGGTAGCCTTACATGAAGTTGCGTTTATCAGCTGCAAGCGAGACACGGAAGCACCTATAATCCTGGACCGGAATAGAAATTAGGATGGAACTGACAATTTAACAAAGGTGGTTACAAATCACTATTATAAACAAAGGGTAGTTTGGGGGAATACTGCATAGCGAACAAGTCTTTTTTCAGTGATTCATCATCAGGCCATATACATCACACTTATATCACAAATTTTACAGGGAATCATTAAGGGGATAAGCAGGGAACAGGTGGTTAATTAGGCAAATCACTTCAATTTTACACTGCAATCACGTGCGCACTTCAATCCTGTGTCCTGCCAGGCTAAGCCACTGTTCAAGTGGCCACTTGACTGCAGTGTAAAACTGAACTGACTGGCCTCATTAACCACCTGTTCCCCATTTACCTACTTAATGATTCCCTGTAAACTTTAAGATATAAATGTGATGCATATAGCTTGATGATGAATCACTGGAAACGATTACTGATGAATAGTCGGGGATTTGGTTTATTTTCAAGTTGAACATCACTCACATTTGATCGCAGCGTTCACATTCAGATAGACTTTCCAATCAGCCTCCTCCGAAAACAAGCACTAGACTCGAGTTTTGCTCTGAGTAGAGCTCGTCAGTAGTGTATATCCTTGCTACGAGTTTGTTCGCCATACAGTATTTTTCGTGACTACGCTGTGAAATATCGCGTGGCTTAAAAAATGTAGTTTGCCAGCTCATTATGCCTGATGGTTCAACGTAAGTATCCTTGTGTTCGAACCAAAAGGATCTCAATCTTTCGTCAACAGGTAGTTTTCGGGAGTAATTTTAAACAGACTTACGGACAGCGTAACAAACTTTTAAACACGGCACAAAGGTTACTGATCTCTTCCTTTTTCATATAAGAATGGTTTGGTTCTAGAAACTGACAAATGTTGCATGCTAAGGAACGCAGGTTGCCATCACGTGTCATAACGTACAAGTGTTTTAAGCTGAGGCTCAGGGACGCCCAGTTCACGCAGCACTTTACTAACTCTGGTCAATGGTTGCATGTTGTTCTTAGTCATGTGACACATTCCGATCAGCCGGATTCTCATTGAAGGCTTGGCCATTGGCTTGTTTGTCCGGCCATCAAATTCGGTGACTGAATTTGTCTTGCTTCGAGCCAAAGATATTTTATCAAAACTATTTACTTAGAACCGAAAATATTTACAAAAACCGAATGAACAAGCAGCAGTTATAAAAGTGAACCTCAGCAAGTTGTGCTCACAATTCGAAGCTGCTACCGCTGAGAAGTTCATATTTATAGTCATTCGGTCCAGCATGGCTTCGTAAAGATGTCTTCTCAACACTAACATTTTTACAACTGGGTGCCTGCTAAATTAATCAATCCACCAAACTACTTACTGATAATATTTAGATCGGTTTCCAGTGTCACTTTTGTTCGTTACAATCGTGTCTCAAGATCACACCGATTACCACTGATACTACGAGCGGACAGTCGGATAAAAGTGGAAGCAGACAAGGAACTGGGATAGAGGAATCACATGACCATAAGTCAAGTTTACCTAAAACCACATGAAATGCATACGCCTCTTCAGTAACTTCTAGTAGAGTTCACTCAAAACACCCGGCCTATGAATACTCTCTCGAATTACCAAGTTTATTTTTCGGCTTCGTTCGGGTGCTAACACCGGACCAGTTAAATACTTGGGATTTCTGTTAGCTCAACGTGATCGTCATGATCACCACACCAAACAAGGATTTAATGTCCTTACGCTTACGTAAAGTGAACGTTGTAAAACGTCTACAAATTACCTCCAGTAATATGGAAATTTCCACTCATCACCAGTGGTGAAACCATTTGCTGTCTTGTTGCAGCTGTTTTCAAAGTTGCCGAAAATGTTGTGTAAAGAATCGCAAAAGATGGAACAGTTTCGTGCTTTGATCCTTAACGTGTGTCGTCAAAAATACCCCTATTTTATCAAATATTGTCAGTCTCATGTGTTCGCTTGATTGTGAGTGATTTAGATAAGGCTGTGTTTTTCACAGCCATCACCTGTTTGCTGTGCGGTGTTAGGTCCTTATTGGTTTTGTTGATCTTAGTAATAAGCGCACTTACAACGAGGATAAATCAGACTGTTTCAAAATGGCTAAGATCAGTGTGTCCTCCGATTTAAACATGACTGAGAAGTCTTGCTCTTAGGGTTATCAAGTTTACCGGACAGCTACTGCGTCACTTCTCATGACGGTTGGCCACACTAAGCACTTCATACAAGTGTGCCTCAGAATTTAGATGAGTTAATTCGGTCGGGATTAGTGTGAATTCTTTGTTGCAGTGATTAACATAGTTGTCTCAAAGGAACACGAATCGGATTTTAAATCCAGGCTGTGACAAGGATGTGTGTTATACGCACGACGTAGAACTGGAGTGCACCTTCAGTTTAGTGCTCTTTACTAAAGGATTTGGTCGAAATACATATGTAACCAAGGAGATGGCGAGCAACTGTAAAGGTGCTGGGTTAGTTAGGTCCAGGCGGGTGCTTATGTTTTTAAGTTAGAAAGCTAGCACTTAAACGGTGTAAAATCAATGGTAAGCCCCTCCAAACTCTGGTCAGCATCCAAATACCATAATCATTGGAAAGAGAACTATCAACTGACATAAGGAAAATGGAAGGTACAATCTAGCTACCGATATGTAAGTCACCCAATCCTGACTCGATATAACTAGTCGCTATGGAGGTCTGTGCAAGTGAGTACATATAAACGGCATTATTTCTTACTAGTCGTTCGGTATCAGTTAGCTCTCCGTCGAACACTCGAATACAACGAACACCAACAACCATCTTCAAAGTTGGATCTATGGAAGTATCAGCAGCTTGCTTAGCAATAGGCTTGACAGGTAAGGAGGGCTTGTTAGGTGGCTCCCAAAACCAACTTGGAAGACAGTAGAACGCTTAGGAAAGGATTTTCCCATGAATGCTGTTCGGGCTGTAGAAAACGGCTGCTTCTTTATTAAAGGGTTGAGGCTATTGACACAGAACTGTTGGCGAATGTGGCCCACACTGGTTTTTGACACATGTAGAAATATTGGACCGCTGAATTATTATACGGAAACTCCATAAGTATGGTCTCAGATAATCGTAGATTAGGTGGTTCGAGGCTATATTATCGGATATCGCTTCTCTGTCACTTGTAATACACTGTTATTCAGCACACCACAAGGGTCTTTCTCACGTCCCCTGCTGTTCCCACTAATTCTTTAAAACAGTATCGCCGTTGTACGCGGACGAAAAGAATTCTGGTAAGTTTTAGAGTGTTACAATTCGGTGGAAACTGCACAGTACAGCTTGAAGTGAGCAAACCAACGGTCCGTAAATAGTAAACTACAAACCAGCGTGCACACACAGTCAGCCAATTCCTATATGAAAACTGTACCATTACAGTAGACGCAGAGTACTACTAGTAACCCTAAGCAACTGATACATAGGAAATCCAGTGGCAAACAATGACAACAAATTACAAAAGATATTAACTGCTTTAAAGGGTGGTTTGTGTAACCTCTCGCTGTGAACCTATCATCGAATATCTCCTTGCAACCTATGTGAAAAGAACCATACAAGTTTTTGCCCTTATCTTAAGAAGGATTTGTTACATGTCAAAGGGGTTCAAGAGAGAAGCCATGAGATGCAAAGAATTCGGAGACACTCGAGGATGATCAAAACTTTGACTAAAATATCATCCGTGCGCCAAGCCATTCATTAGCAGAACTTTTAAGTTTTAAACAGGGATAAGGGCTAATTGGAACACTCTCTGGAACTATACAGTATCAGCATGAAAGTTGGTTATATCGATAGAATTCTCTTGCGTTTGGAGTTCATTTAAATTTTTGTCAAAGGCCGAATCATCTATGAGTAGGTGGGAAATAGCCCACATCCTGAGCTTCCTGATCAACTTTCTAAAACGCTCCTACGTATCATCACAACTACACATTTCTGTCAGAATGTTGTTATAGTGTGATGATATGATTGAACAACACTAGCCTCACACACACTGTTTCTTCACTTCCGTGCGTATAAACCATCCAACACAGTTCATCCCACCACTAGCATAGCGATAGGAACGCACAAGAAGATGTTTGTAACACTTTCGAACACACACACATAAGCCTATTTGAATTTTATGATATGCAAAGTTACTAAGTGAAAACGTGCCGACGAAGAACGAGCACCTCTTAAATATGACATATTATTAAAATAGCTGTGTGGGTGCATTGTAGTGTACACTTTCGGATTTGTGAACACCGTAACTTTCAATGCTGGTGTAAGAATTTGGGCTTAAAGCTTGAATTTTGAATTTGTATATATCTGACTCCCATTTAACGAAAGGATGAGATAGATTGTCAAATAAATGACATTGTTACAGTAGCTGTTTTGGTTTAACAAAACAGTTGGGGCAAGAAAAATGTTAGATGCAAGCAATTCGTGTTGACGTGTCAGCGCCACATATATGGTAACATGATTTATTTTTGTGTCAAATTAAAGGGGTGTGATCGATAATCGTTCAGTGGGTTAGGAAAGGTCACTAAGTCCAGAGTAGGGTAAAGTTTGCGAACAATTTCTTCCTAATATTAAAGGCCGGCTTCAGTCGATTGATTGAGACCACCTCAGGAGACCACAAGAATTTTGGTTCGGAATGATGTAACAGGATTCTGAATGAACAGGGTGAATCGATGACGCAACCATTGTTCAGAACGGGCCTTGCGACTGCGATCATTGGTTGCTTGCCCGTTCTAACGCCAATGCAGTGCTTTGGTAACAATGAGTTCTACATCCGTTCAAGCAAATGTTTATTCACTCTAGAGATCAAGCATCTCTCGACTCTGCCTACGTAACTTTTTTGCAGTCACATATAAATTGGCAAACGCAGTGTGATGTGACACTGATAGACTGATCTTCCTTGAGTGAATGCATAAAGTAGCTCCTGTGTCCGAACTAGTAGAAAAAGATCGGCTAATTTAAATGTTCAGTTAATCAAAATCAATAGTTTTTGCCTTGATTGATCCATGTTATAATAACCCCTGAAAGGTAGTTCCATATAACTCTTCCTCTTTCTCACAACGATCATCTGTTCAGATGGCGGTTTTCATTTACGCTGCCTTCTTGTGAACTATTTTTGAGAACAACTAGATCGTAGTAAAGGCGCAATCAAGTCTAATTCCTCTGCAAGACCACCATGTTTACATATTCGTTTTGCTCGTGCGAACAACTTGCTCACTAGTGTGCGTTTGTGGTGGGCTCATGTGAAACGACCAATGCTCAGGTACTGACCAGATCACGTGGACTTCCTATAGACACCTCATGTAATACAGTCATCTTTCCGGCTGCTTATGGGCATGTCTAGAAACCTCGGACAATTATCAGTCTGAAACTTACACGTTACATTCAGGTTGGGATGACAACTATTTAAACGCCACACTAAATCACTTAATACCCTTTTGGGGCCGCTGAATACTAGTGTATCATCAGCTTATCGTTTTTGTTATGACAGAATTGTTATGTCTGCTGTTAACTCTTGCTCAATCCTTATAATGAAAAATCCGCTAACTTGGGCCGTATTTGACTTCCGGTTGCTACCCTATCTAGTTGGCTGAAGGTGACGTTCTCAGTATATAACTCGAAAGTTTCTCTCAGAACTTCACTAGGCAGAAGCAGAGTAATGTGGCTGGTTTCGACTAGTTCACAAATATAAACAGTTGTTTCGTGTGGCGGGACATTTGTGAACCGTGAGTGAAAGTCTACGGAGCACACCAACTTGTTAGCGAGGTTGACATTACCCAAGTCAATTATCAGTTTAAAAGTCTTTAATGGATTATGCCCGAAGCTTTCGGTTCAGTGGAGTTAGAATGATGACTAACCAACGTAGTAATTTAGTTTGGTTTTTATAACTCAAGCGATCAGAATCCGTCCAAGCCTGACAACAGCAGCAAACAGACGACCGGTTACTTAGAGCCGTTACCCATGTATACAGTATGAAACGTTAACTCACGCAGATGTACTTACTGCTATGTGATTTAGCAACCCTAGTTGTTACGGCTGGAAACCGGCCAATCCACATCACTATTTTTTTCTAGCAACAAGCAAAAAAAAAAGAAATTTCTAGTGTTTAAACGTTTTACGAACTTCATTTATGAAAGCCGTTAAAGTTGAGTTCTTATTTGGAGGAAAGCATCGTGACCTCTTACATAGGTATCGATGTGTGCCTCTGTGACCATTGCTAGTGCAGAGTGTAAATAAATGGTGTAATATCTTCTACGAAATGGTATCAGTGGAAAGCGATGAGGTTACACATCTACCTTGGTAATCCTCCTGTCACAAGAACTGATTTCACAAGAACGGTCTGTGTTGTACAAAAACGTGAAGTTTTTATCGAAATTTTACGGTTGGTTCAATCTGTCACTGAATGATGAGCCCCGTCAAGGACGAACCCATTTGGGTGGTGCTTCCAGTTGATGTTGAATAGGACAGATCAATTGTCAGCCTCCTTTTCCTTACAGAATCAATCTTTATGACTACTCACAACTACTTATATGTAAACGACGTTTATACGCAATATGTTTTTAAAGTCAACATTTGGAGACATGAGCTATCCAGTACGACAATCACCAAAGTAGTAATAGCTTACAGAATAGCCTATCACGTCCACTTACAAGACCGTCTGCATCAATGTCCGTAAGCTCCACTGTAGTTTCAAATTTTAACAGAAGTTAAATTGGCTGTATTATTTCTGTTTTTTCTCATTGAAGAGTTGTTTCTCAAAAATCCTCCTCTTTTTATATCCATCTCCCGTCGATCTGAAGTTCCCTTGTGGATGTAATTTGTCATAGGCGGTGATGAAAGGTGGTTCGTTATACAAAATTGACAAGGTGTAGACATTCGATCGTATAGTCTTATACAAGAGGCATAAGAATGCGGTATTCTGTCAGTCAGCATTCAGGTACACTGCTGTTCCAAACCAGTGAACGTTCTCTTCCAATCTTCCATCTCGCAGAATTGTGCACGGTGTGAGTAATTTGTCTAAGAGTTTGTGTTAATATTTACAGACAGCAGTAGCGTGCCACATTTCACTGTACCCTTGTCAAGTCAACCTGAATAAAGCTCTGTTCGTCTAGTAGGTAAATTTCTGACATGAATATACAACGGCAGCAGTAGGGGAAATTTCCGTAAAAGGACTTCATATGTGAATCCCAGTCACCTTTCAAGATGGCAAGCAAAGGAAGTGTTTAAGGATGTCGTAAGTTCAAACAAACGTTTCGTGTGTATTGTGTTAAACGAAAAGACTAAAATGAGGTGACATGCGAGATCAAAAAAGATTCTACCAATAAATTTGTCGCTAACGATAAAGTGTCTGTAAATAGTCAACTTAGTGGTCATCAAAACAGGTGGCAAAGTTATTGAGTAATCATACCAAGGATTTGCTGCATCTCGTGGAAAATTTAAACGAATTAACGGCGGTAAAAGTATTTTAAACAACGTGAGAGAGTATACGCGATAATAAAACAGTAAATCAATGAATAATGAGGCTCGGAGTTGTGCATTATAAAAATCTGTTTCCCACTTAACGCACAGGGTTACTGTGTCAACTGATCACGAAAGGTTGTATGAAGAAAGAACGGTTGATGCAGGTCGTAGGTGCTATAAAGATTACCATAGCATCCATCCCTAAGGAACGAGAACAAATATCATGGCACTTAAAAAATACGAGAAACAGGTGGACTTAACAAAGCTACACGTCTTTCTCGTAAAAGCAGAGCGTAACTACCACTTGAATGTGGAACTTTAACCAGTTCATCTGAACAAAGCAACCGGTTATATTAAAGAGAAACGGAAACGTAAAAGAATTCTACCATATGAAATGTTTTAGTCACTGTGCACAACAAAAATATCTCTGTCCATTCAAACGAAGTTATTATTTAAAATGGACACCCAATGCATTTCAGCCGTAAGCATCCCAGAACAAATGTTACCCTACAACTCGTCAACACAATATCACGCAGTCCAATAAACACGTCTGTACCGTATACGGGCCGTGATGAGGAAAGCTGCACAGTACCTAATCCCACTACACTGCATTTAGTTACTCAAGCACTTCCGACTCCCAAAGAAGAACTAGTGTCAACATTCGCTGAGCCAATCATTTCCAGGAATTTCCCTCTGTGTGCGGACTGTAAAAACTAGGCCGTATAATTGACCCTTAAGTGTCATGTGCGAGACGGCGGAAATCGCCACACTGAAGATCTTGTCTGAATTCAACCAGGTAGTTGATTTCAAGAAGGGTTTTGCTATTGTTCAAACCCTAAACAACCGTTGTTTATTTTCTTCCTAAGCGTTACTTGTGCACCTCAGGACAATTGGTAATGAACGCAGCACTGTCCGCTGAAACATAAATTTATTACCAGTAATATTTTTATTTTCTGCACTTCTGATTTCGCTTATGTCTTCATGGTTACTTTGTGTTGTTCACGAACATTAGCTTTTAATTTCCCATACAACGCTCACCTGTTCGTTTCCTTAAATGACCCATCAATTTTCGCGTCATAGTTAAACTAATCTCTACTCTATCTGCCAGCATTTTATCCCTGTGTTTGGCTGCACATTTCCCCATTCAGTGACTTTCATGTATCCAGACGTGCCGCACACACTTATCCACTAAACAAACTTACAGAGTTCGTGTGTAAGCAATTGCCTAAAATGAAGGAAATGTCGCTCCAGCATACAACGTAAGTAACAATCATGAACAGTTTTGTGCAGGTTCTTTAATAAAAATTGAATTTCGTTACATGAAGCAATCCAGACAACTATATTTTATCTAGGACAAATTAACTGTTTCAACTCGACTGAAATTCTGTAAGAGCAAACCGTCTCTGAATGAAAATTCAGCATGAACATGTCTGAACTGAAATCTAACAGTCTGTTTATAAAGTTTGTAACGATACATTCATATTTTCTCATCAACATCACGTAGGTGAACACTAAATGTCCTCGTTAAAACTAACTGATATGAATTCCGTGTTTTTTGTCCTAATGGTTGATTATGAGTACGGACGTTTCAGATGAAGGAACAAGCATACTAGAAGGTCTGGAATACATAATGCATATTTTTTTTAGATAAATGACACAGGTAGAAAGAAAGCACATATTTTACATCTCACTGAACTTACTTTGGTCTTCAGTTCAAACTTTCTAACGGGAATTCGTTTTAATCCGAAAGACAAGTACGAATGATAAAGGAAACGTCGTCGAAAATCGGAGATCGAGACTCGTCTTGTTTACCCAGGTCCAAAGAAGCGATAACCTTACAGATAGGTTCCAGTCTTGAGTCGACTGGTAGTGGTTCGTCTAAGGTTGGCTATCGCCAGGCTAGCATTGACGTGAACAATGCCTGTGGGAGTGCAAAAATCGAATTCTCTTCGTTTTGTTTCTGTTGTTCAAGGCAAGCGGAGTGCGTGCGTACATCTGTCATTTCGTGAGTGCATGTGTACGGTTAGAACTGTGTGGGTCTAGGTGCACATGGGCGTAGCAGCACTCCATTGTTCACACACAGTTTGGGCAATATCCGAACGTGTAGCAGACATGCGGTTTTAGACACACATAAAGTGCTTACGTGCACGACACCTACGCACAAGCACACGACAAAGTGGTTCTGTCCGACCCCGTCGTCAGAAGTGCCGTGACGATTGCCGGCACAGCTGTCGGGCATGCAAGAGTGCCAAGTTAAATCGGGAGGTACTACCACACACGGGAATGCACCAATCGAGTGTGGCTATTGATTAGGGGCGAATGCATCGGCAAAGACGATGGAAGCAAAATTTGTTCGCACACAGGGCATACCAACAATCCCTTGAAGTCAAAGATCGATACGATTGTGGCACACGCTAGCAGAGGCGTTCCGCGTGGATGACAAGGCCAGTGCTGTCCCACACGGGTCGCGTTCGGCTTATAAGTTCACAAACGGACATTCTGGCCGGTCAATATGTGTACCTGTGTGTTTGCATGGCCAACTCTTCCATGAGGGAATGGGAAGGTGATAGAGTGAATTGGGTGTGCCGTTTAAAAATGTGTAACTGAGCCTTTTTTCAACAAATGGTCTTGACGGGGAAGGGAAATGTGGTTATTAGGAAAACCGTAACATAGAAGGACTTGAATGCCGTCAGGTATTCCATTTTACAATTCTTTTCCGTTTTCTTTTGTTTTCTGGATGTCAAATTTTTGATATTCGCCGATGCGGTGAAAAAGACAGTGTTAAGTTATTACTTGTCAGAGTTAATTGAAACAGATCGAGAAGTGTATCGCGATAGTTTTCAAAGGTCATATTTCGACGGAACCGATCATACGGAAATTATCAGCTGCCGTTAACCTGTTGTCGAACTAGACGTTCATTCTGATTCCGTTAATAATTTGGGGTTAACATCGATGTACAGATGGGCCTAATTGCGAAATGTCGTTGACTGCGTACTACCCTTTTTACTCCAGTAACTTTTACTTTGATCCCTACCAGTGGACATGTCCAGAAACATCATCTATATTGGTTCAATGAGCTGAAGAAGTTCAGCCGGGTTCTGTTAGCGCAGCTAGTCGATTACAGGTGTATTACGGGGAGAACACCGATACACAGAGTGCATGGGATAAATAAACCTTGTATGAATTTATCCTGTATCCAGGTTGATGGCGGCGCACGCTAACATGCTCGTGGCGAACACTGAGTGCGTGGATGTGTTCATACGACGTAGAACGCACGCTGAAAACACCTCTGGTAAACCAATCGTTTGGCCCGGTACGTCCAACTGTGCAATCTTCCGTAATCTTCACCCGAAAGACCTACTAGTTTGAGTATTACAGTGGTACCCATCCGAGTACTAGTGTGAAGGTTATTGACGGCAGGGCTGAAACACTCAGAGTGATCGACCGATTCCAACCTCCAGGCTTCGGCAAGTAGTCTCCGGAGTAGGTGGTAAACCAACAATTGATTCAAACGGAACAATCCATCCCACATGAGTAGCCTAGAGGTCTACGAACAGCGCACTCAGCTGGAGGACAGACTAACCGCAACCAATCATGTCCCTGTACTTCAGCTTATTCAGACAGTGGGGTACAGTAGAATTGTTTAACTACGTGTGAGAATGTGTCAATCAGTAGCTGATAATGAACCGGCTAAACAAACAACCATAGGAACTAACTACTTGATAAACTACATGCAACCATATGGTTTTACTAATATTTTCTTAAACGTATCTGCAGTTAGTTTTAGCCTTCCTCGCGTTTTGGTTCCTCCAGTGTTCTGCACTGTGAAGATTTTGCAAAACAAGTTATTCGTATATTACACGCACCGCGTCTCGCTGCCCACAACTAAACCTAGCTACTTCAGTAAATACCGAAACAAACACAAGGTAATGCTCAACTGCGAATCAATAGACAACGCTGCTAGATGTTCTCAATATTGATTATTTTCAGCTAGAACGACTGAACGCGTTTTATCGTGTCATAACATACTACTCAGCTGGAGCTGACTGTAAGCGAGGTTACTCATCGATTAAGGCAAGTGCTACCACAAAGCTATCAACTCAAACTCGTAGACAATGTTATCGATATGCTTTCTCAACTGGAAATGCGGGTCAAGTACCTGAAGGAAAGCAATTTTACCGCCTCTGCTGTTCTGGTCAGCGCATGAATGCAGCCTGTTGATGGATAATAGAACTAGAACCTGTTCGTCACATCATGTTTTTGGTTACTTCCCTTCGTGTCGTTTTGTGCTTCACATGCATCTTACTTTCTCTGAAAACATCGACGATTAGACCCGATCGCACGACTGCCAACTTTGGCTTCAGTGTGTGATATTCTTCAATCATTCGGTAGAATGTCTAACAGTGTGGTAAGTTTAAACACGACTGACAGGAAGCGGTTGGCCTAAAGCATACGATGTATGAGTTCCACTATCAGAGAGCATTCGGATTAGCATCCATTTATTGCAAGGGGACTGCAACATTCGTTTACGGTCTAGAGCGTCCTCTTTTGAGTTGGATCATGAACGTACCTGTGGTTCCAGTTCGAGTCTGTTTGTCAGTTAACCATTGCCTGACCTATACTGCCATTTCAGACCCATACTGCCAACTTGATATGGTGGTCGGCTTGTGTGCATTTCTATCCGGCGGGCTATGCTGACTAGGACTCCGGTCCTTTCGGGTGCAACCCTGTCAGATAGGTTAAAGTAGAGCAATCAGACGAGAAACAGTTACACTCATAGAATTGTACATCACACTACTGACCGTGTAGGAGTGCTTAGGTAGCGAGACACGATCCCATGGGCATACAGAAGAACTATTTCTATGGTTGTGACACTGTTGTCTTCCGTATCAGGAAGAAAGGGGTTGGTAAAAGTACCCTCAAACAAACGGCACTCTGGTTACCCAGCGGTTGACCATGAAAGCTGGTGTATTGTCGCATACGGTCGACAATAATCCGGTATCATCCAAAGGCCTGGGTTAGCCTCAAGTACATCCACTGTGAACAGCAATGCTATGAACCAGGGAATAATGTATTATTCATTGCGCCTTCGGGCTATGCAAGTCCTTCACTGGCGAGTTATTCAGACTCCTGAGTCATTGGCTCCATAGGTCATCTGGCAGTTTATCATACCGGGCATCATACACCTGAAATGAGTATGTGGCGATGACGAGGCACGCTGATGTTTCCCAGTGTTACGCACAGGTGACAAGGCGTAGCCGGAGATGCTGTCATTCGGAATTCGTCAGTTGATTGTTCGTTGTTCTTTTAGCATAAGTGGCGTAAAGGTGACGTCAGCGAAGTTCAACAGTGGTGCTAAGCTGGCCTTTTTGATACACAAAACTTTGTGGGTGGGTAAGATTCATGGTTCTACCGAACACAAGAAGAAATGAGTTGTAGTTGCTTGCATGAATTTTTTCTCATGGATCAGTCCGAATAAATTTGAAAGGACAGGCGGTGACAAGGTTCGGAGGTTCGGTGGTGACTGCCGATTGACCCTGAACATGAAGTCATAAGTATATGCTGCAACCACAACACAACAGACGGATTTCATGTGGTCGTTACAGTCAAAGCCCAGGGGGAAGCTTAAATACAATCTCCTTCCTTTCGGACTGCATGTGTAGCCCACAGCATTCCAAACTGTTATTGACTGGGTTCTCGTTAGAATGTTTTGGCCACTTGCACACCAAGATGATGTGGCTGTATTTGGAAAGATGTAAAACAAGCATGGCTAGAAGACGTTACCAATTTTTCGAAGTATTGCTAAGGTCAACGCGTCAAGCAAACTAGTGAAATTCACCGTCGGTATTATATAATTTGAATTCCTCTTGTTCTGGCCTGATTGGCGACTACCAGCAGAAACACTTTACCAACAGTTAATAGTTAAGAATCGGAAAAGTCAACGACAAATTCCGGTTTATGTGTAATACTATTGCCATATTTTGTTGCTCAAGGGGCAAACGACTTGATAGTGACTCGAGTAAGCGGAGTGAGTTTTTGATATATTGTGGCGTGTCTAATACCAGGACCGTTCTCGCTGTTCATACGCACGTCGTCTGCCATGGACGTGTCAGAGACTGTAGTCGGATCTTCCACGCAGTGCACAGACGTTTATAATGGTCCCAGTTGTAAACATTTCCAAGCCATCTTGTTCAACAACACATTTTCATTAAGGATAGGTCAGACTCCAAATCAACAACTGAGATGCCTCAGCAGCGTTACATTACAACGGCCATGAAATTTTTCACTG
The DNA here is from genome assembly GCA_008508345.1 of Paragonimus westermani. Classification (NCBI taxonomy): domain Eukaryota; kingdom Metazoa; phylum Platyhelminthes; class Trematoda; order Plagiorchiida; family Troglotrematidae; genus Paragonimus; species Paragonimus westermani. The sequence goes on from QNGE01000876.1 coordinate 184,475, forward strand.
AGCAGATAGACTAATCCCTCGGGCGGACTTTTGTTAAGTTATTCCATGCTGAATGATCCCAGGCTTGTCATTTTACTTTACGACCGAGTTTTGTTTCATGGGCGGAGCTGTAAAATTTTATTCGGTGGACGGCTGACATCCAGACAGACACTGAAGATAATCGCTACTTTTTATCGAATGCAGCAAAAGTTACTGACAGAGCCGGGTGCTGAAACGTCCCGTAAAAGAATGACTGCTCGTACCGCTTCTTCTTTAAGAAAATGTGTTAAATGACTTTCTTGTGTCATACAGAGATGGAAGAGAAGTCCATTGCGATATGGATGTGCCAGCAAGTGGTATTATAGACTACCAGAAATAAACTTTCCACTTATGGAATGGACTGCTTGCTCTAAAAGCCAGGAGCCTTAATAGAAGATGCAGCAGACTATTGTAGATCGGTTTTCAGAAGATATCTCTTTTTGGCACTAACCAACTCGGTCATCACTCTGATGAGGCAGTTTACTCTCCAAGTTAGCTGAAGGTGGTTCAGACTCAAGTGACGTAAAAAGCTGTGGACATTAGCCTATAACATAGAAATGCACTTATTCCGTTCAGGCGGCTATAAAATCGTTTAAAGCGTGCATCAACTCTGTCAAGAAAGAAAGCTATACTCTCCGGGAAAATTCATGAACAACTTTCTTCCGCAGTATCAGACTGCGGTACAGTGAACAACCGTGGAGAGTTTAGAAGTCTTCAGCGATTTCTGCTATGCATGAATTCCAGTGTTGTGGACAGCGTCCGTGGAAGTAAGTGGCAGCTGGTGCAGGGTATCATCAAGAGTAAGCTTTCCAGGTAGAGGGTTGTGATTGATAGCATTCACGATGCCATTGTTAATTGACAACATCGAACACCATCAGGACTGTTGCCCAATGTTTTATTGAGGTCAACAGTCTTCAAGTTTACATTAACACCTATCAGTAGGACCTTCACACAGGAACCAGGAGGTGTGTCAATGTAGACAGCCAACAATATGGTAAGTTTATGAGAGGAAAGTTTTAATGACTCCCGTGAACTGCGTTGCCACACAGACTACAGCCCAGTAATGCTGTCCAGTCTCCAGTCAAAAGTAGTGACACTTGATATCAATCGGGTAATGCCTTCTCCTAGTCCACGTTATCTAATCAGATAGTCAGCTATGACTAGGATAAAAACTTTTGTGACAAAGTGCAGTGTATTGCGCACTTACTTTCCTGTCTTACCCCATTAAAACCATGCTCACTCGGGCTTTTAGTCTCCCGCTGGCATTTCCCCCGTTTGCTCAATCTCATCCAATTCTAGATGCGGGACCCAGACGAAAATAGGCACACAGTATTGTGGTCGTATTCAGCTCATCTGCCAAAACTACGCAATAGCAATTTGGTACTCGCTCTTAACTGGTTTTCACCCTACTCTCTAAGTCGCAGGTTTGAGCTAGGGTTACCTCAGTTGTTTTTGTCCAGGTTTGGGCAACTTACCTGTACCCAGCCAGCACATAACCTTATATGCCACGTGGCGACAAACATTTGTGATGTATATTATGAAAAACTGAGTTAATCAGTGGTGTATTACTAAGACCCGCTTTGGACTGTTTGCATTCACCAAGCAATGGGAATGTGCTGCTCTTTCCGATAAGGATCCGTATTGTCAAAATTTCAAGGTAATTCGAGTTCACGCAGTAGCGGCTAACGTAAATTAATGATGGCGCACTACAAGTGTCAAGTAAACAAGGGATTTGTGGTAGCCAAATGCGTACAGCTTGGATATTATTTCCATCGGGCTGCCAGTTCGCAAATTTACACTTTTCTTGCCTTAACTACTGCTATCACGCAATGAGCATACGTCTGGTGATTTGTGAGTTAAATAGTCACAATGACATTCTCGTGTAAATCGATATTACCCATCCATGATTCTATGTCAGATACTCTAATGAATTTCACTAGAACGACCTGACCCGGTTAAATCTCACTGGAGTCCAAACACGGTCAGAAGGCTCGCTCTGACAAGCTTTCAAACCGATTAGGATCGGCAAATACTAATTTTGTACTGCGGGGAACAGGACTGTATCGGTCAATCAACAGTGTATACGTATTCTGGGTCAATGGATCTCTATTCAGCACCAAACTATAGTTCACATGAATTGATTTGCGAATGCTTGCCGACCTAGCTGTATGTGCGTACCTTCATACAATGTTAGAACCGTGGTGTAACATTTCCAATTCTGATTTTCCTCCCACTCAATTGGCATGATTTATTTGTGATGAGCAACCTTAGGAGTATTGAGCTGTATCGGAAAACCTTCTGAGTCATCTGACGCTGAAATTAAGCCCTTGAAAAACGACATTGCTTCGAAGGTAGGCAAATAGGAGAAAGAACTTCTGATACGAGTTCCGCTTGTTCTGCAAATATTCCCTATTTTATCCCCCATGCTTTTTGGGCCTAACGTTGCCTTTCATGTAATACTTCTGGACCTCACTCATTGTTTTTCTGGCTCACCCTCATAGCATAATCTTTGCGGACAGCCCGGTTTTCTGCGTCTCATTTGGGAACCAATTAGACAGCCTCTGGCTGGGAATGTTAAGCAGTGGTTTGAGGTTTATTTAGTAGGACCCATTGACTACAAGATGAAGAATGACGGTCAGTTGCTAGAAATAGTCAAATAGCGTTGAATTATGGCGGGAACACGCGCAGTTTTAACAGTCAAAACTGTCCAGTTCATTCCTCTGGATGGCGGACCAAGAGTGTCAGTTGCAATAATAGGCTGTGTGGAATATTGTAAAGTTGTTTTACTCCTTTCATCGGCGGACTATATGCATAGTCCAGGTGTATACATTACTGCCTTCAACAACATTCTAAGATATGGCACGTATAAAAGGCCTCTTAATTCGGAATTGGTTTCAATGGTAACAAACATTTTCATGACAAACTGGAATGTTATGCGGATGAAACAGCCGGTTTCTGTTGATTCAACCCATCAAATATTTTGCCATGTTAAACACTGGACATTATTCAGCAAGCATTAGTCGATTGTGCATGCCTTTGAATTGCCTACATTTCCGAGAAACGTGGTTAGGACCTTTAGGCTTATTCATAGAGGTGCAAAAAGAAGGTTGGACTGAAGCGTGCTGCATTCCGTTAATCAAGGATTATTATTGGTAGTGCGATAGAATAACCTCGCTAATCAGAGAAGTAGGCTTGTGCTTTTCAAACATTGAGCCAAGAACAAAAATTCGTTCTCCAATTCATTCATCTTCACCATCATCATAGCAGCTATGAGCCTGTGGCTCCGACCGATGCGCATCTAAACATTGACGTGGAATATCCTGAAAAAGAACGTTACCAAGAAGGTAGAACAGCAGAACAACTAGAAATGGTAATAGTGCACATACGTTATCGATTGCGCCACACCGCCACACGGGATAACGTGTATAACCAACATTATTAGTGATCACGAGGACCCCCGCCAGGCAGATAACACCTACCAACTTTGCTAATAGAGCAGTCAAGCTCTTCATATTTCGTGACCATGTTGCGGCATGGCCACTACGCGATATCACTTAACTGTTGATGATCTCAGTATATAATACTCGGTAAGGTGAACGATCAGATTGCGTGCGGAGTGTGTGACCCAACTATCGCAGGCTGTGCAACGTGAGCTGTTGACCAGTTGGCCATGCATCCCGACCGTTCCGAAATGCGCGCCGGCTAATGGCCGTATTTTTCACGTGATGGGCCCATTTAATGCGAGCTAATTGTCAGAGACAACCAAAGCAAGATTATTGAGATGTTTGTTGCTAACAGTCCACGTTTCTGTATCACAGAGCAAAACAGAACGTACACACACGCATTAGAATCCATTCCTTTTGAAGACAACATCACGCACTTCGACACCACTGATGGCGTAGACTGAAAGAGGTAAATCGTGCTTTTGATCTCCTCGTTGGTGACTTATCAGCAATATTACAGGCTGAAGAGATAGTGTTACCCAAGTATGTGCAACAGTTCACAGCCCGGAATAGACTACCTCCAGTGAAGAGAGTAGGAATAAAGATGTCTCCATCTTGAAGCAGCAGTTCGCATTTTGAGAGTACGAGGCGCATTCCATTCAGATAGTCCCGGCCATTCACCTCCGTCAGCATGGTCTGCGTTTCTTTGAAAGGAGGGGCTAAATGAAACAATATCATCCGCATACCCCGGGGTGGTCAACTTTGCTCCATGAAGACGTTCAACAACACGTTCACTGGACTCTTTAAGCGCACTCTTGACGAACACTACTAGTAGTGGTAAACGCCCTGGTCAGTTGCTCATAAGCCGTCATCCTGTTTACAGGAAGGGCACAAAGTGATCTCAGTAGATTCATATATTATTCTGGTACCCTTTTGCGAAGATGGCAGTTCCAAAGAACGTTATGAGCAACCAGGTCGAAAGCAGTCTCTAGGTATAAAAGACCAGGACCGTCAACCGGCTGTACCACTGCCGATTTCTTGAGTTCCTTCGCAGAGTAGAAATGTGATCAGCGTACTCTCTACCGGATCGGACTCATGCCCATATTTCACGTATCTGACTTTGTATGGACCTAGTGAGCCAAAGTAAAACGAGGTCAGTGAGTAACTTGGACGCAACAGATATTACACCGATACCTCTTTGGTTGTAAAATAGACTGCGAACTTCATTTTTGGAAAAGGGAACTACCGTTGATTGATACCGATCATGAGGTACCTCTTTAGTCCTCCAAATCGTCTGGAGGAGTCTGTTCAGTTCTGGTATCAACCTGTTCGCATCATCGTTGAAACGAGAAGGCGAGGTGTGGTCTGGATCAGTAACCTTGTTGCACTTCAATAACTTGAGCTCCAGGGCCACTTTTGTTTCCAACGAAGGGTAATCTAGAGAGCAGTAACTGATCAGTCAGGTTCGTTGTCCACATGGTCTGGTTGAAACCAGATGAAGTGTTACTCAAAATGCTCAGCCTAACGGTCAAGTCGGCGCGTTTGGCTAGTGATAAGTGAACCATCTTTTTTACATCTGGTCTCAAGTACACTGACTCGACGGCCAAAACAACCACGGATCGCGTGAGATAAGTCTCTGCTATTCCTATATAAAGATGTTCTTTCTACCTATTTTAAAAGTTCCACCAATTGGTGCTGACAGTCGTTTTTCAGGCTCTTAGCAAGCTTACGTTTAAGTTCTTAACGGTCGCCATCATATTCAGAACCAGATGGAATGAAGCGATACATGTTCATGAGGCTAATCAATGTGGCAGAAATCCAGTTCTGTCGCGATTGCCCAGCTCCCTCGAAATACACCTTCCAAAAGCATCTTTCAATAGATGTTGCTATTCGTTCCCAGTGTTCGTTAGGATCTCTCACCTGGTTCACCAGTGCTTCCTGGTAAGCGCTTTTACACTCTCCCTGCTCAAATATCGGTTACTTTTCTTGCATTTAAGAGCATATGACTTCTAGGAAAACGAAAAAACCAAGCGAGCATGCACTAAGGCATGTGGTTGCTTCATAATGCACGGCAGTCCCTAATAAAATGGCGCCGCCATTAACTGCATGCTGTGGGACACAGCTGCGGCTACTGCTGAGAAGCACAAAGAGGTCTCTATGCAACACAGTCCCTCTTTCTGTGTCGGAGTGCGATGCTGTAATCGTAGATACTGTGAGATGCGCACAACTGTAAAAGTCTTTCGTCATTGTCACTGCGTGGTGCCCTGAAACTTAGCATACATCCTAGTCACTTCTACTTTGGTGAGAGACGTCTGAGGTGAGCAACAAAATCGCCCCCTAGTATGATGGTGTCTGAGTGTTTGTCTGCCGCAGGAGATCAACGATGGGGTCGTAGAACGTATCTTTGGTAACATCCGAACAACTCCGTCAAAGCCTACGCTGATACAATTAACACACAACTCCTTCTCGATTTGCGTCGACAGACTTTTACCAGTATAATGAATCTGGCAGCACACAAGCAACGGTTCGATAGGATCCAGTCGAATAAACATCGCTCTGCTCGGGAACCCAATACGGCTCCCACTGCGGTTTGACTAGGAGATTCAGCTTCGGCGTCTCCGGAAACCCGAGAGAGAAACGCTTGAATCTAGAGATGAACTTAAGTACGTAAAGATGTTAAAATCGTAGACTGACACCTCAGGCAGGCAGCACGCATCAAGCTCCAGGCTTGAAAGTGTACTTGCCAGAGCAGGTTACTGACCGACTTGTCATAGAGTGCGAACTTAACTTTAGAAAACAATTGTTGTCTGAAGGTATATGGAAGTCAGAAAACTGTGGGGGTACGATAGAGGGTGGAATTCGTAGTGAATGAATAATTTCACAGAGGGGAGAACGGTACCTTCTGATACTTTCCGGTAGTTTAGGCCACGGAACAGGGTTGGCTTTAGGGACGTACACCGCCAGCTTGCTGCGGTGGTTAGTTTTGTGCGGTGTTTTGATCCAGCGGCTTATGCTGACTAAGGCTTCGTCAGTGCAGGTACAGACTTGTTAGAAAGGTCAGCGGGCAGCAGTCAGACGAAATACTGATACACTCATAGGGTTGTATGCCGCACTACTGACCACGTAGGACTGTTTTGGTAGTAAGGCACGATCCCTTGAACGTACAGTAACACTGCTCTTTATATAGTCGTGGCACTGCTATATTCCGAATTAAGGGAAAGGAGGTTGGAAAAGTTATCCTCCGAAGTACCCCGCGACGGATTTGTTTAGCCGCCGCAACGTCAACACTACCTGGCTAAACATCAAGTTGGCGGCAGCCGGTTTTGCAGCAAAGGCCTGGCACTACTAAGAAGCATATAGCTGAATCTCATTTGAGTGGTACGCGTAGAAATAGAATAATCCAAAATGAGTTGGAAAAGTGGCCTTGCTAGTAGTGTATGACCACCCGAGGGTATCGTATTGCCCTCAGGATGAACGCTGGCGAAAGGTCACAATGCCTTTACACTATTCTGAGGATAATTGTAATGACGACACTGCGGTTGTTGAGCTCTTGTGCCAGTGGTCTCAGCGTGGACACACTTCCATGAATCGATAATCATTAGGGTAATCCCGATATGACCAGCACCACACCGTGTAACTGTTCTACTCATGTTGTAACTTGATGAGATGGATTGACTGATTTGGGCTCGAAGAGGAGTTGAGTTTCTGGCAGACTCAGCTGAGCGTACAAGATAATGCCAAAAGTCTCCAGGAGTCCTGAGGTGCTGTCGCGTGCTAGTTGAGCAGACCGAAAGGCAATTTATAGACGGAGGGAGGTGCATAGAAACAGCCAAATCAATCCAAAGTAAACCATACTTAACAAAGACTGAGATGCAACACAACTTGACATAAGAATTCAACGACTCCACAAAAACCGGATAACGGACCATAACTAACTCTTTGGTTTTGGAGTAGAGTATTCTCTGTACGCAGTCCCCTCGACCAGAAAGAATTCACTTTTGAAGCTGAGTTTTGCTAATCCCAAAAGGTGTGCTGCCGAAATAAAGAAGACTCCCGTCTATTAGGGTCACTTTTGCACGAAGACATTCGTAGAGTCAACGACGATGAGCAGAGTTATTTTCGTTTGCCATCCTGGTGACGAGTGACTGAATATACGATGCTACGTATGTTGACATGAATGGTTGCTATATAGCCGCTAAACCAACACACACGTCAAACTAGACAAAACCGCCAACGAAAAATCAGAGTGGAAGGATTATGGATTCCACCTGGTCGGTCCGTAGACGGTTTCAAAACTACGACAATTAGGTGAGATTTAGACAGCCAGAAAAGGCTAAATACGGCTAACGACACCTGCACTTGCAATAAAAACGCTCTTCCAGCGGGTCGTGTCAAACGGAAGTTTTGTTAACAACGTGTGTAGCACCATGAAAAGAAGGGATTATGGAAAATGCTGGTGGTCTTGCTGTACTGGAACATCACAGGCAAAATAATGAAAGATAGTCTCTGCTAGTTATGTCAAACTTAATGAGTATGCACTAAGCAGTTTACAGTATTCAGCAGGTAGAAAGAGTTGAGTGACACATGAAACATCCTATAAATGAGCAAAGAGTCTTAACAGTTAAACCACGCACCAGCAACCGTAGATTGCGACATCGCTGTTGCCCTGTGTCTCACTCGCGTTAGTTAAATTCATTTAAATCAACCTTACTTCCTTTCCACAAAATACAGCATGTGATCTGCAAATTTAAGTTGCTGAAGGTGTACGGAACCTACTAAGAGAAGTCTTTGTATTCAGCGTTTTAATAGAGGTTGTGGTGAGGAAAATATGTTTGCTTTCTAACAAAGAAATTCATTGTGCTCTCGGGGGCTGGTACAATCTTTCATTAACTCACCTTGGTTTTGCCCCCATTCGTTGTTGATTCCAGGACGCCATTGAGTGAGTTAAGAGTGAGCGCTGTAGAAGGTCTCCGTGTATATTCATTTCCTGGGTCCATAATGGATACGACAAAATCATCATCGTTTTACCGCACCGAACTTTGGGTAACCACATCGTTATCGTCGAAACAGTCCAATCTCTCCTGGCGCTGTTTACTTATTGCCTCAGTGGTAACTATCCCTATCTGCAACCGGGAGTATTGTTACATGCTTTCAGGATTAGTGAATGGCGGGGCGTCTCTGAGGTGAACGGCGACCATAAGCTGAAACCCTACCCTCGTTTTTGAATCCTTCGGTCTCTTAACATCCACTTTTTACCACTGTCCGGGAATATCCAGAATAATTAGACTTGCAAACGTGAACAAAATACTCGAGCTTGACCAGTCTACGGACAACGTTGGATCCTCCCACAAGAATCATCCACCTGATACACGAAAAGGAATTGCACTTTACTTACTCATCGATACGAGGTCAACCAGTGACTCGCAAAAGACTACAGCCAATCAGTGTTCGTAACTCGGACAAACTAGAATGTCAATACACCGATCAATCCGGATGGTACTCCACGAAATTGAACTTTGGTAAAACAATCATCGGAGTAAAACCCCCTGATTTAAACAAGTCACGCGTTAGAACAACTAGGCGGTAATCTGAATGAAACCGAACGACAGAAGAACCAGGATAACGAGGTCCTGCTGATTTCTTCACTTTCTGTAAATCAACCCATGGAAATCCAACAAAGGGGAGACTGCTTAGTGCCACAAGTGTTACTATTCGCTTTTGTTTCAGAATATAGAAAATCTTTAACAACACAAGCAAATTAGGATGACCACTTGGTGGATGAGACCACACTGTGACGTTATCTGTATCTGGCTGAAAGCGGGTAGAGTTTATGACAACCAACTTGTGACCAGCATAAAAGTGAAGGAAACATTCACTGTCTTCGTAATTCCGTGGAGTCCGAGGGCTCGTAGCCAGGTTGACAAACCACGAATGTGATAAAGTTGGAGGGTCGAAGTACACTGCTCATGAGTAGCCAGGCAGACTTACATATGTGGATACCGAATTAAATGAGGGAAACTACGAGAGCCTGATGATGACAACAGTATCACTCCAAGATTATCATCATACGCAACTGAGTGTTTTTGATGGTTGTGATGTTCAAATGCGTGTTAGTTTTATCGGCTTGTTACATGTACCATTCAGATTCTTAGACGACTGTCCTGACGCTCTTACCGAGACAGATGTCGTCCTCCAATATATTAATCCTATCACCATCCGGTGAAAGTTTTCAGTAAACCAAACCGTGATCATTTTTGTTCCCACATCTAGCAAGATTCTTACGTGAAAGTCGTCGCGACTTTAACTTGTGGAAACGACCAAATATTCGGCAATCGGAGCCATTTTGTGTACCATATTACTGAGCTTTTTCCTGGGTTTTTAGATTGCCTTAGAAAGCTTATCGCTGATCACTCCACAAACTTTCCAGTCTTGATCAGATAATGGGCATTTAAAATAACCCTATCTTATGGTAGCGCATTGCTCACAGCCTTGACCTCTATAGTTTATTCATCACTAACCTTGAAATGTCGAGTTGTCTCCCTCGTATTTTGAACTGGTTTCGCATAAATGGTTGCAAGGTGGTTTGTTTCTGGGTCCTGTGATCCATCAACTCCGCTAAAATCAAACGTTGCATTTAGAACGCATTATGTGCGCTCACTGAGCATACTCATTACATATGAGAACTACTTGGCTTATAACTCGAAAGTCAGTAAAAAACGTCAGTATTAATTCAAAGTCAAGCAACAAATAAATATCTATTTAACCACAAGGCTGTTCAGATCTAACGAAATGACAGTTATTTGGTTCACTGCGAGAAAGATAAGATGGGATGATGTTTTGTTCCCATTTGCCTAAGTGAGACCCATATCCGTTTCTATGGTCTCGTCTCTAGTATAGTACGAGTTAGCCCTTTCCTTCTGCAGAACAGCGGCCGCTTGGTCTAAAGCACGCTGTTTTGGTCCAGTGCGTTGGAATATATTGGTCTCTGGTTTTAAAGGACCAGACTGCCGGCGTACATGTGAAAACTGTCCACAAATACATGGTTAGCTGTTAGTTTTTACGATGAGCCACAGTGTCAGTTGGTATTTTCGCGGTGGGGATGTTTCTACTGAAGTGGGAAGATTGACGGTTCATGTTTAACCGCTAATGTCGTTTACAACACTGGATGACCTTAGCGCCCGCCAGGTGAATGCACGACCATTGGTTCTATGGCTCTTGATCTCCGAGTCATTAATCTACGGATTTCGGTATTCAGCTTTCTGGTCTGAATGAATTTACCGTGCCTCAAGATATTAAAGTATGATCATCCGACTGTTATAATCCCCTTCACTTTCATGTGCCCTAATATTTATTAGCGTTCTCATCCAAGTTCTTTTTCCACTATATGCATACCCGTTTCAAGTTTTACGGCTAAAGCGAATTCTTACTAGCCTCGACAGTTTTGAAAAGCAACTGACTGAAACCTTTTCTAAATAGTGTACATCGAATGCGCTATTGTAGAGGTTTGAATATTCACATCCTCAATTTTCTGGCTTAGTTTGACCTAATCCACATTGATTATTTTTGCACTCTTCACCTCCTTACGAAAATGTGGAATAAAAGCTAATCCCATGTGCACACTCACAAACAAACTACGTCGACAGCAGGCCAGCTAACATTCAGTCTAGTCTTGCTGTACGGTGCATTAAGGGGTAATTCACATGGGTCTTGTGCGAGATGGCTGCGTATTACAATTACCACAGTCATATATCGGATGCAACTCACAACTGGGATGGTTTCAACACGTCAATACACAACCGGACGCAGATGCGTTATGTTCATATTGGTCAAAGTGCAACAAATTGACGTCATTCATTAACTGTGAAACTCTGGGAATAACAGGGGGATCGAAATTCATGCACGATATCCAGTTCTTTACATTCATCATTCAATGGGTCCTCCTGGAACAGGTTTGACCGAAGGTCCACGATTTGTCTGCCCTACTGATTTGGGTAGTGCACACGTTGGCAGTAAGTGAAGATTTGTTCACACCGTAGGTTGTTCAACCTGTTCCGGAAAAAGAGCTCCGATTACGGTGTTATTTTGTTTTCTCCGCGTAAAATGATGGCATCCGGTTGATTTGTCATCGTTGTTAAAACGGTTGCTCAGTCGCATTAACCACAAAATCTATCACCCCACAAAAGCAGTTATTTTGCAGTCGACTATGCAATTTTCGTATCTAGCTGAACGTGGCAAACAGTCTCCGTAAATACCCGTCATTGCTCGCTGAGTTGGTAAATCAAGCTGTGCGAAAGCAAAAGGCCATTGATTTCTTTTCCCATGTGTCACACGGTGATATGAACACATTCATGCGACAAACTCTTGATTACCTACCCACACATGTATTGTTGAAATCATAACCTAAGAGAAGATGAACGGTCAGCCAATTTTCGGTTGGAACCAACCAGGCAAATTAGGTTACTTTCAAATAGAACATAGCATGATGTTCAGGGTTTAGACAATCCCGAAAGCGTACGATTCGGGTGATTGAAAAAATCCACCAGAACATAACGGGGCTCGTTAAATGATCACAGATGCCAAACAGTATTGTTGGTTAGTCTCTTTATGAAAGCAACAGAAACAAAAACAACCCACTACTTAGTTTAATTGAAAGAAACGCTGGATTCCTCGGTCAACCTTGTTAGATTTAAAATCGTCGTTTGCGTTAGAAATGGACAGCCCTCGGCCACAAATAAGACAGTAGATGGACAGGTCAGTTTTCCTGCATCATGACAAGATTCAGTGTTGTTTAAACTGCTTGTTGATCTCGATCTCGTTGACATCCCATGGGGAAGAAAGTTGATGTGGACGGCCCCGGTGCATGGTGGTGATGTTATTACAACCTTCCGAAAGACGGTAAATTTCTTGACAAGAAAACTGCCTACAGTGCCCGTTGATGGTTCAATGTGTATTTCAACGAATACCGTGAGTGACATCATTTTTCTCGATAGTTACCACAAGGCAACTAAACTAGAATGCCTTTTATTTTCATTCGCCATGATGCATTTATGGAGGAAAGTAAATATCCGCGAGAAAAATAGACAGCTATGTATTCCTTCTAATGGAAAACAGCCGTTGCACCGGTCAGTTCGTAACCCAAATTGATCGTCTATCTAGCTTTCTTATTCGACAAGGATTTGAATGTGTTAAGAACTAGTGCTCCGCAGAGGAGTTGTGAAATATCTTAAGGTAACAACAGGTTCAGTTACCCGTGATTCACTTGTAAAAACCTACGCCAGAAACCCCACTGAGTTATTAAAACGGTACGAAAGATGTGCTTCCGAATCAGTCATCTGGATAATAGATAATGAAGTGGTTCACGGTTCCCCCTGCGTTTATTTTTCCAAACTAGAAAGTGCGATTATACTAAGTTTACAGCATGAGATTAGCAGAAATATCGAACATTTGCCTTGGTGTCTTAAACTTTTGTTGCAGGTCCATACATGGTGTTGAACAAACATCTTAAATGACTTCAAAACAACCCAGCCTTTAGGTATACTGGGTTAACGTCCACTTTCCGGATGCGGATGAAGCAGTCTGTTGTTAGTATTGTTCACCAATACGGACAGAGATGACATGTTGGGAGATTTTCATTTATCCTCACAGTCGAACGATGAAAACAAACGGAATATAGGTGGTCAGCCATAGTAACAAAACAACAGAAAAGGACTGGCGTGAAATTAAACAATAGTGTGGTATTCAATGCCACTACAGTTCGGCCTGTTTCATCAACAAATTTTCAAGCAGAACAAATTGGTGAGCATCGATAATCTCATTCTGTCTGAACGCCAGTAAACTGGGGACTCGTTCCGCCGGTGAAATTGGGTAGGTTATCTTTTGGTGTTATGTAAGCTTAGTTGAAGTCTGATCCAACCGGTATAAAGTGGTAGTCATTAAGCATACGATTACTTTCACTTCCGAAGCCGGAAAAGAAGTTATTTTGAAAACTAGCTCAACCACTTTTCGTGGCTTTTCTGCAAATTAACAGCTACGTAAACATCAGTTATTACCTTTCGGAAGAATGGTTCACTGACAAGTGTAATCCTTGTTACACCTACCTTCTGCTGGTGCAATTCAACAAGGATATACTGTGCAAACAAGAGACACTGATGCCGTACCAATAAGAGCATTTTTTATACAGTCTGAAACAAAATACTCCTACGTAATTCAATATTAGAGTTTTTAGCTAGTCAAAACATCTTAACGTACTCAGTCGAAAATGTATTTAAATGCTTTAACGCCCCATGACATGATATTTGGTTATGGTAGTTCCCCAAGGACATGGTATGAATGTTTACATCTCCCTTAAGTGTGCACTTTTAAGAGTGGCATTGATACGCTTTTGTTATGAATCTGACACGTGTTACGGGCCTACTGATCACCAAATGACATTTACTCGCTGGACAATCCTGTGGGACACAACTGGAACTGACATTGTCGCCCACATCAATAAGGGACAATAATGTAGTGGTGTAATTACCTACTTGTCAGAAACATGTAAAAATGATACTTCGAGTTTTGTAAACGAACCGTATAGGTTAAATCAGAATATCACCTTCCAGAACAGAACAATCCCAGTTCACACCTACCCTTAGTGTAATGGTGCTGGAAACACTCACGATAAACTAAAAGCAAGTTCCTGTAGAATCGCAGAACACGAACGATAACAAATGCGTTTTCGATGAAACCTAAATGGGATCTTACATTTATATCACTAAAGTAAAAACGGTCACACGCAAAGTTCAGTATTAGTCAAAATTCATGCGGGCATTTGAATTTCATGTGCACGACAGTCGACTGGGTGTTAACCGACTAATTATCGATCGGGCAGCTGCATCGATTGAATGCACTGTTCTGCCTAGAAAAGGTCGAGTTATGTAATCGAATGGCAATGGTTGCCTTACATGCGAAAGCTTGCCGATGGAACATACTGTGGTCGAATCGGTGGAGATTTACACAGAACAATGGCTGAACTATTTACGCTGACTAGAATGCTGTAAGATCGATAACCCACAATGGCACTCCTGGTTGCTTTCCTCTCACTTGTCTAGACCAATGCTAGGTGATCGTCTCAGAATCGTCTTGAAAAATGCTGAGCCATAGGACCCAAAAGTTTACAGAAACCATAGGTAAATTATGGATCAGCATCTCATCCCTCGAACCAACAGAGAACTGGTTAGTGAGGTAATCAGTCTGCTTGCTTCGAAGGTTCTCCTAAGGGAACGTGTTAGACGGCGTGTTAGTGATTCAGCCAGTGTACAACTAAAGAATAGCAATTAGGGTAGGAATTTCTAACAACCCTTTGGGTTTTCCTGTTACTTGAGTTGATTTTGTGTGTTTGGTCACAAAGCTTTACGGGTAACCACCCCTGTATACAGAATGAGCTGTAGACTCTAACTCGATCCAGTACATCCACTGAGCCGGTTAACTATACGCACTCGTGTACTGCAGACCTCAAGTACTGGTTTGCTCAGTCTGATGGTTTTAATTCGTATTTGGCTGCACATAGTTCAGAAGATGAGATTGAGTGTGGAACGTAGACCGCCACATGTTAACTATTCGTTTGCTCTCTTCTGAATGGCCCCCGTCAACCAGCTGTTTGTGACCTAGTGCCAGGTAGAACATTGCAGTCTGATTTCAACTACACACCACAGTCGAACTGAACTGGTAATACCACCGCGAACTGTCACTCTGAATGTTAACATCCACTCCTCGCCAAAATGTTGTGCTTATACGGTAATGTGTTGGTTCTTTTGTAGCGACAGATTTTGGGGTTAGCATCTGCCGAAAGAATTGCTGCAACTAAGATCTCAGTGTATGAGGTGTTTTGTGGGACCACTGACTCAATAGGCAAGCATCACACAATTGGGAATAGTGCCCAAACCCAGTCATCCACAAGACATCATGAAAAACTGGTCTTGTTGTCAGTTTGTTAATATCCTTCCGCTTACTGTTGCGTTGTCGGAATCTCGAATTACTTGCGCTTAGTGGACAGCCAACAATCAGTAATAGACAACGACTTCTACGTCTACAAGACATTCACTCTAGCAATAATTGGTTTGGAACAGTTGACGCTCCTTCCTGTTAGACATTCAACCACTATAATTGACACTCTTGTTGCTGTTTGCATAATGCGTGCATTCAGGGTCTCTGTCTGTTTGGCAGGTAGGGGGGGCAAGTTGTTCACACAGAGTCACATAAGTCATCCAGACAGGTAAAGTCAGGTAGGTCTGTAATATCAAAACCGAGAGCGCGTGTATTTGGAGGTCTTTGTTGACAAGTGCTGGCTAACTAGGTGGTAGGATATCTAAAGAAAGCGAAAATCGGGAGAATACGGAGGTGAGAGTTAGACTAGAAAGTGAGTTATCAACGATAACACGCAGGAAGTAGTCCAATAGCATACATAATATTACCCCAAACGAGAGGGTTACTTGTGGACTGAGAACCAAACAAGAACTTCCAGATCCAGTGCCTCATAACTCAGGATCCAGAAAAGAAGAAACACTAACTTATCAAACGGCCGCGATCCTTGGTTGATGCAAACAAAATGTGTACGGTAGACCTGCCCTACTTACATTCAACACACTCGTCATCCGCAGTGTGTTAGGAGTTCACTGATGACCTACGAGTTACGCGGTCTCATTCGTTTCGGCTTCATATGGAAATATTATCATGAGCTATGTATGAAGACGTCCAAGAGCAGTGCTGGTCTTGGCCACACAAACTGATTGTTGCTGGTGTATGTGAAAAGGTCTGACGACAGGATGTCACCGAAGTAGCACAATTGTGCGCATCCATTCACAATATGTCCATTAATGCGAACTGTAGGTTTACAGACCTCATCTGGAGCGAGTTGAAAGATCAAGAATATACCTATGATGATATCCAAATCAAAACGGGATGACTCAAAAACTGTGTGAAAATACCGAACAGTCATACTCGAACAAGAGCATACCAATTAAGTAACTGGTTCGAAGCAGTGGAAGGTCGTGTATTCAATAGACGACCATCCGTGTTATGTCCAGCTTGAACACCATTCCCCACGATATATATGTATATGTACATAACAACAATGTACTTTATAATTCGGTGTTCAGGTTGAATGTTACACGGATGATACCCTGTTGAATATAAATGAACATATACATATATATATATTTTCACGGCATGGTGCCCGGGATATGTTACAGGCGTATTTCCAGGGTGATAGATACAACTTAGTAAGTGGGCATGTGCAAACGCTGAGGAACCACGGTCAGTTATTGTGGTGGGAGAAGGAGGAATCTCATGTGCGACGCGATCATTCTTTGTACCGAGTCTGATTCGCCCAGTGTGCATGCTGTGTATTGCGATATCTCATTGTTGTAAGCTTCAGACATCAGTCTGCTGACGTGTTCTGCGACAGTGTAATTTCTGTACCAGTGTCAAGTTTGGGTTGTGCATAGCAGGTCAACTGCTCCATGTTGTGCACATAGTAACAGCGGCTGAATGATCGACTGATAGGCGTCGGTAAGGCGGAATTGACTGCGTGCTTTCAGTTACATTCAATTACCCACACATTCATACACATGGTAGTCGTCCCACTCATCTGAGAAAAAACACTTTGCAACTGGCTGAACAACAGCGATAACGGTACACATAATCCTGTCGTTTGTACTCGATTCAGTACACGACGTTGCCCAAAGTCTCACCTTCTGACTACAGCCTGGGTCTTTATTGCGTTCATGTAACAGCATACCGTTGATCACTGCTTATCTTGTGTTTACATGCATTTCTTCTCGGCGTGATTTACTGCTGCATGTTATAGCACTTCTAGCGTGACACTGTATGTTTTCTGATACTGCTGAACAGACTATAGGTAATCATCTCACATCTAGCCACTAAACCGTTTGTTAAGAAAGAGCGTATTTTACCGCATTATAATTGGGCATATTGTTTAGCGCACCCACACGTTCTGCTTCAGTACACCAATCCATCCTTTTGACAACAGAAACGAGTTAACGACCTAGCTGCTCTGGCAGCTCAGCAGGATACGACAATGGAGAACGGGTGGCAAGCGTCTAAACTTGTGCATATCGCTGTCCTAAAGTTACCAGTCTCCCGCTGCGCTGATGGTCCGGTACAGTCCAGCGGTATATACGTGTCCTCAAATTGTGCAAAATTTCTATCAAAGTTGTGCTTCGCGCGTTTGTCAGCGGTAGGTCGAAGGTCGGAGGCACTACTGTTGAAAGTGTTCCGTCCAGAAGGTACCGTAGACAACAGCTTCTCATCCAGTTAACCGTACTAACCCAACCGCTAGGATGTGTTCGGAATGTTAATCCTAAAACTGTCACACAGCTGACATGCGTTTGGATAGTTCTATCCTAATCAAGCTATGACAATTCAAGCCCCTTTTTCCAATGACTGTAAGAGAAGTGGCGGGGTGCTTCTTCCAGTTAGATGAGTCTCCGCACCAATAAGCTAGCCGGGACTCGTACTCACAATCTGCTTCGAAGTGTTCGAATGGTAGTGCTGTTGCTTATTCGTCAGAGCTTGGGGGCTCGAACGGGTCTGGATTGTGTTTACATTTTGCGTAGGACAAACTGAGGAAGGGTGAGAAACCGAAGCGCAAGATACCGAGTTTGGCTTTCTTTTCTGTACAGTTCCACTGCTGTTAGTCTTCGGAACTCGTTAATTGTAGACTGTCTTCTCGATCGGATCTGCAGCACTTATATGAGAATTCGCCTGCACTGTGTAAAAACTTATCATACTACCGTTGACCAACTGGTTGCGGAATTACTGATGTTAAATTGTTTGGATACACCGTAGTTAGCTGCAATTTACACGATTTTGGTGGAACACAGTATGCTATTACGTTCAGCTATCACCATCTGATGTGGTTACCAAAAAGTCAGACTAGTTAAAATGTTCGCATTTTCCAACCAACGTCTGTTCACCAGGAAGCGAATCAGTCTTACAGTGATAGCCGTAGATACAACTTTCACCATTCGAACGCAGCCTGGACACTTACGGTACCACTCTTATGTCCACTCTTATTGTCCACCGTGTGCATACAGAATCTTTCGTCGTGGTGGAGAAAGTGGGCATCTTGTGTTATCATAAAGTCCTTGGAGTGCTGATATCAGAATACACCCGTGCTATTTCTTCCGGCCCAGTACTTGATCACCATTTACTTGCGACTGCTGCTTCACTTTCGTCTTCGCTGTACTGTAAACATTAACAGTGAGATTCAGCATGGTGTTCTCCTTGATGAACATCTTCGGGAAGGATATTTTCTGAATTAGTTTGGCAAGGGGTATTGTTACAGATGACCACATTCGTTAACGTAACTCCGTTCGTCCTTAATATGTTTATCGGAATACGAAACCATTATTAATAGCGCATTCACATTGTATAGGTCGCAACAGAGCTTTGCGTTGTGACGTAACCCAAACGTCAGGTTCGGCCTTTTCAACTGGTGACAGAAATGCATAGTTTCCTCCTTTCCGGAAAAACTCCCATCGATCTTGTGCAAGGGAATTTGGAGCTGGTCTCAGTGATCCAGCAAATAGTCATAGAACGTGCACTGCATTCAGAAATCGGTAAACAAACTTTCGTCTCATCACTGGGTTCTTGTTGTTGCTCAAGCTGAGAGAAATTTTTTGCATACCTTCCTCATGGTGATGAACTGTCCATCCAAATATCGGCTGATAGAAGTCTTCGTTATTTTTATTTCAAGATCTGCTTTCACAAGAATTTTCAAAAATACGATTGTCACTGTCGACTTCACGGACGTTCATTCCAGCATTGTATGGACTCCCTTTTCATTCCAAGTTTCACTTGTGTTCTCTGCGGGGTTGTGCTACGTGATTGATGCAGTCCGTATAGAGCCACTTGTACGCGGTCTTGCCACTGATCTCATTTAAACGGGCCGCTATGCCTCATTCATCGTCTCTTTGGAAAGCGTCAGTAATGCGTCTGCTTGTATCGAGACTGATGGTGCTGTATTTGTGTCTGACACTCTTGTGTGATTTTGGATTACTAGGACATTTTTACGAAGCCATTTGATTGCTTTGGTGTTGCAGGTCATCGAGTGGCTGACTACGTTCTTTGGTTCGTGCACTCTGCCCTTTACAGGCTGGACTATATACCACGATTTGACCAAATGACGGCTTTGAAAACTCGAGTATAGTCTCGGACATCGCCGTATCGCATCGGATAATGCGTGCAGTCAGAATCAATAACTCGAGAAAGACACACGAGAAAGACTAGACACGCACCGCTTTTGGGGTGCGAAAGTGCGACCAAGAAAACCACAGCCCCGAATCGAATGCATTTACACAGGGGTTCATTTGTTATGCGTAAAGAGGGGACCGTTAAGGGAGAGTGCGGCGTCGTATACGCACATATACATTTAGCATAACCAAAAGTGACAAACTGAGTAGCTAAAGATTTGTTATAACGTTCCTGCTTAAAACTACGATCCGTTTTCAAAGAAACAAATGTGCGCCGGTATATGACTCTTCTGTCAGTCATCACGTTCGTCTGTCGTTCTGACTTCGCTAATCCTTCATTTCAACATTGACGATAGTGACTTACGATTGCTTCAGTTGCTTCATCATACCCAGAGTATACATCAGAAGTCAAGGTTGTAAACAGCTGTTTTCGGTAATTCTCATCGGGCATATACAATTACAAGAGATTCATCAGGTTTATATATCACACAAAAGCATGGTCATACGCAATGGTGATAGGCAAGATGACAGTGGGTGACTGTCTACCCGGGTGGGGGTGGGTTTGTGTGTGTGTGCGTGTGAATGTGTTGTGTTTCTATGGCCGGTGTGTGATAACGTGTTAATCAGGTTGCTGGACCACTGGGTTTCAGACGGTGTACAAATAGTTGGCCACGGGAGGTGTAGGACCTGTATGAATTTCTTTTGGGCGCATAGTTGGGGGTTGTAAAGGTTGGTCGCAATCGCCTCTGCCGTCGACAACAGTCTCACCTTGATAACTCGGGAATGGGCTTGTGACACTTTGTATATGATTTTGAACGCTGTGTCGGGCGTGATCTGATGACCCGTGTCGATCAGGTGCGATCCGATTGCACTCGAGATTGGTTTCGTCATGCCATTACGTAGCCTTTTCGGGTGGTGTTCACGGTTCCTGTCTGATAGTCGCCGAGTAGTTTTCCCAACGTAAACCGCTTGACAACAGCAGGTAAGAGAATAAATACAGAATGACGAAGAAAACTTCGGTAACCTATCTTTCATGTGTGACACCCATACCGGTCGGCTCTGAAACGAGATGATCATTCGTGCGGCATTGTAGGTCTTGGCCAGAGCTTTTGTCAGCCTGCGACTGATCAGTTCACTAACTGCGTCGCCTTTAAACGTCAGGCTGATAAAAAATGGGCTATTTCGCTACTGTTTCTATCGCTGGTTGAGTAGGTTCACCTTTCATATTCCTCCCTATAAATCTCTCTGGATATCCATTATGGCTCAGTATCTCTCGAATTCGTTGTAATTCGCTGTCTATGGTGTCTGCCGTGCATATCCCTCTCGCTCTATCAGTTAGACAGGCAATCAAATTTCGCTTTTGTTTCAGTGGAACAAAGCTTAGGAAGTTAGTGTACTGTCCTGTCCACGTCGCTTTCCTGTGAACGGATCTTTGTAGGGAACCGTCCGGTCTGCGGTGCAATGAAACATCAAGGAAGGACAGTCTGTCATCTTTCTCCTCTTCCAGAGTGAATTGTATATTCGGGTGTGCACGATTAAATGCCAGTAAAAGGCCTTGCGCATCAGTGGAGTCTTTGATCACGCCGAATATGTCGTCTGCATATCGTCCATAGAACGGCAGCTCGGAACTTGTGGATCTTAACTGATTAAGTTCCATTTTCCCATAAATACGTCTGCCAACAACGGACCTAGTGGGGACCCCATCGCCACTCCGTCTTTCTGTCTATATATTTCACCGCTGAACTGAAATTGGACGTTGTGAGTGCAGAACAATAACAATTCTTTCAGATTTTCAACCGGAATATCAACTTCTACTTGATTCTCTTCTATGTATTCACATAAGTATTCTACTGTTTCCTTAAGCGGCACGTTTGTGATTAAAGACGTGACCACTAGGGAAATCATGTGGTGATTCTTAGTGTTCAGAGAGTCGACAGAGTCCACGAACTGGAACGTATCTTTCAGGCTAAATGGAGTTATTCTTGCTCTGACTAGTTCGAGTATTTGAACTAGCCATCTGGCTAGATTGTGATAAGGTGAATTGTTCATGTCAAGGATTGGGCGTAATGGCAGCCCATCTTTGTAAACTTTGGGGAGTCCATTCAGTCTTGGAATGATCGAACCAATCATCGTACCAATAGACATGGAGGTTCAATTTGAAAACTTGTATTAGCAACTAGGCTAACTCATTCCATCCTCAGAATATAATGCGGAACACTACAAGTCTACCCTTGTGAATGCTTTCTATAAATATCACGATAACGTAACGCCCAGATGTAATTTATTGAAACGAAACCATATAGAGGCGATAAAACAGCTGCAAGGCAATCGTAACACTATCGTAACAAAGCCGGATAAGGGAGCTGGAGTAGTAGTAGTAGTAGTAGTGGTAGTAGTAGTAGTAGTAGTAGTAGTAGTTGTAGTAGTAGTGAATTTCACGAATTTGGATTTTCCAAAACATTATCATTTGGACGTGGTACTGAAAAGGCAAAGGTTGCTGGATGCTGGCATTTCGTGTTGCCCTTTAACGGTAAACAACATAAACCGGGAATATATATGCATATATGTATGTGTATATTCCTAATTATTGTTGTATGCTGCTGGAGGGCAGTACGATCGTTAGCTTCCAGCAACGCCTGTCTTTTGATTGCCACGTTCATGAGCTCGCAATCAAAAACGACTTGTTAAACATTGTATGACTAATGGATACACTACCTTCGCAGGTTACCGTAAGGCATAGAACAGATACATTTAGGGTTGCTGACTAGCTACAAAATATACGAACACTTGGTTTTTGCTCAGCAACCTTCCCCCGATATTTCATTCTACACTGTCGTAAAGGCTAGGCTGATACATTGATCATTGTATGGTTATGGTTGTGATACTTAGCTGGTCAACCCTTGGACGCCATTAACATCAGCATTCCCTCTGAGCTGGATTCCTGACACTTTATCAACAATCTTGATAACAGTGTTACGTGAGCGTGCTATAAACCAGGGCTGATACATCACACCGGCAGCCCCAAATATACATTCGGGGTCAACAACAAGTCGGATAGAACTAGAGGGAGGGACAGGAGTATTGCGTGCGTGTATAACATGATCTTTCGGGTGTCTGTACACAAAATGCTCTTGCCAGTTTATATGAGGTGCGTGTTAACAGTACCCACTCTGCAGGACTCTAGCGCAATCATGTAACCCTGTCTCGGTCACAGCTAGTTGTTTTCTTAGTGCACGACTGTTCATTCAACCGTTGCGCTTTCCTCTTGTTCTGTTTTCTCATTCTCATGCACAATTATGTCCCCCCCGCCACTAAGCAAGTTACTATTCGCCCACTCACTTGTACTACCCTGCTGGACCAAAGTCTCGCGGAGATCACTGTTTTGGGAGTAAGCATGAATCCAGTGCGTAGCTTGCTCGGCCCTACTAACGAAATACGGAAGTAACGGATGGTTGGGCTAACAGCTCATATTCGGTTATTCATCATCAGGCCGGTCAAATAACATTATATATCATCCTGGTTACTGACAAGTGACTTGAGACGTTGCGTAACTTAAGAGATGTCCGACTTTAACTTCAGCCAGGTTCGAATCAGCAAATGAAACAGCATCCCCAGCTGAGATAATACCTAATCTGGAAGCTCAGAAGTTTAACATTTGGACCTGATTACCCACCCAATCCTTTGTGACATGAAGTCCACTGAATAATCCAGCAGATTGACACCTCACATAGGATCTCTTAGTCAGCTCATGCTAGACTCCATAGCCTCGTAGCTCACCTGGTAAGGCACTTGCCGCTTCTAGGCATGCTGTTTCTGTCGCCGGTTTGAATTCAGCCGAAGTCCAGACTTCTCTCAAATGGGTCTCTTTTAGAGCATCGCGGCTGTCAAGTAAGCAAAATCAAGAAAACTTTGTCACTTTATTAACTCAGACGGTTCTAGATTGAAGGAGTGTCCGCTGATCAAGTTGACCTCCTTAGTTATCAAATGAGCAACGAGGGACCATGATAAACTTAAGGGCTGGATTACGCAACCAAACTATAATCACTTTCGTTTTGGTCATAATGTGAAATGTATCGCGTTTGGACTGACGACTGGGAAGCCATTTCCGGTGAGGCAGTCGTTGAAAACAGAAGTAACCAGATGAGTGTTTTCCACTTGTCATGACATGCCCACTATGTCTTCCTGTATAATCAGCATGAAGTCTCGGTAACAGACTTACAAAATGTGCTTTTATGTGCCTATTCGTACTTTCTTAGGAATTGGTAGTTACGTCTGTTATGTTAACAGTTGGTTCGATTTTTAAATAAAGCGGATGACGGACACTGCACAATCAATATCCAGAAGGACTTCACAGCATCCTGTTCGATACTGCATACCTTACTAACATCGACTGCAACATGACATAAATGCCCAGAAAAAATCGTGTACTTTCCGCCGCACCTTTTGTAACCCTCAAAACAGCTGGAATGCTAGCACCTCCTAGCCCCGAATTTCTGTTTTTCAACTTATCTTCTTGTGTGGGTGTTAGTTCTATAAATAGAAACTACAAGCCTAGATGAAATCTACGGGAATGTTGCCAAGATTGCGAACACGGTCGATCGTGCGTCACATGTTAGGTACAAACCGGCGAATTTACAATCAAATCACATTTGCAGTCAATCAAGCTTTGGGAAAGGTAGCTATCCATGCTTGGTCAAAAACAAAATTTGAATTTTGCATGAGTGAGTTTGAACTACTTATAGTAACTTTGCTATCAGGATACGGATGACTTGGCATACAGTACATTAACATGAACAGCCACGGCATAATGTAGTTAACTATTCAGTTACGTGTGTGTGGCGTGATACACCTATTACTTACGAAGTGAACCTGTCGTACTCAATCAGAGTTTCAGAGGGATTCCAACCGGCGGCTGGAACCATTTATCTTTGCGTTACAGAATTTCTGCAAGCTGAAATACAAGACAACACTTCAGTTAATCAAAAGTTCATATAGAAAACGTCTTGAACGAACTTCACAAAACATTCAGTGAGATGCACACAGGATCGTGCAGTGCTATATGGAGGTCCAGCTATCTGTGGCATAAAGTAAAGTAATGCACGTTTCATTGCCACCTGACAGAGTAATTGTTAATCTTATCAACATAACGAGACACATGACCATACCGCCCAACTGGTTTTTAGTCCACTCCAGCATTATAACTATACTGCACCCGTTTCTGCCCTTTCCTTTTGTGCATACTAATTTACGTGAGTCACATGACCAGACACTTGGCTGACAGAATAAGTCGATGACACTCATGCTAAGCTAACTTACTGAGTTGTTAGAGCAGTTACCAGCACAACGGTATCAAGTCCTAATCAAAATACTACCGTCACCCCCGTCACTTGTTTTTTCCACATTTATTGAGTCAGCAGCAACCAAAGAAGTGGCAAGATGTGGAATTCTGGTCATAGTTGAGACAATCGATATTGGATTGCATGGCCTCCTTTGTGGGCTCAGAAATGTTATGATACGGTCACTCTTGCCCATAAACCAACCTATAAACGGTTCTCGTTGCTTCAGAATTGTCAAAACGTTGGTTGCCTTTGTACTGGTGACATACCTAATCTTAATGTTCGATCCGTCCTCACAGCAATTCACCACTAAATACCCTGTACCCAACAGCAGTTAATAACTCATTTGCGGGTTACTTGTACCCTTCTTCTCACCTCTAGTTGAGCTCAGTGAAGATATCAGTTACACTTAATGGAGTTGTGCAAAAAGTTAGGTTGCGCCAAGATTCTAAATGACGTCATAGGTTTGGTGGTCAGCGTGCACCAGAAGTACAAAATGTGTGTATTGGTCGTTCGTGCTCATCAGGTACACCTATCCAAAGAAGCTAGACCACATGTTTTACTAAGAGAGCAGCAGATGCCAAAGGTTACACATAGCTTAGCAGTAAAGACACGGGCTTGAACTCTTTCAGTATGGTGTTGCCTAATGCCCTAAGAAGTTCCAGTCACGAAACTGGATATGTTGGAAGTGCGAACTAGTTGATCTCTTCACTAGTCTAATTGCTTCTTTCTTTCTGAGTTGAATATACCAACCATCTACGTGTGTATAACACCATTTGTTGCTGAAATTTTGCATGCTCGACAATAGAGGTGACCACAACATGATTGTAAAATTACAAGTTTTGAGCCCGAAAACATGTTCTGTGTCCAGTAATCTACCAATCAACCGATGTCCACTCAATCTTGACTCAGTAGGAACGGACTATCTCATTTGCCGTATTTTCTCTTAGTATGCATACAATCTTACCGAAATAAGTTAACCGAGTGATCAGGACGGTCTCAGGATAAAATTAAGGGTTCGTGGACCAAACATCGATTATACACAAGACGCATCTCTAATCTACTTCGAAGAACTCTACGTTGCATCACATCTGTCATCTATAGAATAAAACACGTTGGTGTTTCGATTGTGCAAACTGTTGGTTCGGGAAACGTTGTACTAATGACAGCTTTTGCTCGTTCCATAGAAGTTAGTTATTCTGAAAGAATGTTAATCACTGATGATTCATGTAAAATGGTGAACTAATGAGGGTTCTTTTGTTATCTAGTTTCACAGCTGAAGGAACCTAACTAGTGCGAATTTAGCAGGTTGTTTACGTCAATCACACTTTGATCATGAGGGGGTTGATACGGCTAATAAGACTACCAGTTGCTAAGCGCTACACTATTCACTAACCAAGGCCACCATGCAGAGCATGAATGTAGAGATTGGGGGTCCACTGCTAGCGAGCATTTTACCGTAATTTTCTCTCACATCCCAATACCTAAGTCCCGGTTAACAGTAAATGCTCGTCTAAGCTAGGATTTTACTATACCATGGCAGACGTCTGGTTAATTTTGTGTAAACAGTATTGCATTTGATTATGGTTATCGGCTAGTTTTGGATACCACATTTAATAACAGGAGGATTCTGTAACACTCGTTATGTGCATTCCCCGCAGACTTTCATCTGAGGTGATTTTTACAAGCAACTTTATTTCGTTTAAGTCCAGAACCATTTTAACTTTCGTCGTACGTTCAGAATATCACCCACTTTTCTAATTAGATCTTAACAGTGGGCTACGATTGAAGGGAACGTCTGAATGTTTCTCCACATAGAGATGATAATATAGCGTTTAATACCTTGCACGTATTTTTGTTTATCAAACAGGTTTACGTCATAGCCGTGCATGTTATTGGGTAAACTCTTACCTTTCCTATTTTAGAAAGTTGTGTGATGCAAGGAATTCCCCAAGTCAGCCACTTTGTTTCGTGTGGAACTAGGTAAATAACCTAGTTAGGGTTTGGCACTAAAATTCAACGTATTTCTAGAAGGGTGATCGCCGATAGGCTGTCAGGACCGCTTGCATTGTTTGACTTTACTCTACTAATTTCTCAAACCTTCAGCTGAGCACTTTGGGAGGAGTGACGTGATCGGCGAAAAGTGTGAACTGTTGTTGAGGAAGAACTGTTGCTGGTCCTATTGCACTCACGATTAAGCTGGTCGACAACGTTGACAGGTATCTTGCCAGCAGAGTTCTATCTGATCGGTCTTTTCACGCTGCACGAAATATCGTGGACATTTTTGACAAGCAAATCTAGTTGTTATGTGCTGAATCCAAACGAACTGATTCATGTCCGATGGCCTTATAGTACAGTCTAATGACGACTAACCTGCTGATTTCTAAGGGTTTACTCTCTTCCGATGGAGTCACTCAAAAAATCATGGAATAAGTTTGTCTGCTCGAACGGGGATTGTCTTCACATAACTGTAATCATTAAAGCTGCAATCTACGTAGCTATCTAACCAATCGCGATAGGTAGGAGAGTCATCGTGAACAGAGAAAGGCCAGTCGGATGAAATCATTATACCTCTAGGCTTAATGTGGCGGTCGAGATGGGATTGCTAACGTCTGATTCTGCGATCTCTGAAACGAATGATGGGCACTTTGTAAAACTTGAGAAATAGCAGTTGCTGGGCCTGCTGATTTGAGGTGTGTTTCTAGGCCTATAGGAAGAGCCACATAGTTTTACATGTCAATGAGGATGAGAAAAAGTGCGGTTCGATTGATGTCACACAAAACAGTATAAAGTGTCAAGAACACTACAATATTATTGAAAATTTGTCAGAACTGTTCATTCTCACTTGCACGACGACTGTCAGATTGATAAATATTACATACTGCAAGTAACTTAAATCTACTGAAGAATATGAACTTGCACTTAGCAACTAAACAGGGAAATTGTTGTAAGTGATAGCTCCTACATCGTTCCAGTCCAAGCATACAAGGTGAACTATGCAGTACGAACGGAAACGTTCAGTTAGGACCTCTCCATTTTTGGTGTCCTAAAGCATTAAGGTTTCCAGCAACAGGATCGCACTTGAGCCGGTGTGTTTACGAAATGACAGCGTTCTCCGCAAGTTTATTGTTCCGCGTGGAACAAAAGTTTCTATTTATAAGCGTGGATAGATGTTAAACATTCGAAGTGTAACCTTCCCTCTTGTACGATATTCCCCCTCAGTGAGGCTTGATAAGCTTGAATCTCGTTATTCTCACAGACGGAAATTGCGAAGACGCGAAAATGCGGAGTGGTTTCAAATCAACGTGGAAATGATTTCGGCACAGTACTGTTCTCATAATGGAGGTGATTAAAGGAAACATCAAAATTTAGATTGATCCAACAGTTTGTTGAATATTGGACAAAAACTGACCACGACAGTACAGTAGAGTTGTGTGTAGCCGCGGCTAAAACTCACGGCCGCCTGTCGGTTAGAGTCCACTGATATTCAAGCAGATGTGAGTATTTCACTCTTAATCTGTGGAAATCACATCATCACAAGACGACTCAATGGCCAGTTGGTTAAAATTGCAATTTTGCGCCAATCTATCCTAAGTGAAAGGCAGAGCAGCTTTTTCTCGTAACAAACATGAACAGAGAATTCAGAAACATATTTTCGAACAATGTGTTTCTCGTTTGGTTCAGGAAGGTGATGACATTATTACTCTGTTGAAAACCTGTCTTTAGACAGCTATAGGACCCATGTTCTATGCAGCTGAACTGGTCGTGCTATTCATCACCACCCGAATCCCAACATCACCATTGAGAACATCGCCACTGCCCGATAGCAAATTATACATCATTTGTATATTCTTATATGAGTACCGAGTCACTTGCATAGGCAGAACAGAGCGACAGCTACGTCTCAGGTTAACAAGCACATTCCAGTTTAGGTTCGCAAAACCGTCGTGGGGACCACAATGTCGGACACAAATCAGAATAGGACAAGTCGCAAGGAGTCGTTGTCAGCAATCGGTCGAGACTTGTTGACGTGTGGATCCCAAGTGGACCTGGAGAAGGCCTTTCGGATATGTTACGCAACAAACATTCGAAGACTTCTCCGATTCGCGGGAGCGCTGGTAAGTGAAAAACAGTAGCCACTCTTCTGCGTGCAGAAAGACATTTTTGTATGTGTGCATTTGTGTGGTTGTTAGTTTTGTTGTTTGGCTTCACATTATTAATCTTGCTACCTAAGCCCAGTAATTATGGTATGCACCTAGTGATACGCAGCAAAATGAGTTCAATAAATACAGTCCACTTTTGAATTATCTGTTGGTGTCCAAATTCGCTCACAGTAAACCATTATTTTCTGTCTGCCAAAAATGTTTTTACAGAGAGTGGATGGAGAACAATAAGACTCTCAGCAAATAGGTTTTCTCATAACATATCGTGATAATTGCTGTCAAACCCAAACTCGCTGA